>CM065126.1:11372500-11970000 GCA_033026305.1 Cirrhinus molitorella | reverse complement strand
CCTAATATCAGTTCACACACAGGCTTATCCCTGTGTTAGTTGTAGTTGGTGACAAGCTATGGTATTAAACAAGCTAATCTTGGTTACTCTATAATTGCTCATAGAAATATACCCGGGATATCATAATTTTTTTGTCATGATTAATTTATTAATAATCCAGCATCATCTGTATTAAAGGGAAAGAATCACTTCACCCGATGTTTAAAGTGAATAAAATAGCCTTGACAGCCTAAGTTACACATAACTAATGAAGAACTTTGCTCTCTCCCACCGGACTCGTGTGTGAATCTGTAAAGGGGGAAAGCAGGCAGTGGACCAAACCAATGTGAGGCAAGGGAGGGGGGACTCAAAACATTTCTGAGCTTAAAACAATTTTTTGGCGTTCATATTGTTTTACTATCTATCGTGGACAGTATTTTGCATGGTGGGGCACCCCCATCAATACTGGGTCTCCATACTGGGTTGATCGTGCTCTGTCAGCAACATGAGTGTTGTGGCTCTCTTGCATTGCATTAAAATGAAATTTAAGTGTGCAGTAACTGACCAGATACCTTGTAGACCAGAGTAGATGACACTGAAAAAAGGTATGATTGAAAATATATATATTTTTAGATTTTTATGAACCATGTAAGGTTGAACTGAATCCCTATTGTTTTCCAATTTTCTTCGTGCTGGTATCGCCAAACACAGACACTGCGGCCGAGCAAATAATGAGAGCTGGGGTGTGCAGTCTTCTGCCTTTACCTGGCAGCAGAGCGGCGAAAGGAGAAAAAAAATGCAGCTCAGTGTGTGTGCCCGTATGTGTACGTGTGTGTTCGTGTCCACACCATATGTGTGTGTGTGTGTGTGTGGTGGTGAAATGTAGCGGCAAGTCTTGCTCTGGACTGTTACCAAGGGCAGAGGGTTCAGGATAATGAAAGCACCATAGTGACATGTTCTATACTCACTTTTGTACTCGAGGTGAAATCCAGCCGCGACGACACTGATATCTGTATGGAAGTGCAGGTAAAGCTGGTTGGAGGTGCTGTTCAACAAGGCTGGAGCCGTTGTACCTGGAAGATAACACCAGAAAGGGGCCTGAGCAGGAAAAGGGCTGGAGTTATCATACACACACAAACACACACACACACACACACACACGGACAGCGTGTTCTCATTCCAACACTCACACACACACACACACACACACACACACACACACACACACACACTAGCTAAATGATGAGTGTGCGCACACATGCAGGAACAAAAGGGCAAAGGGAGGTAAGCAGCTGTTAATCACGGCGTGTGTATCGCTCTTGTGAAAGACTCGCACGTTTTGGACATCGGCCAAATGAAACGGAGTCAAGTAAAAAGGGACGGCAAAAAAGAAATGTTTGACAGGCGCTAGTCATTGAAGTGTGTCGCTATCCTTCTGAGCTCTCAGGAGGGAACTTTCATCACAGCTCAGAGGGAAGAGTCACTTATCATCAGACTAAAAAGCAAAACAGCTACTGCCACTCCGGATTCAAAGCAGAGGATTTTCCTTCTGCTTATACATACATGGACAGAACTAATATAGAGTGTGACATCTTTAATATGTGGAGAAAATGTCATGAATACTACATAACATCCTTAAAGTCAACATGAAACAGTGCTGCACTGCTACCTCCATAATCTGACATATTTCCGAGTGAGAAGGGAGAGAAAAACTGTTGATCAGGGCTTGATTTTAACCTTGGAATTGGTTGGATTGTGAAAAATGAGCATTATGTAATAGGTCTATAATTTTTTGACACTTTTTATTTTTGAAAATGTTTCTTTGCACCAAAATAGTTACAATTAACTATTTTCTACCCTTTCCCTTACATACAGAATTTAACAGGCTGTATCATTAAGACATTCCTGCCAAGTTGCAGAATACTGAACAGGCACTGATAAGTAAATGTGGGCGGACATGTGTTAAAGAAATGTTTTGGGTTCAGTACAAGTTGTGCTCCACTGACATGTGGCCTGATCTCAATTACCACAGAAATAAGTCATCCCACAGTTTGAAAAAAAAAAAAAAATAAAATAAATAATCAGTTACAGTGGAAGTTTATGGTACAAAGCACTGCTCCAGGTTAAATGTTAAAATACATATAGTTTGGTAAGACCTGCAGTGAAGATGGATATTGAGCAGTTCCTGTGTTTATTGTTGTTTAATAAACGTAATACAATACAAACATCTGGATGGTACTGATTAAGTTGCTTAACGGATTAGTTTACTTTCAGAACAAAACATTACAGATAACGTCCTCACCCCCTTGTCATCCAAGATGTTCATGTCTTTCTTTCATCAGTCATAAAGAAATTATGTTTTTTATGGAAAACATTTCTCTCCATATAATGGATATGTATGGTGCCCCCAAGTTTGAACTTCCAAAATGCAGTTTAAATCCAGCTTCAAAGTGCTCTAAATGATCCCAGCCGAGGAAGAAGGGTCTTATCTAGCGAAATGATCAGTCATTTTCCAAACAAACTGACAATTTATATACTTTTTAAATGCTCTTGTCTCATCTCTGCGATGCACATACGTAGTCTGTGTAATCAGGGTCAATACAGTTAGGGTATGTCAAAAAACTCCCATCTCGTTTTCTTCCCCAACTTTAAAATCATCTTACATCACTGCAGAAATACCAACCAGTGTTTACAAAGTGAACATACAAAGAAGATCAAACACCCTTTCCAAAAAAAAAAAAAAAAGTAAAACAGCGTTGTAGGACGATTTTAAAGTTGAAGACCGAAACAAGATGGGAGTTTTTCTACATACCCTAACTGCGCATCGCAGAGACGAGACAAGACGAGCATTTGAGGTTAAAAAGTATATAAATTAACCGATCGTTTTGCTAAATTAGACCCTTCTTCATCGGTTAGGATCATTTAGAGCCCTTTGAAGCTGGATTTAAATTGCATTTTGTAAGTTCAAACTTGGGGGCACCACAGAAGTCCATATGGAGAGAAATCCTTAAATGTTTTCCTCAAAAAACAATTTATTTACGACTAAAGAAAGAAAGAGATCGTCTTGGATGACAAGGGGGTGAGTACATTATCTGTAAATTTTTGTTCTGAAAGTGAACTAATCTTTTTAAGCTATTTGTCAGAGAGTGCATCTGCATAATTCAGCCTATTTGCCATATTTTTCTGCACTGATTGATTTGAACAGACAATGTGAATGTTGCATTGAATGTTTCTGACAAATTCATTTTTAATGACTCTTTAAAATTAACATTAGCTAAGATTAACAACTCTTTGCAAATATGTTCTTATTTTATTAGCTTACGTTAACTAACGTTAACAAATTAAACTTTATTGCAATGCGTTACTTTTTTAACTTAAGGCAACATTACAGTCTGCAAGTGTAAACGAATGCATTTGAAGAATGCAATTTATAATGTTAAAAGATTGACAACTGTATCTCACAATGCTACAGTAATACATGAAGTTGAGCTCTGGCACAAAAATGAACATTTCTGCAATGCATCACATCAGAATCCAACATCTCAGGTTCCTGCAGGCTTCCCAGCTTCTTTTCTCCTTTGAGCTTATTTGCTTTTACCCATATTCTTTTTATCTCCCTGTGGGAATGAAGGTACAATTCAAATACTGTGTAAAAGTAAATAAGGTTGGAGTAAACAAGAATGTAAAAAGGATCAACAAATAATGTTTATAGTAGTCAGTGCCTTAGTACACCGCCGCATAGCGATTTGGGATGAATGCTTAAATACACCCACATAGCCATGGTATGCGCTTAGAGAACTGTTCAGTTTGAGAAGAAAGATTTCTTTCAAACTCACATCTATAGCATTTATTCATACATGGCTTGTTTATATCTTTTACACAAATGCCCAAAATGGTGTCATGCAGTTGCCAGGAATGGTTCCCCAGGATCTTTTGCATTTTAAACATCCTGCCGATCCTAATGCTAATATTCCAGTCAATCCAAAGCCCAAGTACATTAGACTGATGACCGAAGCCTGAAAATGCTCCTTTGCGCTTGAATGATTTGACTAATAATTTTTGGATGAAGTTTGACAGCTCTGTAGAGTTCATCCAGTGTCCAGCTATTCAGCAGTCTATCATCTCTATTAGGGACAAGGCAATCTAGAGAGGATCTTAAAACGCTCAGACGAGACTCGGATGAGCTTAAATGGACTTTGCCAGACAGAATATGTTACACTAACAGTACTGAATCACATTGGATGCCAAATAGGACAAGGAGTGATGCATCCTCACAGATTAGGGGGATTTGAGAAGAAGGATTCTTTGTGAAATACATGCCCACGATTGGAAAACCGCTACAGAGAGATATTCCTTCTAAGCTGTGCACTGATGTTGCTCCCGCACAGATAGAAAAAAGAAAAGTTGCGAGCAGACGGCAGACTCAAAAATGTGTGGGGTAAAAGCGAGATGAACAGGCAGCATTTGAACTGGAGTCCAACCACATGTCCATTTATTTTCAGTATGTAACTGAAGCTGTGGGAGATGTTGAACGGAAATGTGAAGCACCGATTAGTTTGTGACATGAGCAACACAACAGTACAGAAACTACAATACAAAAAAACAACCAAACAATAAAGTGCATGGAATAATCCAAAATAATTAGCAATTAATCAATTTCAAACAAATAAAGTGAATAAATATAACAATCATATTTATAATAATTATTTTGATCATATATGTGTGTGTGTATAATCAATCTCCAGTGAAACAATCCTTCAGAAATATATATATATATATATATATATATATATATATACATACATATATTATATTATATTTATATTCCTGTGACGCAAAGCACCCGTTCAGCAGCCGTTACTTTAATCTTTAATAAAACTTAAAATAATTTTAGTATGCTGATTTTGTGCTAAATTAGTATCAATTATTATTGTTGCTTAATTATTAATAAAGTTCTTATTATTATTAATGTTCAAAATCAATGTTTTTGCTTCTTTTTTTGTGGAAACCATGATATATTTTATTTTTATTTTTTTTCTAGGGTTTTTTTGATGAATAGAAAGTAAAACAGAACAGCATTTATTTTATATGGTAATAACACAGTATTAATAATATTAAATTATTGTAATATTGTAATATTTGCAGTATTCCTTTTATAACTGTCTTTTGTTTGTTTGTTTGTTTGTTTGTTTGTTTGTTTGTTTGTTTGTTTGTTTGATTGATTGTTTGTTTATTTTGTTTTGTTTAAATAAATGCCACCTTGGTGAGCATAAGAGACTTATTTTAAAAACATTACAGATTCTTATCAATTTATTCTTATGTCCTTTTGGCCAAAAGGGGTTGCAACCATTGCTGTTTTTTGTCAAATAAAAAGAGAAGGGTCTGGCTGCAGACATGCACTTGCATTCTCAGACTTGCACTTGCACTCAGACACCTGCACTTCCACAAGTGACATCACTTGCAGTCTTTTTATTTATTGATTTATTTAAATTGAATCTCTCAACATTTTACAAGAGTAGCCAGGTGGTGAAGCCTAGGAAAAAGAGAGAAAAAATAAATAAATAAATAAATACAATGTCACTTGCACTTTCCTCTTTGTAACGTCACTTGCAGTCCACACAAGTCTTGCATTTTGCCAGTGGAGACAAGACGCTGTGGTGGTTAAACAATTAAATCTAATTTAGTATCATAACATACAGGGTCCTGCAAGTCATCTGTAGGAGAAAGACCTGCATATCTGTGGCCACAGAACAGCAGAATATGAATGCATAAAACTTTCACTTTTCCCCCTATACCGCAAAACGCTTAATGTGGCATAATAACGGACTAAGATGATAAAGACCAAATTTAATATAAGTCTTACTGTCGACGCAAAGTTTATACAGACCAGCAGATATAAACATGCATTCATTAAACTCGCGTTAAAAATGTTTATGTTTCATTTACATAGCCTTCCTTATATAGTATTTGCACTTTTGGTTTTATGATACATAAATCCATAAAATAAAGCTTAGAATTTTATTCGTACCACTTACGAATTTCCGCCTAATGATTGCGAATAATCTTTCCTAAGAATGTCTATTTTTTATATTTTTCACAAAACAGTCAAGTCATATATCACAAGAAAGCTCTCATTCTCAAGAATCTAGCTATATAGGTTATTTTTATTACATTTTGTGATAACCACAGATCAAATGATCTTCAATAGAATCGCGATGTCAAAAAAAACTATCAGTGCTGCCAACTCTCACGCACTGAGCGTGAGACTCACGCAATTGACACTTTTCTCACGCTCTCACGCCACACATCCATGTTCTCACGCAGTCAAACGCACCCTCAGTTTAAACTGTAGTAATAAGATATTGGCACAACATATTTGGTAAAGGCTTCAGTGCGCATTTGTGTTTGTGCTTTGGAAACCGGCAAAAGATTTTTACGGTGCGTTTCCACTTCAGCGTCAAATGTGCTGCTTTGGGGCGTGTCAAGTTTAGGACAGAGCGCGCCTCTGAAAACAATGTTTACACCCTGTAGCGCTGAGCAATGTAGCCAATCACAGACAAATATGTTGATTTCTTGAACACCTGTGATTGGCCATTGCATTCATGTTACCTTTTTAGTGAATATCAAGGAAGGGCTATTTGCCATTTCTAGGCTACATATAATCCGTTTTGAATTTTAATACAAGTTTTGTTTATCGTCCTTCTAACGGCTATATAGGCTACCCTGTGCAAGCAGCACATTTGCGGGAGTGATAAATCCCTAAATGGATGATTAATTTAAGAAAAATATAATTTCTCAGATCAGATGTTCAAGCAAAGACATTGATGTCAAAATATTTTTCTAATATAGTTGCAATTATTTATAAAAGTATAATGACTAAATCTTGCAACTCTTTCACTATACATTGCCATTCTTGTTGTGGTAAAAAGTTAATAGTTTTGCAGCACTGCAACAGTTATGTTACATCATTTTATGATAAAAGCACAGTATGACATAATGTCCAGATGTCAGCCAAAACACAGTTTCATGGCCATAAAACAATCTCAAATTACCAGAAAAAAATGTTGTTTGTATCATGATTAAAATGGCAAATGTGGTAAAAAAAAAATAAAAATTACTTACAAGTTTAGAAATTAGGACAAAAGTATTGTAATTTCTTTACTGTAGAATAAGGTAAAAACCTGTGAAATACTCATTTTATTTATTTTACAGAAGTGTTTTCCAGTATTACTGTCATAGGAATAATAATATAAAACTATTATTATTATTATTATTATTATTATGATTATTATTATCATTATATTCTAATTAGTTTGGTTTCAAAATTCACCAGTGTGAGTGTAATTTAGACTGAGACACTATATCACAAGTAAGAAGAGAATTGAATCCCCATTAAACCTCAAGATCAAGTCAATTCACTAGCTTTTTTCTTTGTTTAGTTTGCACACTGAACCTGTTTTAGAGCTCTTAATTTTGAACTCTCAAAGTGCACAAGACGAATATAACTCTAAAATGTACAAAATGTTCTTTTTGACTGATGCCCCCCACCCCCTGAAAGTAAATTCACTTCAAGTTGAACTCAAAAGTTGGCAGCCCTGAACTATTCTGACAGAATTTTCTTTTGTCGCAGAAGGTTACTTTCGCTTTTGCCGCTATGACGCGTCTCCAAACCATAGCCGCACCGGCAGTGATTCTGCTTCACAGACGGATGTTATTCAGAGCTTAACGTGCGCGCTCCGCTCGGAGCATTACCACGGGTCAGATTACACGTCACTCTAGCGTGCCTGACCACTCAGAGCTGTGTAACTGGACAGCAGAGCGCACAAAGGAAAAGTGATTCCGGTTCAGCGTTCTGGCTGTGAAGGCTGGCTCAGCGCGTGGGATTTGTAGTTTTATGGACTGATTTGAAGAAGAAATGCGTGCAGAGCTCCGTGGACACAGATAGCCGCTGAAAATGAAACTAACCAGCTACAGGAAAGCCTTGACCCCGTCCAGAATGTATGGATAGAAGATGATGCGCGGCTGATAAGCGTGTCTACAAGTATATATAGAGTTATATTCAGGTTTGTGATATAATTATTAGTAGTTTGAAAAGTGAAAGCATCGCAAACATCCTGATGTTGAGTCAGTTGACCACTAACAGTACAGTATAGGAGGTGCTTCAACAAATATACATGTATATTATTACAGTGATGTGTTTATAAACAGATATTTCATTGTTTCACTTTATGAAGAGGGAATATAAGCCAGAGGGACAAGAAACAAGCTTTTATGGACACAAGCAAGTGATACAGGCTTGATTTATGGTCCTGATGTAGGAGGATGCTCATATAGAGATGATGACATTTTACTCAATTCAGATATAATCAGTCATAACTCCAATTCAGAAGCAGATATTTGAATGATTCTTTTTTTTTCTCTGAGACATCCTGACACCTAGTACAACTAAACAAGATAGACTTACAAACAAAACATTATGAAAAAAAATATATATATCAAAATCGCTATTGTTTTTTTTAGTGTTTATTGTCATATTTAAAACCTATATCATGTTATTTATAAAGAATTACAATCATATTTTGTAGTTTAAAGGGTTTTCTATACAATGACACCATTTTTTTTTTATTTCCTCCATTGTATGTGTGTAGGGTAAACATTTGAATTTGGGTATACAAATTTAGACGGAAAATTTGACAATTTTACTACATTCAGTTATACTTCAATAACTCCAGTTTAGAAGCTCATATTTGAAAGATTCTTTTTTCTGGGACATCCTGAGACCTAGCAGAATCAAACAAGATAAGTTCAGGGTAAACATTTGAAATTGAGTAGAAAAATGTAGGCGAAAATACCAGAAAATGATGCAGAGCTTAAATGGTTAAGTGATATTAAAAGGACCAACTCCACACAGGCAAGCATACGAGCCCAGAACGCAATGTGTTAAATTGCACGTTAAACATTTTCCTCCCATAGAAAATCATTCAAATAAAACACGTAATGTAGCTGTCACGCGTAATGTCGCCCTCTCACTATACTGACTCTTACACTACACAGACTTCCACATGTCACTATGGGCTACATTTGGCATGCTCCTTTGCACTGATTACACACAGACAGCTGCAACCAATCAGACATACACTTTATAAGCCTTGGACTTCCTCTTCCTGATTGCAGAGTATTGTTGCGTTTATCTCGCTGTCTATGATAGCACTTTACGAAGCCAGTTTCCTGTTCCTAGTTCTAGTTTAATCTCGTCTTGGATCTTGTGTGGATCTTAATCACCATGCCTGTCTTCGATTTATTCTCTCGGCTTGTCGTTTGGACCCTGTCTGCTCCTTGCTTGGATTACTGCCTGTGGATTACCCGTTTGCCTTGCCCACTGGATTACGTTTGCCGCCGATTACTCGTGTCTTGCCCTCATATATCTGTTTGAAAGTGTTTGACCCTGCCTGTTTTATGACTATGTCTCAATTCAATAAAATCTTGCATTTGGATCCACCCACTTCACATCTTGTACATTCCCCCGTTACAGTAGCCTAATGGACAAAGACAATCTTAGTCTGTTATGCCATGCTTTGCGGTATGGATCTCAAGTAACGTCGCTTAGTGGAGATGATTGTAAATGACAGTAGGCGCGTTTCCATTACCCTTCAAAATGCACAAATTGAAATTGCGAATTGAAAATACGCCTAATGGAAACGCGTCAAATTCGCAAAAACACCCAAACATCGCAAAAAAGTTTTTACGCTCGCATGAGGTGGTTTTTCAGACAATGCGAAAAAGGAATAATTCGCAAAACGGCAATGGAAACGCTTTTTTCGCATTTCCAGGTCACATGATATACGTCAACAGTCATATGATCATTCTTTATTCGTTTATTTGTGGAAACTGGCCATAGACTGTAAAAAAGAAACTGGCTTGTGCATGATGCTGCAGGTGTTACAAGAGGCCCCACTGCACTGCACAGCTAAAAAAAAGTGAATGCATTCATCCAGAAATTCTGAATCCACAGTTCCTCCGTGAAATCGCGCACTATTATTAGCCTACTTCCCAGAACAAGTGCATACTTTCCTTGTATCCGATTAAAAATATAAAACGGCTAGTGCGTTTTGAATGACTTATCGCGAGAGGACGAGTTTTAGTCGCATGATATGGTTAATGGAAACACCGTCATTTCGCAACAGGTTTTTATCGACATTTAGAAAATATCGCAAAAGTTTTGCGCACATTTGTAATGGAAACACGCCTATTGTAATTTAGTTTGTTTTTTCTTGTCTTTACCACCTGGCTACTGTTGCTAAATTTTGAGAGATTCAATAAATAAATGAAAAATCATAAAACAAATAAAATAGTCTGAGACTGCAAGTCTGAAAATGCAAGTGCATGTCTGCAGCCAGACCCTATTGAATAAAAAGCCTCTTTTACGGAAATAGTGATTATAGTCTGATCTCAAACATTTTTCATCTTTAAAATCATAATGTGCAGCCAGAATTAGGTAAATAATGACAGTGATATATTTTAAAGACACACACGCACACACACAAATGCATGCAGTTGTAATTAAATTGGTATTTGTTGAGTCGCAATTAATCCCGAATGATGAAAAGTGTGGGGAGACAGAAACACAAAACATATCTGACAGTTTAATTAAGGGTATTATCCTAATGGATTTGTGACTAGAGAAAGAATGAAACGACCGATTGTGATGGGCGAGTGTGCGGGGGATATAAAAGGCGAACACGCAGGCGACAGGAGAGCAAAGAGTGCATTTTAATGGGCAGCCAAACACCATGCCTAATGACACTGGCTCCTGATTCCCTGCCATGTCTTACCAATGCTCACAAATGACTCCGGGCTTGTATAATTTGGACTATTGAGATCTAAATGAGGGGAAATTACCGTTTTATCATCAAATTTAATCATAGACTGGTGTCAGGTGTCTCAGGAGACCGGGTGAAGATGGTTTAGCATTTAAAGAGCTTCTCGGCTTTTGAGAATATGGCTTTGGGAAGGTGAGGAGTGCAAGACAGTGTGAAGTGCCACTGAACACATGTCTTAGAGCAGACGGAGCTCCCTGGCTGGGTGACCTTTCACCAGCATGCTAGTGTGGCACAGAGGCGGAGTTCATTACAGTCGTGTTGAAAGTGTAGCTAGAGGCCTGGCCATGATTCTGTCTACTGGGAGAGTCCCCAAAAAAGTTAAGCCTCCTCTCTCAAAGGAAGATATTGCCCCTTCTTTTTGATCCTGCATTGCGAATTTAAAAAAAAAAAAAAAAAATTGTGATGTAATTTATATGTCTTTATTTGATTTGTTTGCTCTGTTTAAATATTATTACATACTTTGCATTGTAAGGTTAAAATTTATATTATATTTTTTTAGGGAAATCTTAGGTAATGTAACTGATCATTATTTCTGCTTTTCACTTATTTTAATCATTTTAGTTTTATTATTATTATTATTATTTTTGTTTACATATTGACATATGTAACCTCTTAATTGTATTAAATATGACATCACAAATATCTATATTTTCTAAAAGAATTGCATGCCAACTATGAATTACTATTACTACTATTACGAAATAATTTTCAATAGCACTTTCCTGTAAAGTAAGAGAAAGCTAAACTGTACACATTAAAATGTAAGCGGTAATGCTGTTATTTATACTACTCATAACATTAAATTTTAAACATTCAGCTTTTTTGGTCCAGAACATTGTGATAATGAATTGGGATGGAATAAATGTGGCTGGTGTTTTTCCAACTGGAACCCAAAAGGGTGTAAGAACTGATATTGTTAATCAACCAAATGTAAAATGAGGGCATCATCTGTTATGCAAGGGATGGCACATGGACAGCCTTCCAGGACTGGAGTTAATTTCAGCACTTCCAAGAATCCAGGGGCATAAAACCAGTGGTGGGGATTGGCTCTCAGTTTTATTGCAATATGAAACTGTAATGAGCTATAAAGAACTACATGATATGCAAATGAGCTTTAGGAGAACTTCTGTAAATCAAATGCTGAATCACTTCAACAGACTATTACTGAAATAAGCAATTAAAAGGGGATTAATAAAGACAATACGAACCTGAAAAGCTCCCAAGCTTTGGAGCTGTCATATCACCACCATCATAGATTTCTAACGAGTCCCAGTTATGCTCAGTGGCAAAGCTCATGACTTGAATCTGCCAAGAAATTGGAGACACACATCATGAAATGGCACAATTCTGCACACTGAAAATTAATTCACTTAATGGCCATATGCTATACTTTTGCAGCACTGATTATAATCTTAGCCAGAGTTTCTTTGTAATTTTTCAATTACATGAAAATATAGTTATGCCAGTTACTTTTTGTTTACTTTATGCATTTAATCCCATGTTATTAACCAATGTCTTTGCTGCTGCCCTTTGTTGATCCAATTCAACCATATTAATAAGCAAAACTTACTTTAGATTAACATTTATGCTTCATTTTTCTCATTGCTAAAGAGTGTTGAACTTCCTTCAATTTCATCTCTGTTGGATCTTTTACATAAAACAAACAGTACTTTGAACAGCATAAAGCATATTATACAATGCTAAAATTAACCTGTGCAATTCACTACCTTGCTGTGTGCAAAGGAATCTTTTCCATTTTATCATTTCAGGAGGTGTAGCTTTACTGCATTTGATGAGTTCACACATGGCTCTTTTGTACTTGCCTGGATACCAGCTCCTTCGGTAACAATGATTTTCCACACACAGTTCAGGCTGTTCCCATAAGGCTCCGGGAACCCGGGGGAGAGGATGGTACCTCTCCTTTCTGTCAGATTCCCGCTGCATGGGACTGTGGAGCAAAACCGAGGCAAAATGAGCTCATGCTGAGTATGGAACAGTACAAGTGCCTGAACTGAGTCCTGTGAGAAAGGCAGCAGACTCCTTTGACACAAGATGCGATTACGCCCGAGGTAACATGAACCAAAGCCATCATCACCCTTCTAAAACATACATTCTCTGCATGAGAAATGCCTTTCTGGGAACACTTTATATTTCCCAAGAAACAATCTTATGCCACTGCCTTTGTAAAGCCTTATTTTTCTAGCTGTAGACGCCGAACAAATTATTCATAAGTCAAGATGATCAAGAGTCAAAGTTGACCTTTTTAATGCTTGTTCCTGGCAATACTTTGAACAATTCATGGGTGCATGCAATTATATAAACACACACACACACACACACACACACACACAATCCCCAGCCTAACCCGGTTTTTGAACCTTGCATTTTGAAGAAGGAGAAATATGAGTGGGATTTCAAGGCATGTGTTTAAGGCATTTCACTTTTGAATACTTAATGTAAGAAACCAAAAAAAAAAAAAGGGATTTGCTGAAGCTCTGTGAAATCAAAACTGACCTTTTTAAATGCACATTCCTGAAGTGATTCCTTTTCAGATTACAATAATTCATGTTTTTAACTGCTCCTCTCCAACTACCTGACACATTCTGTTATGCTTTGTTTCACATTGAATATCTTGTTTCACTTTGAATGATGAATGAATATGCCAGATTACAAATTATGGAAGCAAAATGGGTTGGGCAAACTATTTAATGTGGCCTGGTATGTTGCATAGTATGTCATGTATGTTAATGGGCGTAAAATTCCATTTTATTAAAGTAGATGTTTTCCAACATCTGACTTTTACAGAGGTTTTTTAAAGGCATGAAGGAAGCACTCCTGCAGCTCTAGAGCAATTAGTTACATGACATTTATGGCTCAAGCTCTTTCCATATTCTTATTATGGACTGACCTCCTTGTTTAGCACAAATTGGTTGTTTCATGTTGACTTTAATACATGGATGAAAGGGTCGCATGAGGAATGGTTTTTATGTTGTGATTAAAAAGCTAAATATATTTAATTTCTATTAATATTTAATAGATATCTACCTTTTAGTTTGTAATTCCTATGAAAAACTGAGAAGTGAGATTTGAAAGCTGAGCAAAATGAGGACGTGCCTCGGGAGTGATAAAATCGTGACAGCACTATAGAATACGACGACAGCTAAATGCTCAGTATTAAAGCCTGGAGGTTACGGCTTTGAACTGAAGGCTGTGGCCCAGAGGCCCTTGGATTCAGCTCTCAGCCCCTTGAGGATGGCAGTATAGAAGGAAATATTAACTAGAGGCCTGACATTTTAAATCCTCACAGAGGCCACCGCCATTTCGTCCTCCAGCAGGATTCTTAACCCTTATTAGTTACCTTAAGGTTAGTGGAGACCACGGGAAACTCACACATTCACATTCTCTAAGGACTTGAGAAAATACAGGGCTATAAATCAACATCTGAATGATGGTTCCTGTTAGCAAGCATATAAAAGTCAAATGGAATTTGTACTGTAATTTGTATCTGTGTTGCTCTATTTTCTAACGCTCAGTCACACTGAATTGTTTAGTTCTGAATAAAACATGACTAGTGTGCATTTTTCTTGGATAAATCCAGACTAGCTTACCTATACAATTCGGGATGGTGTCATTCCACTGTGCCAGAGCATTAGGGACTGCGTGACACTTGATGGCTTTGGATCCCTGGAGAAGGTATCCAGGGTTGCACTCAAAACGAACAATGGAGCCAGCTGAGAATTCTGACCCAATCCGTCTGCCGTATCTTGGCTCTGGGATGGAGCTGCACTGTGTATCACTGGTGCGTGGAACAGCTAGTGGACAGAAAACAGATCTCTAATCAGAATGGGGCAGATGGAGTCTTGGAAACACACCGGCTCTGTTTCAAAACCTAGTAAGCTGCCTTTACATTGTTAAAAATAAACAAAAGCTGTTCTTTTGAACTATCTCTTCAGCAAAAAATCTTGAAAAACACATTTTTCACAAGAAATATGGGTGACACTTTACAATAAGTTTCCATTTTTTAATGTCAGTTAATTACATTAGTTGATGTGAATTAATGAAAAATAAAACAGTTATTAATCTTAATTAATATTCATTTCAACATTTACTAATATTTAAACAGTGTATCTTTTAACATCTTGTATATTTTAACATTATTTAAAGGAACTAAACTATCATGAAATATCTGAACAGCTTTATTTTTTATTAACTAACGTTAACCAAAATTAATACATTTAAATTAATTTAAATATAAAAAGGTGCACAAATAATTGTTCATAACACACAACACATAGAAGACTCAACTCATAATAGATCAACAAGTTTTTAATCTAATGAATTAAAATCAACAGTTTTATTATTACATCTATGTAGGTTTTGAAACACAGATTCACATTTGTAACCTATTATGTTTACCAGTGCAGCGGTGTACACTGTGACTACTCTTTTTATAGAGAACCTACATATAAATTTATCTAGCACATTTGTATAAGCATCTTCATGACCCTAGCACAGAGAACTTCGCTGGTTTTGCTGTTTTTGCTTGCGAACATTGTAGCAACTTGGTTCTTTTTTTTTCTGTTTGTGCCTTAACTTTCATCTGACGGCTGTGAATATATAGGAAGAGGCTGGTGGGACCATCCACCATCACCTGGATGCCTCCATGAGCCAAATGAACTGTCCTAACTGTCAGAGAACATTTCTCATACACCTGCTGTTCTCTCTGTGCCCATTGCTGTACACTATAAAACGGCGAAGAGAGATATAAAGAGACATAGCAGGCTTGCCGCGGTCTACGCTGTGAGTGTGTGCACACGCTGATGCAGCCATGAAAGATTTCTATTGTATCTTTTTATAAGGCAGCTGATAAAAGAGAGTTAAAAAGTGTAATGTATACAGTAATTTATGACATCCTTTAAAAAAGAGGGAAAATGTCTTGCATGTCCTGCAGCATGCTGCTGCTGTCTGGGGAGTTTGACATGTCAGGGGGTGAGTCATTTAAAGAAACAGTTCACTCAAAACTTATTTACCCACTCCAATGTCATCCCCAAAAATAATACACCCAATTAATGTTATTAACTAGCATTAACTAACAATGAGTAATACATTTGTTACAGTATATATTTACCTTTGTTACTGTTAGTTAATAAAAATACAGCTGTTCATTATTAGTAGCTCAGGTTCATTAATACATTAACAATTTTTCATTTTAATAATGTATTAGTAAATGTTGAAATCAACATTAACTAAGATTATGCTTACGAAATGTTTTTCATTGTTAGCCTATGCTAACTAATGTAAACTAATGGAACATTTAATTGGATGTTGAATTTGCTGCTTGCTAATAATTATTAAGGTAGTTATTATGTTTAGGTGTTGGGTAGTATTAGGAATAGAATATGGTCATGCAGAATATGTGCTTTATAAATACCAATAAACAGTCAATATGTTAATAATAGGCATGCTAATAAGCAACCAGTTAACAGTGAGAATTGGTCCCTATACAAAAGTGTCACCAAACTTTAGTTCACGTACCAATTCTCACTATTAACTAATTGCTTATTAGCATGCATATTACTAGCATATTGGCTGTTTGTAAGTATTATAAAGCCTTACTTATATTAATGCCTTATTCTGCATGACCATATTTTAGATCCATTAATCCTACCCCATACCTAAACTACCTTACTAACTATTAATAAGAAGCAAATTAGGAGTTTAGACGTGTGATCATATATATATATATATATATATAGGGTGCGATTTGTCAGGGGGGATGGGGGGGATTTCTGGTCTATGCATCCCTACCTCTGCTGAATTATTTTTATCCCTGGTGGGAATTACAATGTTTTTATTAAATTGTGATAACATTAGACAGTTTCCATCATCAATTAAAAACATTTCATAACGTGACACTGATTATCTGGTACTTAAAAAGACGGGTATATAATGTGCGTTGTTAACAGATTAGGCCTACATTAACATAAGGTTACTGGAGTTTGGTCAACCTCCGCCTATGGAGAGAGAAAAAAGTTTTTTAAAAGCATCCCCCCTCTGCTTTTTTTCACAAATCGCACCCTGTATGTATATATATGAAATCAAACCAAACTGGCAAAAAAAAAAAAAATGCAAGGAAACTCTTGAAATACTCATGAAAATAGAGCAGAAATCATTCTCCCATTCGGCTTTACTCTGAGCTAAATGCATTACAAATTATATCAAATTCAAGCCCCTTCCTCATTTTACTCTATTGTGTATTGGTTATGACATTGTGATTGCGGCTGTTAACTTCTCAGTGTGAAATATAAAGGCTATTTCCCACAGTAAGCGGGCTCAGGCATACTGATCAGCAGGCCGCCCCTACACTTCAGAGACACGATTTCACCCTATACACGGTGCCAATATATACACAACGCTAACACACCAAAAGGCTAACTGAATGTTTCGGATATGAAGATTAAAAACAAAGCCTTGGCTCTGCACAATGACCTGTTATTGACTGAAAGTTGAGTGCTTGCTTACCTTGGTAAACAAAATGGAAACCTTTGGCGGATGGGCCGCTTTTTGCGCTGAATCTCAGCATGATTTGGTTTGAGGTGGCCAAGGGCAAGGTTTCCCCTGCAAAAACACAATATGGCAGATGTTAAAGTCTCTCAGAGTTGCTTGTGGAGGCAAATGTGCTGCAACAAACTGTAGTCTTAAGGTAGCGTACATGACGGATGGCTTAATAACTCGGATCAGCCTCCGGGGCAAAGGTGGAGTGAGCAGGTCAGCAACTATGGGCCTAAAACTGATGGATACCCAAAGAAATACTCAGTATGTCTGCAGCATGTTCAGAGATGCAGCCGGTAAATTAAAAAAAAAAAAAAAAAAAAAAAAAGGAGGAAGAAAAAAAAATAGAAAATCCCCAACCGAAAAGATGACGTACCCTTGAGCTAAACTTCGAGAATTCAGATCCAAAATCAAAGTGTACTTTTATAAAGTTGTATCCGAAGGAAGAAACAGAGTGCTGATATAGATGGCGACCAAAACACAGTTGAGCCTGGAGGGTTAAACACTCTAACTATGAATTGAGTGGCCTGTCAGGATTTCTGGCCCACTGCTCACAAAGCTGAGATAGAAATTATATGAATTTACAGCACTTCCCGTGGGAATATAGTGTTGCACAGCAGACCATGAAGATATACAGTATAAAAATGCCATACAAACAGTTTGTGTCCAATGGCCATCATCAATCCTGCGATGACTGTGGAATTAGCAGTGATTTTCGTTTCCTTGCCATTTTATTACCTTTCACTCAACAATACAAAATAATTCAGCAGGGAGCTGCAAGGATAACATTTTCTTTTTAGAAGGAATTAAAGTCTGAAACCAAAGGGATGAAAAAGACAACATGGATCCAAGATTTAGGATTTACCCTTGATATAAATACAGTGGTCCCAAAAAGTATTTGGAGACTTAAACCACAGTTAAAAATGTATAAATGCCAATTCATTTTATTTGATATAGCATTTTATTGGACAAGATTTGTTTCTTTTTTTTGGAAGAAAAAGACTGCTATCTAGCATGTACTGTATGATCCCAAAGCTATAAGAGACATCAAACTGAAACTGATTAACACTGATTTCATTCGTTTTTTAGGTTGACATACATGTCCAAATATGTCTTTGTATTTATATTTGATTTTATAAAATATGACTTGCAAAAGAAGATTTGATTTGCTTGAGGCTGAGCGAGTGCGTGTTCGCTGTCTGTGTATATAACTGAAATTTCAAACAAAAAAAAAAAAATTATAAAACTATTAGCAAACGCTTGCCAAAAATGACACTGCTTCTGTATTTCCCCCTCTGAAAGGGGCCATTAAACCTCACTTGAGTCCTCATTCACTGCTCAATTGTCTGCACAATTGTCTTTTCACAGATTTAAAAAGCCATATATGCCTGTTTGCTTTTTTTCAAAGGGTTCTGTGCATTTCAAAGCAAACTCAAAGCCACAAAACTGGGGTGAATGTAAAGCTATTACTTACCGGAATGAGACCCAGCCAGGGAGCTTAGCAGCCTAGAATTCTGATTGGGCCCATCAAATAGCTCAACGGAGTCGTTCATGGCTGTCTGGAAATAGGCAAATTGCCCAAACACCACTGAGGAAACAAAATGAAACGCACAGAGCGTGTTACTATTACCACTGCTGAGAAGAGATGCTAACAAAAGAAGTACAATGAATGAAGACATAAATTCACATAAATTTCCTATCGACATGCATGCTTCAGGTCGATAGTTTTATAAGTGTCCATAATATGCAGTCTGCACAGAAGTATGTAGTCGCATCAAAACGCCACATGAGATTAAATTCATTGTACTAAAAGATTTTGATTACTGAAATCGTGCCGTGAAATTGTGAATAAAATGTGCGTACTGTAAACCCATACTGCAGAACACTATTTTTAGTACTGCAGAAGCTCTGTTCTGAAAACAATGACCTATGTGGGAATTAAGTTGCATATTGCAAGCTGTTCTTTGCTTGTGATTCACAAACAAATGACTGAACTGGATCTTTTTAATGAAACAAACCAAATGAATCAAACTCAAGTTGTTGATTTGGTATTAACATTCAATACTCAAGAATTACATTCGTGTATTTACTGTCCTTGTTGTTGAAATAACAATATATAGCTAATGAGTCAGATGGAACTTGTGTACTACTACTACTACTACTACTACTAATACATTTACATTTACATTTAGGCATTTGGCAGACGCTTTTGTCCAAAGCGACATACAGTTGGGAGAACATAGAGCGATTCTTCTTAAGGAGACAAACAGACACAGGCAGTGCTATAATACCAGATTTCAAGTGGTATTATTAAGTATTAATAAGTATTATTATTAATATTAATAAGTATTATTACTTATTTAATACTTACTTAATAAGTATTATTATTATTATTATTAGGGGCCTAGCACCGAAGGTGCGTAGGCACCTATTGTGTTTGTTAGTGTTCCTATTTTATTCTGCATCTTCTTCCACCCCAAAGTCTATGGCAGTCCATAGAACTGATTGCGGGAAAGTTGTTTTGATTTGGCAAACTGATAGAGGACAGCCTCAACATTAACTGTTGCAAATTTGGAGTCTCTGACTCAAACTCTCTAGCGCCACCACTTGTCTTCTTTTTTCTTTTTTCCTCTGAATCCTTGGCTCATGCCGAGTCGAAGGAACTGCAAAATTCAAAAATCGCAAGGTTTAGTTTTTTTTCTATTTTTAATTGTTTGTAAAACCTACTTTTTCGAACTCGTCCTAGACCGTTGCACTGATTGTCACAAAAATGGAATCAGATCATCTTCACACCATGCTGGCAAAAAGTTAAGGAATTCAAGTTGATTCGTTCAACCGTTTTCAAATAACATGCGAAAGAATTCTACGAAATGCGCACAAAAATGCATGTGAGGCTATATCTCCGCAATGGTTTGGCATATGGAGACCAAACTTGTTGTGTGGTATAATGATCATGAACTGAGACTACCTGCAGTGTTTCGGCGCAGTGCCACTTAGTGGTCAGGAGATACGAAAAATGTCTATTTTAGCTAATAACTTCTGAATGGTTTGTTAAAAAAATCACAAAACTGGTGTCTTTAGATTCGGTGCATCATGCTGAGTCGAAAGATACCAAATTTTCCCAATTTGGCCATTTTGGGCATCGGCCATTTTGAATTTAGATGTAAATTGCTGTATCTTAAGAACGAATTACCGGATCGTTTCGAAAATAATTACAAAAATATTCGGCAACAGGCCCTGAATGTACACAAAAAATTTGGGAGCAGTGCCACCTTGTGGTCAAAAGTTATAACGAAAATGAAAAATAAAAAAGGCTAATAACTTTTGCTCACATTAGCCTATTGTAATAGAACTCAGTTTGATATATTCCTTGGATCATGCCGAGAACACTGATACCAATTATGCCAATATTGGCTGAACTTCCTGTCCGCCATTTTGATTCATGTTGAAAACCTACTTTTTCGAATTCCTCCTAGACTGTTTGTCCGATTTTCACCAAATTTGGTGCAGATCATCTATAGACCACGCTGACAAAAAGTTATGGAATTTGTGTCAATACACGAAACGGTTTTCGTTTAATGCACCATTGAATTAGCTGGAAAGATGCCAAACTGCATCTGAGGCTGTATCTCTGCAAAGGTTGGAGATATTTACACCAAACTTTGTATGTGCTGTTGTCACCTCACAATGACCACGCAACATCAGTTTGGTAACAGCGCCACCTATTGGTCAAGAGTAATGAACCATTCATTAACCATTAATTATGCAACTTTCAAAAATGCTAATAACTTTTGATTGCATTAGCCTATTGTCATAAAACTGGTATCAAAACTTTCCTTGGGTCATGCCGACAACATACATACCAATTATGACATAGTAAGCTGAACTTCCTGTCCACCATTTTGATTCATGTTGAAAACCAACTTTTTCGAACTCCTCCTCAACCTTTGGTTCGATTTTCACCAAAATTGAATCATTTCATCTTCAGACCATGCTTATAAAAAGTTATGGATTTTGTGTCGATAGACAAAACCGCTTTCGTACAGCGCCGTTACAAATGTTAGGCATGGTGACAAAATCAGTTTGAGGCTATATCTCTTTAAAGCTTTGACATAATTATACAAAACTTTGTGTGTGCCATTGTCACCTCGCACAGAACACAACAAAGTGATTTGATTACAGTGCCACCTTCTGGCCGAAGGTGATAAGCCATTTAATCCTGTTACTGAAAGCTGTATTAATGATTTTTCAGCCAGTTCAATTATAACCGTCCTATTATGGCATTTATTATTCATTGCTGCATTTGGTCTGATGTGCCATGCCATGCTTAGCTCCTCATTTTGCCGCTTGGATGGCAGCCCATAGAACCGATTGCGGGAAAGTTGTGAAATTTGGCATACTGATAGAGGAAAGACTGTACAGTCATCATAGCAAATTTGGTGTCTTTAAGTCAATGTGTGTGTTAATGTTACATCACACAGAACTCACTACATCAATATGATAACAGCGCCACCTATTGGTCAAAAGTGATTAGTCATTAAATCATAATACTACAGGTTGTATTTATGATTTTTCCAACATTTTGTCTAAAATCATCCTAAAATGGCTTTAATTACTCATTGCTGCAGTTGGTCTCATGCTTCCCTTGCCTTGTGCTTGGCCCCGTAATTGCTGCTTGCAGCTATATTTATTATTATTATTATTATTATCTCATGAACTTCTGGTTGTAATGTATGCATTATGTGCATGTTTGGTCTCATCTGGTGTCCATTCCCTGTGACCCTAGACCAGTAATGATGCTGTGATTAAACGTGTTGGCTTGCCAAAAAGGACACACGGTTCACGCGGTAGGCCATGAGAGACCAGGGAAATCACAGAGGCATGCTGTGCATATCAGGCGCTGGTATGAGAGCCAGCTAAGCAGAGAGGGGTGGAAAGGGGTCACCCGGGCCACTGTGATGACTCTATTATCTCCTCTTTAATGAGATGTCACCCATTGCTTCATACTCAAACAATACAGAAAACCTGAAGGGTAGCTGCTAGTGGCTCTGTAAATATCAGATTTCTGTTGGTTCACAAACACTTCCACAAACTTGAGGCTTTACTTTACACTCCTATTTGCTATGCATGAGCTGCAAGGATTTGCAATGGATTTAGTAAACTGTGGTTCTGCGCAGTTGTGGAAGAAAAAAAAAATATATATATATATATATATATATATATATACACATATATTAGGGGTGTAACGGTTCACAAAATTCACGGTTCGGTTCAATACGACACAGTGGTGTCACGGTTCGGTGCGTTTTCGATACAGCCAAAAAAAATAAAATCCTTGACTTTTACAATTTTTTAATTTATTAAAACTAACATCATAAAGTATGCATCTCAGATCAGCGGCAGGTGTCAGATTTTATTTATCACATGAGGAGAGTGAGTGGAGCTGACCAGTGAGGTGAGAAAACAAGAAGCTGACGAAATACTTCCACAGTTTGCTGATCTCCAGTGTTTTATATTTAAACTTTGTGTAAATTATTTGTTATTTTATATTAGGCCTATAGCCTCTATTTTTATTTGTTTTGTTAATACATTAATCATTCTATGTTTAATATAAGTGAGTTTGCCGTACTGTTCAATCAGCTGACATTGAATTGGCACTAATTCAAAAGTTAAACTAAAATACGCACAGGCATTTACAAGCTATTTGCAAGCGTTTAAAAGTGATTAAAAGTGAGGAAAAGAAGGACAATTCTAACAAACTATCTCTCCGTCATAACCCTCCTGGAGTATTGTGTTTTTCATTGGGAGTGGGAGGAGCAGACATCAATTTGTCTGTTACGTCGTTTGGGCTGCCTTGTTGAGTACAGTGGCACCTGAACTCTAACGGCTGTTTCACTGTTTGTAATTGTATCACTCTGCTTGCTGTATTTCTCACAGGGAGTCATGGTGGACGCACCAAATCCACTATTTAGATTTTGAATAAGGATTTTAGATAATGGAGTTGAATTAACGTGCTAACTAACCAATTAGCTAATACATCATCCAAAATTGCAGGTGTTAGCAAACTGTGATAAAATGACTTTCACATAACTATTTTTTATTTATTTATTTATTTATTATTATTATTATTTTTATTATTTTTGTATTACATTAATACAGGTAAACGTTTAATGTAAATGTGAGCATTAGACATATGTGAATTTCCTTTGAGCTTATTATTTTTGCTTTATTATTAATTCAGTGCAATTAATTATTTATTCACAGCATGTATGTGTGTTGTTTAGGCAGGAAGAGCTTTACATCAGTTTTTATATATAGACTGAATGAACTGGATTATTCAAGGTAATTGAGTTTATACTTGCTATACAACCTACTAATTAACTTTCTAGTACAATATGTGCGATGGCAATGTAACTTTATCTAACTCTAATGTTCTTTTGCAGAGAAAATTGTAACGTATACACTTTCCAAAAATTTAAATATAGAATTGTTAGCATCACAAATTATAGTATCTTTACAAAATAATTGGGTGTATCTTAATATATATATTAGATACATTAATTTTATTTTATTTTTGGCCTTTTTGGCTTTATTACGACAGGACAGATCATTGCTGACAGGAAGCAAAGTGGGAGAGAGAGAAGGGGGTAGGGCCGGGAAAGGTCCTCGAGCCAGGATTCGAACTCGGGACACCCGTAGCACAACGGCACTGCCCACAAGGCTATCGGCGCCAACACATTAAATTTAATTTAATGAAATTTATTAGAAATTGCTCTGTCAACATAGTTCTCTAGCTTTTTTAATTATATCCTAATCCAAGAACTGAACTGTGGCCTCTGAAAGTAACTTTATTTACTTACCAAATTCTCCAGACACTGTGATGTAGTAGGAGCAGGTCTGGCCTGTTGTGTAATTGAGAGGGTAATTTGGGGATAATACCACTCCCTCTGATCCAGTGTACTGCCCACCGCATGGTGCTGAAAAGAGAGAAACAACTCTAAAGGCTCATATTTGCTCTTGTTCAGTCCATACGACACAAGGTAATGAGGTCATTTTAGTACTGTATTAGATATGTGATGACCAGTGAGGCTAAGGGAGCTTTCCAAATTTCAAAAGAGGGAGAACAGGAAACTACAAGCAAAGTCATTTTTTCATTATGACTGGTCTGATCAAAAAAAAAAAAGCCTTTGTGTTTCCAGGAGTCAATCTGTCACATGGCTGAGTGTCACAGACTGTGTTTCATGTCCACATTGTCTACATGCTTAAGGTACATTTCAATCCCTTAACGATGTACTACAAAGGTAATATTTGGGCAATATAATTCACTTCCAAATTATAAAGGAATAGGGATAAAGTGTGTGCATGTATATATATATATATATATTATTACTATTAATTATAATTCAGAGTGAGTTCACAGTATAAAAATAATTCAGTTGAGCCAGGGATGCATAGGGTTTGAAATTAACACCCGCCAACCGGTCAAATGCGGGTAAAAATGTGGTTGGTAATGCTGCCAAATCACTCATTAATTTCTCATTTGTTTAATAACAGCCTAAATGTATTATTATTATTATTATTATTCAAATTAACTGATTAAATGTTAGAATTTGATTCAAAGGATGGTAATCACTTTTAGAAAAAAAAAATGGCTTTATAAAAGTAAAAATGCCCCCAAAAAGGTAAAAATCAATGTAAACTTATTGGATTAGATTAATTTCTTCTCTTTTTTTTTTTTTTTTTTTTTGGCTAGTAGAAATTATGAATGGCCGGTAACTTAAAATGTAGTAGCCCAATTGCCTGGTGAGTATAAAAAGTTAATTTCAATCCCTGTTTATGTATATGTATATATATATATATTTGGCCTGTGTGATATTGAAGAAAAATGCGATATGCGATAATAATAATGTTATATTCGATGTGATAGGATAATGTCTAAAGTGCCACATGCTCAGATGAAACAGTTTTACTTAGCTGTTACAGAGTCAGTTCTGTGAACTTCTAGAACTTCTAGATCTTGTGTCATATATATATATATATATATATATATATTTCTATAACTATTTTATTTAAGCTACAAAAGCTATTTAGGCAAGAGCAGTGAGTGATTTTCACCCCAAATATTGCAAGCTTTAGCGATATGCATATTGTGATATGTACATTTACGATATTTCAATAATTTTGATATACTGCACAGCCCTAATACACTTTGCTACAATGTAAAGTAGTGAGTGTACAGCTTGTATAACAGTGTAAATTTGCTGCTGTCCCTTCAAAATAACTCAGCACACAGCCATTAATGTCTAAACTGCTGGCCACAAAAGTGAGTACACCTCTAAGTGAAAATGTCCAATTTGGGCCCAATTAGCTATTTTCTCTCCCCGGTGTCATGTGACTCGTTAGTGTTACAAGGTCTCAGGTGTGAATGGGGAGCAGGTGTGTCAAATTTGGTGTTATCGCTCTCACTCTCTCATACTGGTCACTGGAATTTCAACATGGCACCTTATGGCAAAGAACTCTCTGAGGATCTGAAAAAAAAAAAAAAAAAGAATTGTTGCTCTACATAAAGATGGTGTAGGCTATAAGAAGATTGTCAAGACCCTGAAACTGAGCTGCAGCACTGTGGCCAAGACCATAAAGCGGTTTAACAGAACAGGTTCCACTCAGAACAGGCCTCGCTATGTTCGACCAAAGTTGAGTGCACATGCTTAGTGTCATATTCAGAGGTTGTGTTTGGGAAATAGACGTATGTGTACTGCCTGCATTGCTGCAGAGGTTGAAGGGGTGGGGGGTGGGGGATGCTCAGACCATACACTGCTCATTGCATCAAATTGGTCTGCTTGGCTGTTGTCTGAGAAGGAAGCTTCTTCTAAAGATGATGCACAAGAAAGCCCACAAACAGTTTGCTGAAGACTGGTCTGATGAGACCAAGATAAACGTATTTGGTTCAGATGGTGTCAAGCATGTGTGGCAGCAATCAGGTAAGAAGTACAAAGACAAGTGTCTCGCCTACAGTTAAGCATGGTGTGTCATGGTCTGGGGATGCATGAGTGTTGCCTGCACTGGGGAGCTACAGTTCATTGAGGGATCCATGAATGCCAACATGTACTGGCCACAGACTGGGCCGCAGGGCAGTATTTCAACATGATAACGACCCCAAACACAACTCCAAGATGACCACTGCCTTGCTAAAGAAGCTGAGGGCAAAAGTGATGGACTGGCCAAGCATGTCTCCAGACCTAAATCCTATGGAGCATCTGTGGGGCATCCTCAAACGTAAGGTGGAGGAGCGCAAGGTCTCTAACATCCACCAGCTCCGTGATGTTGTTATGGAGGAGTGGAAGAGGACTCCAGTGGCAACCTGTGAAGCTCTGGTGAACTCCATGCCCAAGAGGGTTAAGGCAGTGCTGGAAAATAATGGATATTGATACAAAATATTGAAATTTTGTGCTCAATTTGGACATTTTCTCACTGTACTCACATGAAAAGATCAATTTTTTTTTTTTTTTTTATGTGAATGGTGTACTCACTTCTGTGAGATACTGTGTACATCTCTCTCTCTCTCTCTCTCTCTCTCTCTCTCTCTATATATATATATATATATACACACATACAGGGATTGAAATTAACTTTTTCACTCACCAGCCAATTTGGCTACAAAATTTTTAAGTTACCGGCCATTCATAATTTCTACTAGCCAAAAAAAAAAAAAAATATATATATATATATATATATATATATAAAATAAAAAAATAATTTAAACTTTATTTTTTGTTATTTATTATTATATTGTTATATTGATTTTATCGTTAAAGATAATTAGACAATATTTTGCAGAGTGTGTTATTGTGCTGATATCTTATCTTAAGGACTACTGCAGACAGCTGACTCAAAGTTTTTGATTTTCTTCATATTCTATGTGGCCAGTTCACAGCAGTGATAGAAATTAATATTTTCCAATAAATTTTAATATATTTTTACCTTTTTTGGTGGCATTTTTACCTTTACAAAGCCATTTTTTCTTTGAATCAAATTCTTAAATGTATTCAGTTAATTATAATAATTGTAATAATACATTTAGGCTGTTAATAAACAAATAAAATCAGTATCAACAAAATTCATATTTGCATAAGTTGCATATGAAGTGGCATTTAGATGTATTTGCACATGTTAATGCAGCTTAGAGGGACATGGGATGCTTTAACCTGCAGTTACAAATGCATAAATGTTTTAATATTTTAAACATGTAACGTTGAATAGGCCTACTGATATTTGAAATTATTTAAAAAATGAAAAGACAGGCTACTTAACTTCAAATTTGAAATTAAAACCGCCAGCAGGTGTCAGTAAATCGCTGTTAATAAGTTAGTCATTGCGATTGAACCAAATCATTTTAATGGTTGATTCATTCAGGAACGAAACATCGTCATATCGCTCAGAGATGCAAAACAGTGCCGTGGCTGTGTTTGGAATGATTTTTGTTGGTGAAATAGAGCAAAAACAGCCAATACGACATCTAAAACTTAAGTCTCTTGATATTAACTTATTGTTTATCGAACTGTTGTATAAAATATCAATACCACATTTGTAACCATGCTGACTTTTTTAAGGAAAAACGTCACTCTTCATGTGATATTGATTAACTATATGAAATGCTATAAACATACATTTTCTGCCCCCTTATCTATGAATTATGTGATCATTCTTAATGCATATTAATAGACTCAATCATGCAGTGAAAGAACGTACTCTAAAGGCGTATACGCACTAAGTCTAACCAGACTTCATCTTCAAATGTATTTGCGAATGCCTGCACTCTGTAGGTGTGTTTTATTTGGTTTTTGCAATACACTCCGTAATGTCATGATGTCTCACGAGTTCAGTATTTGCGCTAAACCTGCGCAGATTTGGCTTGCATGAACTTCCCCAAGAAATTAATGAGTGAACACAACTTACGAAACGTAACCCGCCAAATTGGCTAGTGATTTGACAGCGTCACCCGCCACAGCTGATTTTTACCCGTATTTGGCGGGTTGGCGGGTGTTAATTTCAAACTCTGTATATATATATATAATTTATTAGGCCAACACATTTTCACTCCCAACTCATCACAGGACCCCTTGGCATCATTTTTCGACACGCAGGGCACTCCATTGTTTTCAGTTGTTTGTCTTAATTTAATGGATTCTAATGAATTGCATAAAAATGAAAATGACCCCACACCTCATTCAAAAAGATACTCCCAAACATTAGCATGACGCAATCGGTCACAAGACACACAAGAACCAATGGCATTTCACAACAGCATGACACAATCGGTCACGAGACAACCAAGAGCCAACAGCATTTCACAACCAAGGTTTGCTTCTTCTAGCGGCATTTTTTGAATTTTTGGAATTTGCATACAGACAGACTGCAGTGCAGCATACAGGCATACTATTCTTCTCACAAATCAATCGTTTTGCCTCGGAACCCTTGGAATATTAATATTAGTTATTAGAATATTAGTTTTTGGCACAAGGTCTGCATTTAAAGTCACACCAGATGCGTTCAGCTGGGATTAGGAGTTGGCTTTATGCAGACCAGTCAAGTTCTTCCACACTGACTCAATCAATCATTTTGTTTTTAACCTTGCCTTATACACAGAGACATTGTCATGTTAGAATAGAAAAGGGTCCTGTCCAAGCTGTTGCTATAAAATTAGAAGCACACAATTCCATAGAATATCATTATATGCTTTAACATTAAGAGTTGTACTCATGGATATTACTAAAGTAGTCAAACCTGTTAATTGGAAGGGGGTGAGCGAATACTTTTGGCATTATAGTGTGTGTGTGTATATATATATATATATATATATATATATATATATATATATATATATATATATGTTTAATGACTGAAGGCAAGTATCACTGATTCCAACTGTCTCTGTGTATATTTTGCCTAATATTTAACCATTGAATACAACCATTCAACATTACAGTATAACTGAGAGCTATCACTTTAACATTTATTAGACTTTAAAAATAACTTCTAATTTAAGTGAACTTGAAACAATCTTCACATAAACCCATTATAATAAATGTCAGCAAGAAAATATAGCCTAAAGTTTAATTTGGGTTTGAATATGATACATCAATATAATATAGCCTAATACAGCACGCATTTGCGTGCACTTAAAGAGTGTGCGCTATGAGCACAGTATAATGGTTGACAGGACATGAAGATTTGTTTTTACCGACATATGGCCTGACAACATCTCATTGATGTTCTACTAAAGCTCCGCATCACCGGTACCGTTTCCGCGCTCGCTTGACTCGAGTCAAGTGAAGTTGGAGCGCACATTTGAAAAATTTCCCATTTGATGTGCTCGTAAAGGCACTCTGCACATCTAAATAAACATATTTCTTTAGCAGTTGTGAGTGGAGCGGCCAAACCTAGCCCTGCCCACGCGTTAATTGCGTTAAATATTTTTAACACGTTAAAATTAATAATAATAATCGCCTGCTTTAATGCGCTAATTTTGACCACTAATATTAATACATAATACAAACTATATTAATATTACAAAAATAAAATAAAGTCTACATATTTATCATTAATTGCAGGGTTTTTTGCATGATAAATTATTTGATAAATAAACAGTTTATATAACACACAATAGCATATTTTATATAAACACCTGGATGTATTGTATACATTTATATGATAGTATGGTTATCTACAGTATATTTACGTATGTCATTATATTTTAAACTCTTAATCTACATGATTTAATTGTTGCCTGTAGTTGATGACGTTGTAGGGCATCCTAAATGAATGAATGTTGCCAAGCAAAATGAGTTTCAACAGAAATTCCCTGCTGAGTGTGTAGGGAGCAAAAATCACGATTGAAAGGCAGACCTTATTTAAAAAGAAGTCACTGTTTGAATAACAGATGAGTGGAGTAATTACCAAAGAAAATTAAAAAAAAAAAAGAAAAAAAAAAAAGTGTGACCGACACACTTTGAAACACTGCAGTTTTTAACAATAGATCACTGTACATCAAACATAATTCACATCAAAGACAGAAGTAGCTCTCCCTAATAACAACTCAACAGTAATCACAATTCAGGCCCAGTGGGTCTAGGTATTGTGTGGACTCGTACAAGTTAATGACACCAGATCATTGCATCCTGCAGCAAGCGGTTCGCTTAACTCCTAAACATTTATTGGAGCAAGAAAGTCAATAACAAGGTATTGGAAAATGTACATACCTTAATACAAGCAGGGTTAATTTGCTTAGGCTTGACATTGATTGCACAAACCAGCTTTATGGTAGCGCTGCTAGAATGGCCTACAATTAACACATCATGCAAACCGCGTGGAAAGGCTATTGGAATTGCTATAGCCTTTGACAGGTATTTTAGTAAAACTTATTCGTAATTCAGGTCTGAGCGCAAAGAGGGAGTATTGAGGAGGAGCAGCCAATGAAGACTATAAATCATCTGTGTGTTGGTGCATTGGCGTGTGTTATCTCTTTATCAGGACTATAATGGGCAGAGGCTAAACACTTAGGTGTTTGACTGTGCATGACAGGAAAAACAAGCGAAAATCAACCACAAAGGTCACCAAGAGGATTATTGACAGTGCCAAGTGTAAAAATTTGAGGCTAAGAAGGTCAGCAAAGAGTATTTGTGGAGATATTAATCAACGTCAGTGCTTCTGTCACACCTGGCCCACAGCGTATGACCTTGTAACCAGTGGACCACCTGTGATAAGCAGTGTTAGGGAACTCTACTTTTAGAAGTTATTGTAAGAAATCAGCCCATATTTTGGCATTTAGAGATAACAGTGCCTGCTTGGCCGATTAACAGAAGCGCTACCCTTCCCCTGTATCAGTTCCAAAATCTAGTGAAAGTTATTTACTTTTTAAGACAGAATGTGTACAATAACAGTTCATATCAGGAAGTGTTAATGTTACGTATGTCATTTTATCATTATATGTACATTATCTCAGTGTAATACATCCTGCTCTCTAAATCACATTGGCCATTAAGAAACCCATATCATTTGACTAATAATTAAAACTTGAAAGAAAAAAAAACATACGCAATTCTGCAGTAGAGATTTAAATATGATAAAATGTGTTCAGCTGAGAGCTTGCTAACCTCTTATTGTCAGTTGAAATTATAATAAATTAGGTGCAAAAGGCCATGGATTTGCAATCCTGCTCATTTTATTCTTTTGTTACTTTTAGCCACCTTATTTTTAACATAAGATTGGACACAGCCATTATTACCTTAAAGGTGCAAGGCTTGGGGCCAGATTTACTAAACTATCACAAGAAAAATTCCAAGAAAGTACCAATGAGAGTGGAATGTTTGGCGGTTTCGGGAAAGTATCGGGTAGGATTAGGGTAAGTGAAGGTTTTATTGTCCCAATAAGGTGGCATCTATTTAACAATTTGAATTAAAATTATAATTTGCACTTAATATGTTATTGCATACTGTTTTATAATGTACTACAATACTGAGGTGCAGATAATAGCCACTATTTGCAATAATAGTATAAAATAGTTTATCACTGGTTGAAAAATAAGGTGGATAGCAAGCAACATGTTAACATGTTAACATCTCAGTGTAATACATCCTGCTCTCTAAATCACACTGGCCATTAAGAAACCTATATCATTCGACTAATAATTAAAACTTGAAAGAAAAAAAAACATACGCAATTCTGCAGTAGAGATTTAAATATGATAAAATGTGTTCAGCTGAGAGCTTGCTAACCTCTTATTGTCAGTTGAAATTATAATAAATTAGGGGCAAGGTTAGGTGCAAGGTTCTCTTATGATTCATTCTTTGAAAGAAACTGATTCTTGTAGGACATGAAGTCAACATGAAATGGAAACTGCAATCATCCTTTCTTCTCTATAATGCTGAATATCCGAGTTAAATGTATTTTCAAACGAGAAGGGAAAAGAAAAACACACACACAAACACACACTTTCACGTTATGTACACTGTAAAAAAAAAATACCGCAATTTTACAGTTTTAAAATGCTACAGTACAAAATTGGTTAACGTTAAGTTCCCCCACTATATATGGGAAAAAATTTTTTTTTAATATTACATGTAATTTTACGGTAGTATACCATTTTTGGAGATGAAAAAAAAAAAAGTATAATTTACAGTGAATAACTATAAACTGACATTCCCAGAATTCCCTGCATTACATTTCACATTTGATGTTTCTTCTTAGTTTTTTCTTATTAGTTGTGGACATTAGGGGACATGTATGTTACATTTAATGTTGCTCAGTTAATGCTTATTGCACTATTTTGGTTTCATGTGTGTTAACATGATGGTGTTTAGTGTTTGTGTGAATTACACTGTGCACCTTCTATATGTGTTAGCATTTAAAAGCTGCTTGTGATGGGCTTTGGTTTATCATGCAACTTTCTCATCACCACCTGCTTTTGGTGGTTATCAGTGTACTACAATGGTACTAAACAGATTTCAGTACTCAATATTACAGGTTGGTATATTAAATTTAGTTTGGGGACCAATTTTTACTATTAACTAGCTATTAATGGCTTTTGTCTCAATAAACTTCTAATTTTAATTTGTTGTTAAGTTTAGGTATAGGGTAGGATTGAGGAATGTAAAACATGGTCATGCTGAATAAGGCATCGATATGTGCTTTCTAAGTACTAATTAACAGCCAATATGCTAGCAATTTGCATGCTAATAAGCAACTAAACTAAAATGTTACCTTAATTTTAATACAGAAAGTCCTGACCAAAAAGAAATCTGATTACATAAAATGTTATTTGTAAAACACCCTTCCCGAGAGCCACTAACTCTGACAAACAGCGTGAGGTTAGAACTAAACAAGTTCTCTGTGTACCTAAAACCTGGCATAACTCAGCTCATATTTGCCTTTATCTCCATGCCAATGAGTAACCTGGCCTTCCAAAATCGCAGTCCACACCACCTGTGATCTCTCTGCTCTGGCTGTGTTCCTTTCATCCCTCAGGTCTCAGTAACAATGATCTTCAATTGAGATTCCTCGCACATCAGTCCCATGCTAAAGCCTCTGGGCTCTGGCACCCACAGGTCTGTTGCTTCATCTGCCTCACAATGCTTCTGTGAGCTCATGAAAAGCTGGTGTCAGAATGCAGCTGAGGCTCCCCGTTTTCTGCATATCAAACTCGCTCCTGTAGCTTTGATCACATCACCTTCCCTTCACACTCACCATGAGAAGACTGTCTATAGCTACACACACACACACACACACACACAGTTGTGCATGTTTGTGTGCAAGTGGGCATACACAAATACACACACACACACACACACACACACACACACACACATTGCCTTTTGTTGGAAGATTTGCCTTTAGAAGCCTGCAATTTCACACTGAGATGGAAGAAAATTTCAGGTTTTTGGAAATATACATTTTTCAAGCCTGACTGTCTGGGGTTTCTTTCTTTCCTTCTTTTTTTGCGTGTGTGCGACAGGCCGTGAATATCCCATCCCACCCCCACCTCCCTTTGTACCTGCAAATAGCAAATTTAGTAGGCCATAGTAGTAGACTAAGTAATTAGGTACAGAGATAAAATCCCTGTTATATCTGATAAACACCATCATGTGGTGACACTAGATGTCATAAGTCCCTCTGTAAAATATATGAGGTCACACTTTATTTTGGGGACCAATTCTCACTATTAACTAACTATTAACTAGGACTTTTGGCTCAATAAACTCCTGATTTGCTACTTATTAATTGTTAAAGTGGTAGTGGTTAAGTTTAGGAGTGGGGTAGGATTAAGGGATCTAAAATATGGTCATGCAGAGTAAAGCATTAATATGTGCTTTATAAGTAAGGGATAATGTATATCCAGACGGCTGTTATCGCAGAATAAAGCCAGACAAACTTATACATTACCCCGCTTATTACACAGATTCTTTCCACAAAAAGTAAATAATTAGACATAAAACATTGATCTGAGTTGAAATATTTGAACACCAAGCTTCAGTAAAGAAAGTTGTTGCTAGCCCTGTTAAAAAAAGCAGCATATGCAGGTTAGGTAGGTTTTGATGCTGGGATGCTAGTTTAGTTGGTCTAAGCTGGTTCTTAGCTGGTTTATGCTGGTCCTTAGCTGGTCCATCTTTTGTGCTGGTCCCTAGCTGGTTTAAGCTCATCCTTAGCTGGTCCTTAGCTGGTCCCTCTTGCTCAGGACCAGCACACTTGCAGTCATAGTACTTATTACACAAAATTTCACGAATATAATTATGGCGATAAAAAGATGAAAATATTTCATCCATTACAGCGTACAAAACAATCGTCACAAAATGACAGCAGCTGCATTTATATAAAACGAGAGAGGGTTATCAGGATGACATAATTAATGTAATAATAGAACTCATAATATTGAATTGAGTTTTAATATTTTATTAGCCAGCCAAACGCAAAATTTCCACGGAAAAAAAAAAATTATAAAATGTTCCCAGTCAGCTAACAGCACCGACTTTAGGCAGTTACCTGGATGAGCCTGCATTATTAGTTTTTACCGGTTGTTGTCTGGGAATATCATACCTTGGAATCTGGTGACAGACCAATCAGAATCGAGTATGCCACGAAGCCATGGGGGTCCTAGTTTGGTATCAAAATATGTCAATTCCATACAAAAACTACATATTTTAAAGTCACTACCACAGTTTTATCACAGGTAGAATGCAAAATGTTTCAATATAAGCATTTCAGTCAAATGGAATTCATGCAATATTTCAAACTTTTAACCCACGGGAGAAAATCAACCTACCGCAACAGTTTAAAATCAGTCCAATTCTGTGGAAAAATGAGGATTTGGCAACCCTACATCCAACACAAGTGTCACACCATCACCAGCCACGCCTACCTACACACACTCACAATCACCGGACTACTGATCACACTCACCTGACTCCACTTACCTGCACACATAAAAACCCAGCACGCCTGTCACTCTCTGCTGGATCTCAAGGTCACTTACCTCGACAAAGTTTCCTCCGGTTCTTCTCCCATCCGTGTGCCCGTCAACCTTTTAGACCTGATCTACCTGCAACAGAAAGGAAAGTACTTTGATGAACATTATCCCAAGATATTGATGATTGAACTTCCACCTTTGTACTCACCTTGTTTCTTCTGCCTCGTTTGGAAGTTCCATTTAAGTTACAATAAAAGACTGTGAGAAATATATTTACCTGTGTCCTCATCTGTCCAAGTGTGACAGAAGATCCGGCCAAGGAAGACAATATTCCTTCAAAATATTGACGACATCCAGCGATCATACGGATCCCCGCCGACCGGTATCTCCTGAAGCCTTTTCAGACCTCGTGCACACAATAAGGGAATCACTCCACCCAACCACTACCGTTTCGACACACTCCACCAGTCCCATGGCCAAACCAGCGGTCTACTCGGGCGAGACGGCCACCTGTAGCGGATTCCTTCTGCAATGTTCACTATACTTTGAGCTGAATCCCCAGCAGTTCGCCAACAATCGCGCCAAGGTGGCCTTCATAATTTCGTTCCTCACCGGAAGAGCGTTACAATGGGCAGACGCCTTATGGTCATCCACGAGCCCGTTGAAGGATTCGCTCTCCAACTTTGTGAAACACTTTAAAGAGGTCTTCAGTCATTCCACGTCGGAATTATCCGTCCACTACGAACTCCTGAGCCAAATTAACAATTCATGACTACACACTCCGCTTCTGCATGCTTGCCGCAGCCAGCGGCTGGAACGAGGCCGCTCTACTTGCTACCTACCGATGAGGATTACATCCGACTATCCGCCAACAGATGGCCATCTACGACGACACAATTGGAGTGTTTTCTACAGAAAGCAACCCACATTTCTCAACACCTAACCGCTTGCCATTCAGAGGAGCCGACCACTATTGCCACCTCGTCCGAGCCATCCCCTTCCAGCACCAGAGCCCATGCTAACAGACGCCTATCATCTGAGCCGAAGTGAACGCACCCGTCGCCTCAGGGGAGGACTGTGCCTGTACTGTGGTGCCACGGACCACCCAATCGCCCAGCGGTAAGCACCCTCCATATTACTCCATCTGTAGCCGCTGTACCATATATCCATGCATGTCTGACCCATGATTCCTTATCCTTCCCAGTCCGCGTCCTCATTGATTCCGGTGCCTCCGGCAACTTCATCACCTCACACTCCCTGAAACGGTTCCAGCTACCCTACCTACCCAGCAATAATATCTATCAGATTACCATTATCCAAGGGAAACCGCTGGGCAGAGGTTTGGTATGGCACCACACCCCAGAAATACAACTACAGATAATGTGGACATCGTCCTGGGACGCCCCTGGCTGGTCCACCATGACCCTTTGATCGACTGGAAATCTGGAGAGATCTTACAGTGGACTTCCTTCTGCCACTTTCACTGCCTCAAGGATCTGCCTAAGCCCACTACTTCTGTCTCTAAACTCTCTGTCTGTTCTACCTCCGTAGAGAGTCCCCAACCAGTCAAGGAACCTTCCATTCCTCCAGTCTACAGGGCGTTCCAGGACGTCTTCAGTAAGACCGCTGCCACACATTTACCACCACACCGGCCATGGGACTGTGCCATTGACCTGCTGCCTGGAGCCAAACTGCCAAAAGGAAAGATCTATCCTCTATCGCAGAGGTCTTCAACCCTGCTCCTGGGGACCCAATCTCCTGGAAAGTTTATTTCCAACCGGCTTCAGAACACCTGCCTGCAATTTTCAAGCAGTCTTGAGGAGCTTGATTGCCCGCTTCAGGTGTGTTTGATTAGGGTTGTAGCTAAACTCTTCAGGATAGTGGGTCCCCAGGAACAGGGTTGAAGGCCTCTGCTCTATCGATCCCGGAGAGAGCGGCCATGGAAGAGTACATTCAAGAGGCTCTACATCAGGGGTTCATCTCTCCAACCACCTCACCCACTGTGTCGAGTTTCTTCTTTGTGGCCAAGAAGGACGGGGGTCTGAGACCCTGCATCGATTACCGAGCCCTCAACCATCAGACGGTAAAGTTTGCGTACCCACTACCCCTGGTCCCAGCCGCCTTGGAGGAGTTGTGCGGCGCCCGTATCTTTTCCAAGTTAGATCTCCGGAGTGCATACAACCTGATTCGAATCTGCAGGGGTGACGAATGGAAGACTGCCTTCATACGAGTACCGGGTAATGCCCTACGGATTGGCTAACTCTCCATCCATCTTTCAGAACTTCATGAACGAGATCTTCAGGGATATGTTACACCAGTTCGTCATCATCTATATAGACAACATTCTCATATACTCTCCGTCTATCACCGAACATCAGAACCACGTTACCCGAGTGCTCGCCCGGGTCCTGGAGCACCAGCTCTACTTGAAAGCCGAGAAGTGTGAGTTCCACCATACCACCATCCACTTTCTCGGCTACATCGTCACCCCTGCAGGTGTGGAGATGGACCAGGAGTGAGTTAGCGCGGTACGCAACTGGCCACAACCTACCACCATCAAGGAGATGCAGCGGTTCCTGGGGTTCGGCAACTTCTACAGGAGGTTCATAGCCCATTACAGCCAGCTTGCAGCTCCACTAACCTCCCTCATCCGTCAACATCAAAAAGCCCTCATTTGGATGCCCGAGGCTCACCAAGCCTTCAAGGAGCTCAAGCTGGCCTTCTGTGCGGCCCCAGTGTTGGCTCATCCAGACTCCCGACTCCGTTTTGTGGTGGAGGTGGGCACTTCGACCCTGGGAGTGGGCGCCGTACTCTCCCAGTGGAGAGGTGGACCCCCTGTACTCCATCCATGTGCCTTCTTCTCGAAGAAACTGTCCCTAGCGGAGCAGAATTACAAGTGGTGGAGTGGTGGCAATGGCTAGAGGGTGCCCGGCTCCCTTTTCAAGTCATCACCGATCACAAGAACCTTCATCTCCAGGGTCTGGCGAGGCTTTTTCCAGCTGTTAGGAGTAACAGTTAGCTTGTCTTCAGGATACCACCTGCAGACGAACAGCCAGACTGAACGGAAGATCCAGGAGATCGGACGTTACCTCAGGGGCTACTGCCACAACCATCAGGACACCTGGAGCCAGTATCTACCCTGGGCAGAGTACGCCCAGAATTCCCTCCGTCAACGATCCACCGGTCTGACCCCCTTCCAGTGTGTCCTCGGATTCCAACCACCACTGTTCCCCTGGTCCGAGGATCACTCGGACGATCACTGGTTCTGGGAGAGCAAGAGGGTATGGGACTCAGCACATACTCAGCACATATGGGACTAAGCACAAATCCATTCATTGTCACCTGTCAAATCAATAATGTCACCTATCAGCTCCAACTTCCTCCTCAATACCGGATTTCACCTACCTTTCATGTCTCCCTTCTCAAACCTGCCACTAATCCTGCTCTCCCTCCTTCCACAGACGAACCCCCTCCTCCCAACCTGCCTGAAATCGTCTCCAATTACATCTATACGGTCAAGGAAATCCTCGACTCCAGGCAGCGAGGCGGCCACCTCCAGTACCTGATTGACTGGGAGGGGTACAGTCCCGAGGAGAGATCGTGGACCGACCGTGAAGACATCCTAGACCCGTCTCTCCTCAAGAACTTCCACCGCCAGCATCCGGACCGTCCTGCTCCCAGACCCCGCATTCGCCCTCGCCACCATTCTCGAGCGTCAAGAGACGCCTGTGGGGGAGGGGGTAATGTCACACCATCACCAGCTACGCCTACCTACACACACTCACAATCACCGGACTACCGATCACACTCACCTGACTCCACTTACCTGCACACATAAAAACCCAGCACGCCTGTCACTCTCTGCCGGATCTCAAGGTTACTTACCTCGACGAAGTTTCTTCCGGTTCTTCTCCCATCCATGTGCCCATCAACCCCTCAGACCTGATCTACCTGCAACAGAAAGGAAAGTACCTTGATGAACATTATCCCAAGATATTGATGACTGAACTTCCACCTTTGTACTCACCTTGTTTCTTCTGCCTCGTTTGGAAGTTCCATTTAAGTTACAATAAAAGACGAGAAACATACTTACCTGTGAGAAATATACTTACCTGTGTCCTCATGTCATGAACACTGCCATTGTGGCTCCCTCCCTTCAACCTTGGAGGGAACCCTCATTATACTATGGACCTTTTATTCACTACATTTCCCATAACTCTCTTCTCATGGACTTCCTGTTACCTCTCACCTTTCACCCCTGTCAGCCATATTGCCCTCTCACTGTATAAATAGACTGGTTCTCCCTTAGTCACGTCGCGAAGTCATATCAGCTAGTCTGTTATTTCCGAGCGTTTTTTCATTCCTGTGTTTTCTTTCCCGTGTCGACCCCCCTTTGTTTCCTGGTTTCTTCTATTGTCTAGCCGCCCGCCTTTTGACCTACGCTTGCCTTCTGGATTACAAACTTTTGCTTGTTGCCCCTTGTGACCACTCTGCTCAGACTGACTTCTCTATTGGATTATCTGCACCATTCCCGATTGCCCCTGTTTGACCCCGCCTGTTTGTTACGATTATTCTTTTAATAAAGTCTGCATATGGATCCGCACGCCTCTCGTCTCTTCCTCGGAGCTAGCGTTACACCTCATCTCTCCAAGTGTGACAATAAGCTGCATCCAAAGCAATTTAAATACTCTGCATATTGATGAATTTTCATGCGCGAAAATTATATTTAGTTTTAGAATGTTTAGAACAACACTTTAATACAAAAACGCACACAATGAATGGCATCTGTAGAAAACAAAACATTTTGGCTGATTTAGGAATTTTTTTTAATCCCAAAAAGAAGACATGTCTGGGGAAAAGAGGACGTATGGCCACCCTAGATTAACACAGCTTAAAATATCAGTGCAATAACCTTCAAGAATAAGACAACACCTCTGCAGAAGAACAGCAAAAAATAAATAAATAAATAAATAAATAAATAATCAAAAAGAGAACAATCAAAAACTGTGTGCAACCTATGTGCACTATAAATCCAACCATATTTATTTCTGGATTCCTATCTTTTATCTTTTTATGTTCTGTAAACACTCACTGAAAGCCCCAAACTGCTAAACAAAGAGCGCATGACATCAAAACACGCATTAGCCTACATAAGAACAGGTCACTGCAGGATAATTGTATCTTTTCTAAGACGGCAGCTCATTAGCTGTTGTTAGCAGCGTTCTGTTGTGCCCAGACTGCATGCGTGGCTAAATGTAGCAGCCCATGTGTTCCTGCCTCACATAAGCATGAAGACAACAGCTGTGGCTACCACCTGACCTACCCAAGCTTCACTTGCAAATCCAATGCTTGAACATAGCTGTGCAAAATCATGCATACATGAAAAGGAGGCTTCAAGATTAAATGCAGCCATGAATCCATATGGCCTCTGAGAGGCGCCATTCCACCGTGCTCCCAACCCCCACACCCTCTCACAGTTTACAGCCAGGGAAGAGTCCTCATTCAACAGTACTGAGACAGTCTTTTAGTTACTATGGAAACGAATAAAAAGATCTGTTTGGGTGAGACAACCAAAGAAAGAGAGGAAAATCCTTCATTATTTAAAGGGATCTCACCTCTTTCTAATGAGTTTTGTCTAAAAGCTTGAGGACGTGGCTCTGGGCCACATCAGTATTGCAAACGACAATATGGAAATTACTACAAAAAAAAAAAAAAAAAGAAAAAAAGCCAAGCGGTCAGTGCCTGCTCAACGACTTTTCCAACGTATAGTCACAGCATTTACTTGTTAAGCTGTCACTAACAATATTAAAATCAATTCTCTCGTTTAGAAATGTCCATTCTGCAAGCAGTAACTGTTAAAGAAGCAGAATTGTACTTGGGATTATTGGCTGTTAGTGGAGTTATTGGAGTGTTCTGATGAAACCCTATTAACCCTGCGTGAGCCACTAATGCATATAATGCTGTGCCATTTCATCAGACAGCTGATGCCAGACTGATGCTCATGGCAATTGCACATAGAGGCCGTTTCCATGCTTGCAGTCTTTGGGAGAGAGGACCTTAACATTCAAACCGAGTCTTCCTTGTCCTGCTCATCCTGATCTGCATATCCGCCACAAGACCTTCACTCAGAGGAACCACAGAGCAGTGCACTCTCAGAAGAGCATATGCTATAGTATAATTTCGGGGAAACAGTTGACTAAAAGTTGCTAAGATGATCTGGGGTGTGTTTCCCTAAAGCATTGTTAGCTTTACATTCTATACATTTTATGTCCTTCATTTCATGTCAATGCAAATTTGATTCTATATATTTCACCATGGCAACAATCAGTGCTGTTTTTGAGGAGTGCACATAAGGGAACGCCAGAATATAAAGGAAGAGGGAACCTGCGATGATTCAAACAGCAAATAAAGCAAAATGATGCGAAACAGAAATAGTGAAGTAGTCCTCAGATGTCCTTCATTAAAGCCACATCACTGAGAAATTATGTTGTGGGGGAAGCTGCTGACGGAATGAACCACATGTACCTATATAAAAGTAAAGTGTGCAGCAATTCCATACTGCACATTAACATTATAAAAATAAACGTCTTTCTGTTGAAAATGGACTGTAATACCTGATATTAAGTGTGATATCTAACAGCGTTAATTTTAATCATACTTTTTGTTAATTACATTTTTTCACAGATGAAAATGAGACGTTAACAAAATATGAATGACAAAAACAATGACAAAAATTGTGACCTTATAGTGACCTTATGCATCAATTAAGAAAAATTAGGTATGCTTGCTGCACACCTCATAAAATGTAAAAAAAAAAAAAAAAAGTCAGCTTCTGGGAGTAAGAGAAGAGCAGACACATGGATAAATTTAAAAAGTATGACAACGCACTAATGTGCCTCTCAAACTGCACACGACTACTAAATTCAAATCTCTTTCCTGTCTTAATGGAGAAATACACACACAATGATTTCAAACTGTCCGTTTTGACGAGCATTCACGTAAGCAATCCCAGTTACACGTTAAGTGAATGTAAACTGTTGGGAGAATATTGCCAGCAAATTGAATCCATGCTGTCAGATCTAAAGGGGCGGCAGCCTAATTGTGTTATTGCTGTCTGTGTCCTTATTGTTAATAAATCAACAAAAGAATGAGAGAAAACCACTCACTGTTCTTGACTGAATCACTTTAGCAGCCCTAATAAAGATTCATCTAAATTTAATTTATAAAAAATTAATAAGTCTGCTTGAAAGAATGAAGGATGTTAGTTGTTATAAAGACTGCATATTATATAACCACTGGTATTTAATTGAAAAGAGGACCCTGTTCTTGTTTCTTTATGGGAAGTGGTTTTATTTAATTTTGAGATAAAGACATATTATGTGTTACAAGAGTTAAATCTGTGTCTGTATAAACCACAATCATTCATATTACCAGGTTAATAGATGTTTCTCACTGAACATATAATGATTTGGAAATTTTATAGAATTAATTTAATAAATGCATTAAATTGTAACTAAACCCATAATATTGTAGTCGACTAAATGTACTTTAGATTATCATAAAGTCTTATGATATTTAGTCGACTAAAACTAGACTAAGACTAAAACAATTCAGATGACTTTTTAAATATGGATATTTTTCTTACAAAAATGCATCAATTTGCCACAGGATGCCTTTATTCATCCCCCATAGTTGTATGAGGTAGTTTTTTTATTATGAATGGATGTACTTTAGTCGACTTGTTTTAGACTGATGAAGAGAAATATCTGCCTATGCAATTCTAAAGCTTGGAAATGCCAGGATAATTTTTTAATATAACTCCGATTGGATTCGTCTGAAGGAAGGAAGTCATATACACCTAGGATGCCTGGAGGGTGAGTAAATGATGAGCCAATTTTCATTTTTGGGTGAACTAACCCTTCAAGCAAAAACTAAATTGCAAATTAAATAAAATAAACTAAATAACATGCTAGCTGGTAAAAGATCACATCTTATACCAAAATAAATTTCTTTAAATTCCTTCCTTCCATTGACAAAATTTTCCATCATTTATGACGCATGTTTCCCCACCATTAACTGAATTCTCTAGCAATCCATTTTTCTCCTGACCAAAAAACAAGCAAAGGCCATGCCCCAAATCACATCCTTCCTCCAAGCCCATACATTTGTGACGTTATACCGCTTTGACTGTTGAGAAGAAGTCTGCTGTGGCGCTCGCCTCGGTGCAGGCTTGGCAGATGTGTGCATGGAGTGCGAATAGCAATCGCAAAGGGGGAGTTTGCAAGCACTCATCTGAAAACAAAATATTCTGGCTGCCAACTTTTTCAAAAAACACTAGCGAAGAAAGCGATAATTAGCCACTAGGTTGTGTTCTTAGGTTGTGCAAGACTTAAAAGTATTTTACAGGATTTAGTGCATGCTGAACTTTTTGTTGAAACTAGCAACTTAGAGCAGGACGTTCTTATCCATATATGTCTAGAGGAAATCTTTGCTGGTTTAGCTGCATTTAACAGTTTGATGAGATTTACAATGATTCAGGACTGTCCTGTCACCCTAGACAGCTGCTATGTTTCAGGTGGTTCCTAGGGCATATACAGATAAGCAACACATACAGAGATATGCAGTCTGTTAATGAATGGTGTGAGTGTGTGAAAATGAAGATAGATCTAAAGTCTGAAGAGGTGTGTTTTGAGTGGTTGCTAGTTGTGTTCTTGGTGGTTTATAGAATGTTGCTATATGGTTGCTAGGAAAAGGTAGGTGGCTGCTAGGGTGCTCTAGGCAGTTGTTGTAGCTTTGCTAGATAGTTGCCAGTGTGTTGCTAAGGATGTTCTGGTATTTGCCAGGGTATTTACCAAAAAATTGTTGTATACAGTGATTTGCAGCGACTGGAAATCATTCATTTTCAATGAGTGACAGCAATGGTTGCTGTTGCTCATAGAAAATAAATGACTTCCCGTCGCTGCAGATCATTGTGGTATGAGGTATGTGCAGTGATGCGGTAAAGTTGAGAGCAGTTGCAAATGAGCAGCATTTTGAACAGATATTTGAAGTTTTGCCAGGTGGTTGCTTAAAAGCTTATGTGGTTGCTGGGCGTGTTGTTAGGATGTTCTGAGTGATTTCTACAATGTTGCTCTATGGTTTGGTACGTTGTGTGTGTTAATGCCACCCTGCTGTTAGATGAATTTATAACCAAGTCAGACAAAATATTTAATAATCAGATATGCAGAAGGTTAGCCGTAAACCTTACAGGTCTCTCTCTCTCTCTCTCTCTCTCTCTCATTTTACCTCTTTTTTTTTGCAGGTGCAGATTCTGTCAAAGTGCCTTTAAGACAGGTATAATTAGGAAAGTTTTTTTTTTCTTCTTCTGTGGTTTTACAGCTTTTTCTCTTGCAAGGAAAGGAAACCATTTACAAACACTGACATTTAATTGTGATTCTGTTTGCTCTACATTTTTATTTATTATTATTACATTTTATTTATATATTATTTATTTATTTATTTATTTTTTAGTGCCTCCGGCTTTTCATATACAACTTTTTTTTCTCTATCCATAGGCGGAGGTTGACTAAACTCCAGTAAGGATATAGCCTAAGTAACTTAATGTTAGTGTAGGCCTAATCTGTTAACAACGCACATTATATACCCGTCTTTTTAGGCAAGTACCAGATAATGAGTGTTACATTATGAAATGTTTTTAATACGACGGAAACTGTCTAATGTTATCACAATTTAATAAAAACATTTCATTTCAAACAGCAAATAAATTATAGAGAAAGCAAGCAAAGAACACAGTATCAACGGACCTTTTTGAAACTCAGAATCAGTAAACCACTGTGTCACAAAATTATTCGCTGTTTCGAGGTCAATCGGATTGCGAATCATTTGATTCAGAACGGGACTTCAAATTGAGTATGGCGAACCTTTCGATTCAGAACGGGACATGAAGCACGTATTGCGATTATCTGATTCGAAAAGGGACTTTAAAGCATGTATCGTGAATCACTTGTTTCAGAACAGGGCTTTAAAGCGTGTATGGCAATCATTTAATTTAGATTGGGACATAGGAGTGGGTTCGCGGGAAGTTTTTATTCCCACCGGGGATACAAATAATTCAGCAGAGGTAGGGATGCATAGATCCCCCCTGGCAAATCGTACCCTGATCGTGGGCATAGGAATATTATTTCTTGGTAAAGGCTGATATATTTATTGCTATACAAAATATAGCTGCAAGCAGCGATTACGGGGCCAAGCCCAAGAAGGGCTGTAGCCGTGTGCAGAGCAGGACTAACAAAAATCGCAGCAATAGAATGAATCTGAAAAACAGCCACTTCAGAACTATCGGCAAGAATGAACTAAGAATGAACAGATGGTCAACTGAAAATTAACACAACACAGATAAACACATGTATTTTTAAGTCAGGAGCAATACGGATTTGTACAATGCCGATCTGGATAATAAACTAATCAAAACAGCATAACATTACACAGAGGTTTATAAACTTGCATTATGTGGGATTTGAACCCACGTCACAACAGGCTTCAGGTTTAAAAGCCAGTGGTTTAGCTAAGTGTGCCACTCAGTCGACACATGTTCAACAGGCTCTGGAAGAGAAGTTTAGGTGTGAGAATGAAGTCATAAAAAAACATGACTTAGCATTTATACAGGTAAGCATGCTGAGCTCATTTAAAATTAAAGTACTTTATGGTTAACCTGATAGCTGTAGAAAATGAACGCAACAGATAAACACATGTATTTTTAAGTCAGGAGCAATACGGATTTGTATAATGCTGATCAAGATAATAAACTAATCAAAACAACACAACATTATACAGAGGTTTATAAAGTTGCATTACGTGGGATTCGAACCCACATCACAACAGGCTTCAGGTTTCAAAACCAGTGGTTTAGCCAAGTGTGCCACTCAGTCGACACACCTTCAACAGGCTCTGGAAGAGAAGTTTAGGTGTGAGAATGAGGTCATAAAAAAACATGACTTAGTATGTTAGTCAGATTAGCATGCTAAGCTAATTTAAAATTAAAGTACTTTATGGTTAACCTGATAGCCACATTAGAACAAATGGCAGCCAGTTAGCATGCTAACACATTAGCAAGCTAAGCTAACTAGCATAAATCACCAAACACAGGCACGGTTGATTTTGGAGAGGTATTTCTCGGGAACGGTAGTGAATATCAAAAATCCGTTTAGTTACGTCTGTGCGGCTCAGTCCAAAGATTATTTGGTGAAATTATGGACAAAATGGAACAAAATCTGAAGGAAAAGTAGCAAAAACACTGTTTTTCATTTACTTCAATATGGCTGACAGACACATTCACGAAAAATGACAAATGAGACATCGTCTGAATCCGCATAAACCAGGGAATTAAATGATATCAAAATTATAATATTTGGGCAATGTTTTCAGAAGTTATAAGCATTTTTGCCAAAGTCATTATATCTCTTGAACGCTAGGTGGCGCTGTATTCAAACTTCTCAGGTGCCTAGGGGACATGCTGTCGATGACGCCTACCGATTTTTGTGCAGATATGTCAAATGGTTCAAAAGATATTGCAATTTATGACATATTTCAAAATGGCAGTCTCGTGGTTTAGTTGATCCTGGATCAATTTATATCATCAGATTCGGCATGACCCAGGGAATCCACAGACTCCAAGATAATGATTTTCTGATCAAATGTGCATTTTTGCTATCTCACAACCCATAGGTGTTCCCAACTTTGGCATGGACCCTCAGATCATGGTGTAGATGAAGTGTACCAACTTTGGTGTCAATTGATCAAAGTTTGGCTATAGAGTTGAACCTAGAGACCCCAAAGCTGGTCAGGTCACTATTCATGGCCATCACTACAAGTGTGCCAAATTTCATCATTTTCCTATGTTCCCTTCATAGGGCTGCCATAGACTCCCATTGGCCAAGAAGAAGAAGAAGAAGAAAGAAAACGTACAGATACAATAAGGGCTACAGCCCTTCGGGCTTGGCCCCTAATAATGGGTGACTGAATGAAAGTACTGTTGTTGTTAATAATATGATAATTTGTATATATATTTTTTAACATGTGCCTTGTTGCTAGGTGGCCCATGACAAATGAAAACAATATGTATTCTAAAATTGGTTTAAAATATCAAACATGTTTGATATCCTCTGACTGGATGGAATCATAGTCTGAAGCTACAAAGTCTGTTACAATCATACTATATGTGAGTTTCTATCATAGCAAAATCTGTCATAGCAAATCTGCAGAGTTGCCCTGACTTTCTGTAACTAGTGTCAACTTCTCCAGACTGTAAATCGGGGGAAAATTGTGTTTTGTATCCCAGCCTTAACAAACAACATGTTGGAACAAACTGCAGTACAGATTAAGTTTGATCTTGATTTTGATCTTGTTTTTTTTTTTTTTTTACAATTACTGTATATTACAAATAACATGATTGTACTTTTACAAGTATGAGGGCACTGTTAATGTTTATATATGTACTTCAAAGTTTATATATTATTGAAGTATAGATGTTTTTTTTTTCTTTTTTGTTTGTTCGTTTGTTTTTATTGACTTCAGTATACATTTATTATTATGATAATAGTTATAGAACAGTTAAAGACCCATTAAAGAGATAATGTGCGGATTCTGTAAGTGTTATGACATGGTGGGTACAGATCCTGTTTACTTGAATAGCAACTGCTAGTCAAAATTAAGTTTCAAAAATCAATTTCAAATCAGTAATTTAATCTGTCAACAATGGTATGATCAAAAATACATTAGAAGAGTAAATCATGTTGTATCATTGCATTTTTTTAATGCCTCAAACAGGTGAAAGACTTAAAAGGATGTTTGTTCCTACTCCTGATATGAGGATTATAATTTCTCTTATTTGTTTTCCTACAAGTGGTTGGTCTCCTGCTGTCTCTGGCTGAACATGGGCCTGTTTATTACAGTCATGCGTCTGTGCGCAGCACATGTGCATTGTACATATGCATCTGCTCGTATGGCTTAACTGATGAGAGAGCATCACACCCCATTAACTCCTAAATTATCTTGTTAAAGTCATTATCTTGGCCTAAGGCTTCTGTATATTAGCTATGCTTTGAACAGTATGTGCATTATGTAGTGTTGGAGGTCGAAACAATGGATAAATGCAGTGGTGGCGTGCTGCCTCTCCTTGTTGAAGGTGACATAAATAGCAGATTTTGGAGACTAGAAATAAACTGAAGTGACAGACAATATGATGAAATGGCCCGTGAAACAGCAACATTTGCTTCACATCTCTCTTGGTTTTCAGAACGATTTCCAATTGTGCCTACTGCACTCTTTTCAAGCCATCACCCACAAAGTAAAAACCCAGATACGTCCGTTCATCCGCTGCCGCCCTCCAATCAAATTTGACTCATTCTCACTGGACTACTTGGAAGCATCCACTTTGGCTAAAAGGTCATAAGTACTCAGCAAGCCATTTACCTCATTAGCTTTAAGCATGGGCTATTGATAAAAGGAAGCTGCAGCGGCAGTGTATAAAAGCATCGCAAATGGCTCACAGTCTCTCGTCTAGTTCGACTAACCTCACACCTCTGTGAGGTTACTGAAGAGCTGAAGAGCTCTGACTGAGGACGGCTAAAAGGATTAACCTCTGCAAACTACTTTCTGTGAATCAATGCGCCCTGACCACCACAAAACACTGCTGTAAGCCATTGATTAGTGTATGACTGAAAAACAAGAAGAATACTGAGATATATTGTGGGGTCCAAATATCCCAGATAATGTTGGAACTCTGAGATTCAACATATAATTTAAAGGGATAGTTCACCCAAAAATGAAAATTCTGCCATTTACTAACCCTCATGTCAATCCAAACTTATAAGACGCAAAATGTACTCGGTTATTAACATAACCTTGGTTTCCTTAGATACAGTAACAAGTACTGCGTCGCTAGGCGCTATGGGAAAAAGCCCTTTTTTTCTCCTAGACTGAAGCCTTTTAATCATGCAGTGAAAATTTGGAAACAAACCAATGGATTGGCAGCGGTGCTAACTTCGACTGAAATGACGACTGAGTTGAGCAGCTATCCAGCACGGCTAGCAATGCAGTACTCATTCACGTATCTAAGGAAACCGAGGTTACATTAGTAACTGAGTAAGTTCCCTGCTGATACTATACTCGTACTGCGTCGCTAGACGCTATAGGAACCAGTACAATCACATCATGCTAGGTAGACAAACGACTGAAACGTATACTCCCATAAACACACTACGCTTATAGTAATCATAACTTCAAGGCAAAAGCAGGCTAAGCTCAGTGAGGTTAGGCTCGGCCATGATCGTTCCAAAAAACTTCTCAGGGGTCTAGAGCGCGCAAGTAACTGACATGAGGAGCTTGAACGTACCACGGTCAAGAACTCCACTTTCAGACTGGTTCTAGATGGCAATGTATGCTTATCTAAGCGGAAAAGACTCTGTTCTGTAAGGCAGCGACATCCAGGTTATAAAACCTATTATAAAATCTAACAAATTTCTGTGATGGACACCCCACTAGACCACGCCCACGATGAGGTAATACCTCTAGTGGAGTGGCCCAGTACTCCCATGGGACATTGCAGGCCCAACTATACACTTGGAAAGTCTCTGCTTTGTATCCAGAAGTCTTTTGACGTGGTTACCAAAGCTAACAAAGAGCTGTTCTGACTTCCTAAACGGGGCAGAACGCTCAATATAAATTCTAAGTGCTCTGACGACAAATCCTGGTCCTTCTCAGATGGAGGGAGCATGGAAAGTGTAATCACCTGAGCTCTGAATGGAGTGGAGAGCACCTTAGGTGTATAGCCAAGCCTTGGTTTCACGACAACGTCAGAGCGATCGGGGGAAAAGCGTAAAGGAGGAGGTTGGGCAAGCCATGGGCCAACGCATCTCTGTCCTTCGAATAGTAAATTGGGCAATGAGAGTTGTCTTTTAAGGGGAAGAGGTTTACTTCGGCCTTGCCAAAAATCATCTGAACCGTCTGTGGATGAAGCCTCCACTCTTCCGAGAGGACATTGCTCTGTGATAACATGTCCGCTCCTTGGTTCAAGGGTGCAGGCTTGGTGGGCTGCTGAGTCAATGTGGTTTTAGGGCGACTCGGAGCAGATGAGGTGCTGGAGCGCCTAGGCAGGAAGTGATGCATAGCCTGGTACGACTTCTGTGCTTCTGTGAAGCGCTCCGCAAATCCTTTGACCGCAGGACCAAATAGGCCAGTGGGAGAGATGGGAGCATCCAGGAAGGAAACCTTGTCAACATCCTTGATCTCCATCAAGTTGAGCCACAGGTTGGCCATCGATCTGGCCACTGATCCCCCCATGGCCTGAGTGGTGGTCTTGGTGGCACATAGAGACAGGTCTGTCGCCATTCTCAGCTCCCTGAGAGTCACGGGGTCAGGCCCAGACTTGTCTAAGTTGGCTAGGAGTTTGGCCTAAAAGACCTTGAGGACGCCATAGAGTGGAGTGCAGAGGCCGCCTGTCCAGCTGAGGAATAGGTGTGGCCACTGACTCATCTAATGGTGGCAGTTTCTCATATGCCTTTCTTCAGCGCCATCAATTGAGGTGAGAACAGCTGAATCTGGTCAGCTCGTCGTGAACCTCCAGAAAGAAAGGAGAGGAATGCTGACGAGGGGCTTGAGGGTGCCCCAGCAGGAATCATTCTAGACGGCTGCGAGAGGGCTCCTCTGGTGGAGACTAATTCAAACCCAGCGCTTCAACCATTCTCAAGAGGATATCGAGAGGCATCCATCAGATGACGGCAAGGGGCGGGGTCAGCAATCGAGCTCAACAGCTCCTCTGCGTCCAAAGCAGCTAATGAAATGCTGTCATCAGCTTGCTTGTCATCACTCCTAAAACCAGATTGCTTGCACAGGTAGAGGGACGCTGGTCAGACTGGGTGAAGAAGACGAGAGAAACCTCTCTATGTGGTGAGAGAGAAGCAGCAACTTGTTTAGAACAACCCGCAGGTATTGCACCCAATTCAAGACAGCAGTCCAAAACCGTTAATATAGAAGTTCACTTTAGTAATTAACAAAGTTGCATTGATGAGTTTGAAGTGTTTGACACAACAGAGCAAACAGAAAAAGAAAGTGCAATCTATGGCTATTAATAGCTCCCTATAAAACACACAGAGATAAAACGGTTGTGCGGAAAAATCTTCCAGCCTATAAAGTCATTTTGAACATTAACAATAATTTGGGACAATTATAATGTGATTTTATGGTAAACTATGTAAGTGTCCCCACCAATGTCAAAAGCAAACATCCGCCCTTGATCTTCTATATTTTGGTTACCTAGACTTTCCTTGGAGAGACAGAAATCTTAGTTGAGATCTTCAATGGTCCATTTGGATCCAAAAACCGAGACCCGAGCAGGTTTCGGGTCCAAAACTTCTACGAGTGCCAGGGTATTAGCAGAAATTAGCAGGGTCTCAAGTAATTTGAAATAAACACACATAGAAAAGGAGCATATGTTTGTAAACTTGCAAACCAAAATCCATTTTATAGATTTAAGATCCATCAGGAAAATCCACTCACTTCATTACACTGCATGTTCATGCAGGGCTTTTCTTTTTTGTGTGCAGAAGCCTTTCACCAGAGTTGAGGTTGCAGGCAAACTAGCAAATCTGTTCTTACAGGTTTGGAATGATATGAGGATGAGTAAATTACTTAAGACTTTAGGTAAGAAATTTGATGAACAGCAAAGGTAATCTAAATGTAGAAACTTTGTTTACACCAGAAGAACTATTCTGGTCAACAAGTTTTACTTGCTTTTCTAACCAGCTAGAAAAGGACCAAACCAGCACTAATCATAACTAAAGAAGTAAAGTTCAAGGCAAACTCTGAATGTTGGATTGACAGCTTTGCCTAGAAGTTTTAAACAGTCTGAAGTCTGAATGCTATATGAGCCTTTGAATACTCTGTCAGTTTGAAGAGGGATCTGATGTTTGATGTGACACAAGCCTTGTCATGCGGTTGTGAAGGTGTTCTGAGCAGCTGCTAGACAGTTGCTAGGGTATTTCCAGTTTGTACAAAACTGTAATGCATGCTTGTAGCTAACTGAAGCAGCAAAATTAAACAGTTAAACTGCAACACTGCATTATTAAAATAAATAAATAAATAAATAAATGTTTATTCTATCTATCATAACAACTACAAAAAAGTTATCATTGCTACCATTATTTAAAAAGGCTGATATTGACTGAGCCAGGCTGTACAACCTCTCTAGGATCCAGTTGTCTTTGGTAGATATACTCACTTAACTAATAGAGGAGCCAGGGGGGATTCTTAGCAGGCAAAAAACGAATGGATTGTGCGAACGTGGGCTTGCGTACACTCTGTGCGGATGATTAAGATCAAATAAAGCATCTCTCATGACACAATCAGATGATTATGTTAGCTCAACAATGACCTGTATAGGAATATGTCCCTACCCCACAGTTACAGCTCATGCATAAAGATGGGCGAAGCAACGTGCTGGAAATTCCATCAGTGAGGACAAACAAAATGTTCCTGGAGTGCAGAAATGAGGCTGTCTCGCAAAGGGCATCAGCAGCTTTCCATCTCCATCAAAAGAGGTTAAATAATCAGTGGATGCTACTGAGGTGCGAAAACCCTTGTTTGACCTTCGGATTGGGGTCAATGATGTTCATTGCACATTCATATCTATAACCTGATGTTGTATTTGAACATGCTGGGTTCAAAAGGAGCACATGCTTCTTCTGTCATGATTTAAGCTATTACTACAAAAACACTAGGAATTACATAAGACTGAAGTGTGTGATTTCTGCGCTGCTAGCAGCATGAAACAAAATTGCAATCTGTTTATTTGAGCGGACCAACTGGGCTGGACATAACAACACTGACTCAACCGTGGCAGGTTGGGGGATGAGCGTTGGAAATGTGTTTGTGTTTGTGCAGTTATGATTGGTGGGACTATTGAACCACATTGATTTCTACTTCACCGGATATGATGAATTGTTGAAATATCTATGTGCAATATCTCATAATATACACTTTAGTTTGGGGTCCTTCAAAATCACCCTACATCGCTGTTTTTTTTTTTTTTTTGTAAAGGGCATTTGACCTTCTTTCCACGTTCACTTTGTAAACACTGGGCCGGTACTTCTGCTGCGATGTAGAATGATTGAGAATGAGTTTTTTGACCTACCCTAAATGTATTGAACCAGAGTACACATGCACATCTTTAAAAAAAAAAAAAAGGTAGATCGTTTCCTCGATTGGGATCGTGTAGAGCCCTATAAACCTGTATTCAAACTTGCAGGCACCATAAAAGTCCACTATATGGAGAACATTCCTGAAATGTTTTCCTCATGAAACATCATTTATTTACGACTGAAAAAAGAAAGACATGAACATCTTGGATGACAAGGGGGTAAGTAAATTGTCTGTACATTTTTGTTATTCCCATCCCATAGCTAAATTTAACAACTACCTTACTAACTAATACTAAGCAGGAAATTGGGAGTTTATTGAGACAATAATAAACAGTAAAAATTGGTCCCCAAACTAATCTGTGACTGAAATTTGAACACCATATTGATTTTTTTTTTTTTTTTCAAGGATATTGGCTGTGAAACAGAAAACAGAAGCATATATAGCTCTTTTACATGAATCTGATAAAAAATAATTAAATAATAATAATAATAATAATAAATGTATATTATTATTACTTTTTCAAGTCTACAAATCACAGGTTTGAAAAAAATAAATGGAAGACAGACTGAAGAATTGAGAAAGGTCTCGGGTTGACAGGAAATGTGTGAATGAGTGGCACTTGTCACCACCCAGGCTCTCTCATCTGTCACTGAGGGACAAAGACCTAGGCACTGTTCTTTTGAAGGACTCTGTCTGCATCTGTCCTTCTCTGTGTAAGCCAATGGGAGCACCAGACGGTTTCTCCAAACCCAATGAATATTGGCTGGGTACTGGCAGTGTGACAGAGTAGAACTATGCATGTAACAAAGACCTAATCAATTAACTCTCAAGATCGCAAACAACAAAAGGAATACTGTCTCTGATAAGGAGGCTGCTGCTAATTTCTTTAGATGAAGAAGTGCTTAATCAAATTAACATGCATCAATACTTTGAATTTAAAACTGCAGGAAAAAGGTTAAATTAAGGTTCTAAAATCAATAAACTACCAACCAGTCTGTGTGAGAAACAAAACAAAACAACAACAAAAAACAAAACAATAATTAAAAATTTTCCATATTAGTGGGCAATATTGAAATGGGGGAAAAAATATGACATGGTATGAATAATGAATTATGGTAATGGAACAGGAAAAATAATACTTTATTCTAAGGTTTTTACAGAGTAATTACCTAATTAAGTACTTAGTAGTAGCCATGGTACTAACATGAAACAAAATGTACTTTCCGTGTACGATCCATAAGTTATGGATCAGCCTGTATCTACAGATTGTAATTATGTAGATGTAATAGGCAGCTATTGTTCCACGTTTGTAACAGACCGAGTCTGTTACACAGCTACTTGTACACTTAAGTACAATCTTGATACACTTTATTTTAAGTAGCTTATGCCTGTGTAATATTCTGTCATTTAAATGTAATTAGAAATGTATTACATGTATTTAATCAGTGTACTGGTGGGTTAAATCAAACTAAGGTGCAGCTGGATAAGGTGTACAGTATAGATAAGTAGCTAGCTATGTAACAGACTCGGTCTGTTACATATGTGTAACAGTAGCTGCCTATTACATGTACATAATTACAAACTGTAAGTAGTCTGTCCCATAACTTAGTTGGTAAGTACATTTTGTTTCATGTAAGTACAACAGCTACTACTGAGTACTTAACTAGGTAATTACTCTGTATTATGGACACCTTAAAATAAAGTGTTACCAAAATAATTTATGTATTCATGTCATAATGTCTATTTTTAAATAATCCAGTGCATTAAATACTTGACAAACAAAAGGCACTTAATTGCATTCATTTTAATTTAGAATTTGATAGATGCAAGCCAAAATGTAATTTTGCCATCAGCGTAAAACACATTATGTACCACTTGAGTTAAAAAACCCTTCTAAGAATTTGTAAAATAATCAGTGTGCACACACCTGTGAACACATGTCAGTTGGAATGTATATTAATGAGTTGACTCATTGTTCTGGTTCTGTTCAATAATAAACATTTAAACTCCAATTTAACCCTTAATGTCTCTGTACAGAAACTGCATTTTTTTAGGTCCTACCTTTACATGTAGGCAGAGCTTTGTCCCATACAGGCTTTCCATCAGTACCAATGATGCAGGTGAGAGTGGGTGGTCCCGCAATGGTGTACCCAGAATCACACTGATATGTCACAGTTGATCCCAACTTGTAGTCCATTCCCAGTCTAGTTCCGTTCATTATGTTCCCAGGGTCAAAGCATGCTTCTCGTGGTTTTTCTGTAAAATAATAATAAGAAGAAGAAGAAGGGGAAGGATAAACAAATAAAAAAAAAACTTTAAAAATGCTCAGTAAATTTATGAAACACACAACAATTTACTTTAATTAATGGATGCTCCAATCTGTTTTTGACATAGTCCACATCATTTCTGACAATAGGACAAATGAATTTTGAACATTCCTGGATGCATCCAGGGAAGTGTTAGAATGTTGCAGGCCATAGTCTTTTGCAAGTAGTTATAGGTTTCAGCTTGTCTCGCTGTGAATCTTTAGTATGAACCCGCCTTAAACAAATCCAGCATCCCCCAGTTCTCTGAACATGCCTGTCGAGAAATTGATGTTGATGTCAGCAATTTGACCGCATGATTTTTAATTGATTGGCAGCCCTAGTATCTCTAATTCAACTGACCCTGAAGAAAATAAATCAGATCACTTCACAGAATCACTTGTGTTCCCTGCCAGCCATTCCCAGGGCTGAGAAAGGGAACAGACAGAAGGAAAACGAAAGGTAGCATAAGAGGAAAAAAATGAGATCGACAGTGAGTGTGAAGAGGGAGCAGACAGTTGCTTAAGGGCATCATGCATTAAAGCGAACTAACACCAGGGGAAAGGCAGGTGAACGCGCCGGGGCAGCAGAAGATGGTCTCTGTCCTTCTAGCACCCGACACAGGGAGAAGGACAGTTGGAGAAAGCTCCGGAGGTGGTGCTTGGAGTGCCTGCCAAACAACTTGACAGTTAACAGCTATCTGCCTGCGCTTTAGGGACCTGAGAAGTGGAAAGGAGGTGGGGAAGATTCTATCTGCAAAATTGCAAGTGTGCAACACAATCTCCCTCGTTTCTGCAACAACAGAGGAACAGCAAGTGCACCTGGAGTGCACCACACAGACTGAAAGGAATAGGCAAAAAATTAATATTCTGTCATTATTTATGGCATACATATATTATATACATTTATAGCATAAATCATTAATGCTTAAAATAAAATAAAATAAAATAAACCTTCTTATTTAAGATTCTGGATCCATAAATTATAAATTAAACATAAATGAACTGTTTGTACATGTTTTCAAGGCCCACTGTAATATAAATAATATCTATTCATCAATCCATTTTTCCTCAAGGTATGAAAGTCTTTGGACTGTAATATTATCATATTTATTTATTTCCCCTAGTAAAGGCATTAGTAATTGTGTTTACTGGTGTGTGATGAACAATAGCAGATAAAAGATTGGCTTTATATAAAGAAACACGGTGAGCGAATAAGGACACTGAATTAATTAAAAGTAAGAACAACAAAGAGAAAAAGACTCCATCATTTCATTGTTATATATGACACGTTCTAATTAAGGCTTTCCATGGAGAAAGTGAGATACATATTTAGGCTTTAGAATAGAGTGTTATTGTTGCAATCTAAAGCCAAGAACAAACAGCAAACAATGATATAATCACTTTCAGATCTGAGCTTGGGAACAATTAAACAAACAACACCAATGGTGCATTAAGGAGAAAGTAGCATTCTTTCAATGGCTTCTACTCAGGATATGTACAGTTCTAATATTAAAGAGGTCATATCAAACATCAAAGGTCCACTTTGTAATGTTGATAATGTTAGTCAAGGCTATTTTGTACCTAAAATTTAGCTTTTCATGAGCATGTCCATCCTCTCCCACGTGTAACAAATACAGACCATTTTCATGCATAGTGTTATATTGCGTCATTTTTAAACTACTGCTGTCTTCAATAACAGAACTTTTGCAAAGTACTCATAAAATTCTGATGATTCACAATCGCTGTTGAAATATCTAAAAAAAACTACTATTATTGATTTATGTATTAGTTGTTGCTAACATTGCGTTTCTATGGATATGTTGAGCAACACGTGCTACACACATCCAGAAACAACACAAATGTTCTAATGATCCAAACTTTTTAAAAACAGTTTGAGATTACACACTTCACCTTCAAATTGAAGTCAGAAGAAGAAATGCAATGAAACACTATCAATAATATAATCGATACTGCAAAATTAGGTACTCCACCAGGATTTCAACCACTGCACTGAGACGTGCAGCGAAGAATTCGAATAGTCCCATTACCTGTGTGTTGTGATCGCGTTCTCTGATGAGCTTTCATGGCAAAAATCAAACTCCCATGTGTCACTCAGTTTCCCGATAAACACAGGGCAAACCTAATAGCATAACATGAAGGTCAAATTCTGAAGCATTGTTGGATGTTGAGACCATCAACAAAGCAATATTATACATTGGCAAGCAAGCTCTTAAAAATCCATTGGGTATTCATGTGGAGCAAAGACAAAAGGTTGAAGTCAGAGTTCATTTCCATTGTGCAATAGGCTGGCATTAAAATAATTACAATTAAAATATTCAACAATCCATGAACTGTAACTTTTACTCAACCATAATCATCATATAAAAAGGGCCTCTGGGAGTGGAAATGATTTTAGGGAGGTGTATAGCACGTTAGGGATGGTGTATTGTCATTGTCGCATGCCCTGATTTTCGAAAATTCAAACTCACGTTCTTTTTAAAAGAGCATTTACAAAGAGTGAACTGGCGAAACCTGCTCTTCCCGTGGGGAATATTGCCAGATATTCACTGAAAAAGGTTAATAGTATTACTGAAGAGAAGCACAACATGTAACCACTTAAGAGCTTTTTTGACTAATCACAGGAAAGTTGCACCCTTGCGAATCATTTAACATATGCTCTTTTACTAATGCATGAATTTAGTACTCCCCTACAACATTGTCACTCTGATTAACTACCAAAGTACAATGCATCGATTTAGAATCTAACAAGCTAGCCATGACTGTTTTCCAAACAATGTTGCATTAATGACATCACATGCTTATGGTGGACTAATAACTTTTGCTAATTAACTAAAAAAGATTTCTGAGATGCTGCTGTTACAGTCATGGCAGCTGGTGACTGATGACTTTTTTTTTTTTCTTAAGAGTTTAATATGTGTTTTGTCATGGTTCTCGCTTACGTTATACTCCAGGGTTTTCTTGGGCATTTTCTTGGGCATTTATGCACATGTACACCAATTACAGATATGCTAAAATACATATACATATATACATACATATTAATTTGAATGATTATGGAGTGAAATTTGTGCCAATATTCAAACAAATCCAACAATGCAAATGCAATCTGCTTTGCAAAGAAAGATTCAACTTTAAATCAAACGCAAAGTGATTTGCAAATACACAACTCCATTTGAAAGAAAATGCAGAGGTATGGACAAATGTATTTATTGTGTGTCACAACTTGCCTTTTTGTGAGAAAACTTGGCTTGATTTTCTCACAAATGTGTGCAGGCAGATTTTCTCATAAATGCAATTGAGCAATCGGTCAATTTACACTAGTCTCCCAAGACCTGAAACACCTGTTTACCTTGTCAGGGAATACCAACATCAGTGGGGAACAGGTGAGTTTCTGTCTTACTATATCTATAATTAACCATTTAGATGTCTTCACAAAGTGACCCTATACTCCAATGTCAGTGAAATCCACAGTAAGTGCTGTAAAGTTGTTAAAATGATTGATTAGTTTAAAAATCAGTTGTGACATGGCTAAACATTTAAATAGGCAGTCTTTTCCTATAAAAACTGATTGATTCTCCTTACCTCTTATCCTATTTTGTTGGATTTGGGTGGAATAATAGGTTACATATGTTGATACAATTGTTCAACATTCAAAACAACACAATATTTTGCAATACTAAAATGCAAATGTATTGTGGATAGCAATCCAACAGAGAGATAAGAAGTACGGATAATGGATCCGTTTTTGTAGGGAAAGACTGCCTATTTAAATGTCCCTACTGATTTTTGAACTAATCAATCATGTTAACAACTTTACAGCAATTACTGTGAATTTCACTAACATTGTAGTATAGGGCCACTTTGTGAAAAAAAAAAAATCTAAATAGTTAATTATAGATATAGTAAGACAGAAACTCACCTGTTTCCCACTAATTTTGGTGTTCCCTGAAAAAAATCTGCCTGTATGCATTTGTGATAAAATCAAGCCAATTTTTTATTCCTTCTAAAAAGGCAACTGAGTCTCACAGTTGTAACACACAATACATATATTTGTTCATACCTCTGCATTTTTTCTCAAACAGAGTTTTGTATTTGCAAATAACTTTGCGTTTGTTTGAAAGTCGAGTTTTTCTTTGCAAAGCAGATTGTTTTGTTTTGGCACAAAATTCATTCCATAAATGATAAATAGAAAATGTATTGCATGATAGCTTGCTTATTTTGCAAAACAACATGATCTCTTTAAGTTTCTATGTCATATAAGAAGCTATGCTTCAAACCACAGGTCAAGAGCAGTAGTTTTGACCACATAAGATTGCAATAATGTTTGTGAATGTTCATTTGAACAACTTTTTGGGGGAAAATTGTTCAACTATGTTGGCACCAACAGAAATTGTAACAATGTTTGGCTAACAATACTTTGGGAAGCACAGCCCAGTATGGTTGCCAAACTCCCAATGGCACAAGTAAATCCAAAAACTGCAATATTGTTAAAGATGCCATGAAATGGCTGCACGAGCATACAGTAGTTCCTACCTGTGGCTGTGTTGATGCATTTCTTACTGAAATTGGAATTTGGGACAATATCCAAAGTCCTTAAGTTTACTTTCCATCTGAGACTAAATATTTGCTACCCATTACTGCTACTCAGGGGACATTCTCATAGAAAACATTGTAATGGACCAAATTTTGTATAAGCCCTTAGAAAATAAGTATTTATTTAGAAGTCAAATTTAGGAGTACACCAGCATACACTCTTAGCGTAAAATAAAGGTGTTTCATGATGCCATACAAGAACCATTTTGTCTAAATAGTTCCATAAAGAACCTTTAACACCTGATTCACAAAAAGCTTCTTTGTGGCAAAAGAAGGTTCTTCAGATTATAAAAAGTAAGAAAGAGATGGTTTTTAAATAACTTTTGACTGAATGGTTCTTTGTGAAACCTAAAAATGGTTATTCTATGGCGTCGCTGTGAAGAACCTTTTAAAGCATGTTTATTTTTAAGAGTGTACTGATCTAATCTAACAGATATGGGCTAAAAGCCACAAAGCTCTCCAACTGGAAATTAGCAGGGTCTCTAATATCAACATCTCAAATATATAAAAATCCAGCATGTGCTTTTAACAGAGCTCCCCTAGCCTCCTATTCTTAGGGTAAACAGAAAAAATTGTTGCAGAACATATCTGGTCATCAGGGTCAATGGTTAATGGGTGTTAAAGTATTGATGAATCCTTGCTTGAATTCGTAAGTTACAAAATGGCTGCTCAACATTAGCTATTGCCATGCTGAACATAATTCCGCCCAAGACACAGTTCTTAGATAATTTAGATATTTTACCAGCCTTAGATATTTTACAGTCCATATAAAGGACAAAAATCCAGTGTTACTCATTTAAGAGGAAAGCAAATCTAATTACTGCAGGGTCCATCAGCTTTAACTGGCATAGCAGTCAAAACTATCTGACGCTCTTAAAAACAACACACTTTTATAGCCAAGAGAATTATGAAGTTAAAGCGAAACCCATCAAGAACATCTCTAGGTCATACTTCACTCCAAATATATCAGGAGGAAACAAGAAATTATACATTGCCTATTTTTGATAAAATCCGAGAGCTCTCTAACCCTCCATAGACAGCAAGGGTCCTATCACATTTAAGATTTGTTTAATAGTCCAGTGTAATATCAGTGGTTCAACCGTAATTTTACGAAGCTACGAGAATAAAACTGAAAACTAAAACAACTTTTTGAGCAAATTCTACTCTGCATCATCCTAGTGTCATTTTGGAGAGCACCATGCTTATGCATGTTTGACATAAGGGTGACGTGGAGGAGAAGTATTGTTGAATAAAGTTTATGCATACAAAAATGTTCTCGTAGCTTCATAAAATTAAGGTTTTACATGTTTGAAATGATGTGAGGGTGATTTTATTTTATTATTTTATTTTATTGATGTACATGTGACCTGGACATTTTTTCATGACACTCGGCCCTTAAATGCAATCTGAAAGTGAACATTGACCCGGGGGTTGTGCTTCACTTGTTTCCCCAACCCTGCCCTCAAGGGAAAAAAAAAAAAAAAACATACACCAGCAAGGTGAAACTTGCCTTTATATTCGATGGCAAAACCAGACATCCCCAAGGACGCATCACTGCGGAAGGCCAGAAAAAGGCTGTTTCCACTGCTCTCGATGCGCTCAGGAACCTGGTTGCCCTGCAGACTGATGATCAGGGGTCCGTTGGAGTCTTCACCCTCATAGATATGGAGGAAATCATAGCTGGGCTCCATGTTAAAACTGCACAACAAATGGAGAAAGAATTAGAGATTACTGTTAATTATTCAATTTACCTTTGGAAGTCGGAGCTGGGAATCCCACCCATTATAGCCATTATTTGTATATAAATTTAAAATAAACTTTACAACACCCTTCCAAATGCAAGCATATGTTAAGTTTTGGAGGTTGGTATTCTGCATTTAAACATTATGTGTAGCATGGTAACAATTCAAAGGCATAGTTCAGAGGGTGTTTTTATCTCCACTTACAACCAAAGCTTTATTCTGAACTGCAATGTCATATAGCTGGCCAATTCAGTTTTGCTCATACTTGTTTCAGTGCCTAAAAAGGTTTAGTTAAACTATGTAAATGAATATTACTTTCTAATAGCATGTACTGATATAAAGCATACAACAAAACATTTTTTTTTATATATATATCGATTTTAAGCAAGTAAATAAACAAATAAATGAATAAATATATATATATATATTTTTTTAAAGATAAATTGTTTAATATACAAGGGTATTGATCCAGGAAAATATTGCATCCCATACATCTTTCCGTAACCTGCTTTACCAGAAAGCCCACTAGTTTCCAAAAATAAATCCTTCTTTCTTTTAGGTCTGTTTTGCAATTATAATGGAAGTCCACGAAGTCCTGATAATTTTGGCTGAGTGAAACATAAGAAATCATAAGCTTGAGATATCATTCTAAAGATTCAAGTATGTGAGTTGCTGATTGTGATTGTGGATTTGTTTGTGAGGGCTCAGATACACGACACTCAGAATAAATTGCATTGATTTGTATTCATAATATATGTTTCAACACTGATGCATTATATTATATTATACACTCCTATATAGAATTAAATAAATAAATAAAAAACAAACGTGTCCTTTTGATGTACATTGATTTTGCAATTATAATTTAAAATTTGCATTCTCACATATACTTTCATTATAAACAATACAATGCAATAAAATCAACACAATACAAACACAACTTAAATGTGAGATTCAATGAGTAGTGTAGACAGTGCTATTGATTATAATGGGACTTTTGGTCAGAGTACAGAACTCAGAAGCCAGCACATAACTGAAGTTCACCCAAAAAGTTAATTCTGTCATTAATTACCCTCATGTCGTTCCAAACCTTTAAGACCTTTGTTCGTCTTCAGAACACAAATTAAGATATTTTTTGATGAAATCCGAGAGCTTATTGACCCTCCATAGACAGCAAGGGTCCAAACTCAAAGGTACAAAGAACACTGACAAAATAGTCCAAGTGACACCAGTGGTTCAATCATAATTTTATGAAGCTATGAGAATACTTTTTGTTGCTCAAAAAAAAAAAAAATTAAATAAATAAATAAAAATAATAATAATAATAATAACTTTATTTAACAATTCCTCTCCTCCGTGTCACCATTTTGAATAATACCATGTTGCATCTGCACATAAACAACACTTACATGATGTAGAACTGCGTGTGCTACGCCTTGGATTCGACTAGGACTATTGCTGTCTTTGGTTAGAGAGCTCTCAAATTTCATCAAAAATATCTTAATTTGCATTCAGAAAATGAATGAAGGTCTTACGGGTATGTCATGTCATACAGGTATGACATGATGATGAGTAATTAATAACAGAATTTTAATGTTTGGGTGAACTTTCCCTTGAAAGCAGTTACCTATATGTTGCAACATTATTGTCATTTTACAAGATTACAAAATATTTTACAAGATTACATGCTTGTCATTGGTGCTCAGGATCTGCAAATTATTTGCCATCATTTCACAATCAAAATCATGCTATCATAATCAAAATTATAGAAACTGGAGTTTAAAAATTCAGTTGTGAACAGTGCATAACCCTGTAAAAGATGTTACACCCCTTTGGGTGCCATGAGAGTGAGAGGCACTCATTGCTGTATGAGCACATTACCTTTTGAAGATTAAAGCGATGACAAAGTCAGGGTTGACTTTTATCCGCCAGTCACACTCTTTTCCTGGTGGGTAGGGTTGGGGATAGTTGGGTGATAGAATTACCCCAGCAGGCCCTGTCACATTGCCCCCGCAGGTAGCTGTCATAACAAGGTGAGTGAGGACGAGAGATTATTTAATGCGATCCTTCAACACGGTAAAAATAAACAATGTTACAGCAGTCTTATTACAGGATGATTACTCCGAGCGTATTATTGGTTAATAGCAGGACAACTACATCCCACAACATTAAATGATAATAATCAATAAATGAAACTAAGATGAATTGTAAAGGAGATCAGCCAGGACATTATTACTCAACCATCTAAAAGCATTGTAGATGTGAAGGGTATGTCTTATTCGGAGAAACAATCATTGATATACTGAGTACACTGACTTGCGCCTTGAGAATGGACCAATTAAAGGCCGCTTCATTTAAAATTGCGTTCCTTTTGTATTCAAAAAAGCCCTATTCTCAAACTTGTACATTTTATAATTATCTTGATTCTCAAATATAAGTAAATTCATTTTACACCTTTATAGATCATGTTAGTTGATATATAATGGGTGATGGGCAAGTAGCCTAATGTTAGTGTAATCTATTAACTATGCACAAAACCCATCTTTTTACATTTTACCAGATATGGGTGTCATGTCATAAAATTAGTTGCCATACAACTGACTTTGTATTTAACGTGAATTTAATAAAAACCTTGCAAGTTACTAATAATAACACTTTTATTGTACAAAAAGAGAGCAAAGAATATTTACATTATCAAAGAACTTTATAATTGACTTCAGTATAGCCAGAGTTTAAGCACTCTCAAAAACTTAAAATCACTGAAGCTGTTTACATTGTGAAATCTCACATTGTACACACATCTCCACTTTGTTGTTTCTAATGAGAAAATTCACCAGAGAGCAGAATTCAGTCAGCGAGCATGCGCACTGAACAAAACACCGGCATTTCAGAGATGACTCATCTGAATGCCTCTGATTGGCCATTGCATTCATAAGCTTGATAGAATCGTGTGTGAATGGTTACAATGTGCAGCACTGTAAAACACTTCTGGAGTGTTCCGCAGATTTGAAATTGCTAGCTGATGCTCTACTGCACATAACGATCTAATCACACCGGTGTGATTGTATATCAAAAATAAGAAATATTTTTTGGGCTATTTTGTGTCTTTTGAAAGCGGCATTCCAAATCTATTTAACTCTAAAATCTGAGGAGGCATGGTTGAAATCGCATTCCGGGAAGAGCAGTATTTCAGCTGGGCACGGTAGGCAATTGCGTTAATCTTTTCCTGAGGTTGTGGGCAGAGTCAGATTGCCATGATTCCATCTTGGTGACTTTTCTGATTGGTGGATTATGGGTAACGTTAAGCAATTCAGCTTCTTTTTTGCTTAATGAAGGCTAAACAACTTCTGAGCTCTTGCTAGGTCTGCCTTGAACGGTTTAAATATTATCATTAAAAATAAATTTCTCTACGGAGAAGATGAATAGGATTTTTGCTTCCTGAACCTGAGAGGACCTTGTAAAATTTCATGGCAACCGGCAAAGCATGACATCAAAAAAAAAAAAATTGCATTGATAGTGAAAGTCAATAGGGACACTGGAGGAAAAAAGCTATTCTTTAGCATGCTTAGAAGGTGCAGAACATACTGCTGACTGAAAAAAAAAGAGAGAAAAGAAGCAGAAAAATACTGGAGGTCTGAGAGAAGGTCATGGTAATAATATAAAAGAAACTCTGTAATGCAGTAAGCAAGACAGGTCTACTTTTCTGTATAAAGCTGAGCTAATATGCATCTCTACTAGAATACTCTCTACTTAAATCTTTACTAGAATACCACTATATACAGACATGAACACTAAAAAAGTTGCCATGACTTTATGATTGGTAGTGGAAAACTGAGTAGAGAAACTTTGTTTTTTTGTAGTTTGGTGGTACAATGGTACAGTGATTGTTTAAAATTTTGATATACATTACCTTGTCAAAGTATTCAGTTTTCTTAGGTCGGATGAAGACCATTGTGGACAGTCATTTACAAGTTTCTCAAGAGAAGTCTGGGCTCTGGCTGAACCTCTCAAAGACATTCAAGACATAGTCGTACAAAAGTAACCCCCGCATTGTTTTGGCTGTGTGCTTAGAGACATTGTCCATTGTCCTACTGGATAGTGAACATTCAGTTTAGTTGGAGGTCCCGAGCATTCTGGACCAGGCTTTTGTTAAGAATTTCTCATTTTCTCATTTATTCATTTAATCAGGGACCAAGCACATTAATAGTACATACAATATGTAAAATGCACTGGATTTAGCCAACACTGGCTAATTTTCATCCGTAGTCTATACTTTGCTGTGTTTAGGATTCGTTCTACTATTACCAGTTCCAGTGCCTTCCCACAGCATGATGGAGTGCAGTTATCATCAACCCAAGCTCAATGGAAATACATGCTTGTGGCAATGTTTCTGCAACACATTACGTACCTTACTGCCAACCCGATCTCAAGGCAATTTGTACATTTTTGAGAAGGTGGCTAATTCATACGATTTAGAGGTGGCAAATTTGTAGGAATTCGCATGAAGAACTACACCTATCCCCTTCCCTAAAGTTAAACATCACCGAAATCGTACACAATCGTACAAGTAAGGTTGTACAAATTAGCCACCGCGAAAAATACATAAGAACTGGCAGTGAGATAGTGTTGTTACCGCACGTTTTGCATCAGTTTCAAAGTGAAATGTCCAGTGAGTGGCGCTAAAATGTGTGTTCAATTTGTGACTGTGACTGTGACATGTTTTTGTTATATTAGTACAGGCAAGTATTGCTGTGTTTATATCACGTTGATTCAGGTACATATTGCGGCGATTCAGAATTCAAATATCTAAGCAGTGTCGATAAAAAAAGGTTAAAGATCTATCGAGTTGAAAAATAACATTCCTCCTACACCAAATCCAACTCTAAACCTACTCGATAGTGTTAACAAATGCTATATAAAAAAACATTATATATATATATATATATATATATATATATATGTATATATATATAAACACATTCGCTGATGCAACCATGCTAGCTTAACTTCCTTACATGCAGGTTTGAGCTGTTTTGTCAAACCATAGTTTCACAGGATTTATGCCGGAATGGTTCACTTCACAAGTGCAATGTTGTATCGCATGAGCAAACCTACTGCATTAAAAAATCTACACATTTGAAGCTGTATATGTGACACTTGTTAAAGTTCACTGAGGTCATAACTTAATAATATTGTGTAATTAACTGTGCAAAAAAAAAAAAAAAAAAAAAAAATCAGGCTTTCTTAATTGAAACTCTGGCATCGTAAAACATACTTTGTGTGAAAAGGAATAAAAGTTGTCAGTTTTCCTGCATGTAGTGTTAATTTCACCTAGAAACTATATGTATAGGTAAATTTTTTGAGTTTTGGAAAAATGTAGGTAGAGGCACGTATTTTAAATGAGCCTGGGTAGGTCACCACCACGCTTCACCGGTGATAAGCAGTGCCTAGTTTTCTCCAGACATGACACTTGGAATTGAGGTTCATCAGACCAGAGAATCTTGTTTCTCATAGTTTGTGAGTCCTTGTTTTTGTGAGCAGGTTTTCATGTGTCATGTCCTGTGGAGAGGACACTTAGCCATAATGTGGCTTTGTTTTTTGTTTTTTTGTTGTTTTTTTTGTTCTGATATGCATTACACCTGTTATACCTTAAATATACATGCTAGACTTTATATAGACAACTACATATAGTGTGTCTTTCCAAAACATGTCCAGTCAAATGAATTTGCACAGACTCCAATCAAAGTGCAAAAACAGAGATGACCCAGAGAAACTGGAATACTTATGCAAGGTAATTATTTCAGTTTTAATTATTTAATGCTTTGCAAAGTTAGCACAAATCTGTTTTTGCTTAGGCATTATGGTGCATGGAGTTACACTTCATTTGAGAAGTCATTTAAAGCATTTAAGCATAAGGCAGCAACATAATAAAATGTGTGTAAAAAATGAAGAGGTCTGAATACTTTCACAAAGAGCTGTTTGTTATAGAATTTACATTAAAATCCAATGTAATTCAGAGAAAACTATATTATTGTGTATGCGTAAAAAAAAAAAAAAGTATTTTGATATTATATCAATAAAAAAGTGGTTCTGCTATATCATTTTATTTCTAAAGTATTTTTGTTTGCTCGTTTGCTTCTGTAGTTAATCACTCTAAATTAAAGTGGTCATGAACCGAAAAATGAAATTTCCCTTGATCTTTTGCCACATAACAGGTCAATGTACTATACAATAGATCTTGTAAGTTTCTTGTTAGTTTAGAAACATATTTTATTAAAACCAAGCTCGAAAATGACTCATTTTGGAATGGGCCACATGACGTAATAGTGCGTCAAAAGCCTGCCTCTGCACCATTGCCTTTTTAGCCACGCCCAGTAATACATGTTTGTAGTAGGAGAGAAGAAATAACATTTACAATTACAAGACACAGTGTAGTGTAAATTGTGAAAAATAGTCTTTGAATTGCCTTCCTTGTGATCCTAACACTGTATCTAGTTTGGACGCAAGCAATGTTGCGTCATGTCGCGAATCCATTTCTCTTTCATGTCAGAAGCAGCGTGAATGCTTTGAGTATGTCAGAAATAGAGCGGGACATCAGTTTACTGTCAAGGGTTTGTAGTGTCACTCCGTGCTGCATCCAGAATTGGCGATTATAATGGGTTCTGTTGTCTAGCCGCTCGCGTCCGTTGTAAACACAGGGTAAAATTAGAAAAGAGCTCCAGATTGCATCAGTAAAACACTGTTGCTTTACTTTAGTATGTATTCATTTTTAAACAAGGCAGTATGATGCAGGCTTTTCAGAGAGACTGAAAGTAAATGATGATGGAGTGCAGAGTCTGACTATATTGGATCCAACAGTAATGTCCCAAAACAAATAAGTGTGATTAAGTGTGATTTTACCACTATTGCATTGTCTGTTCCAGACTGTTTGATATATACTGAGTATTTATACATGTTAACCTAAATGTTGTTTTCCAAGTAAACATAAGCGATAAGTTTACTAGCAGGTGTGTATCCCGCAAAAAAGACCATTCTGCAGAAAGGCTCAAAAACTGTATAAACAATAGCTTATTACTTTTTTAAAAATGTTAAAATCACACTAATATCATAAGTAAACCACAGAGAATATTATGAAATAATAGTATTTATAAAAAAAATGCACTTTAAATAACTTATATTAATGTTTTTTTAAAATAAAGGAATGTATTTAACAGCATATCCATTTTTCCTTACTGGAAAAACTAGCTTTTTAGTAAGAATACTAAAAAGCACAGAATCAAGTCTGATCTCACCAATGCAGGTGGGTGGGTCTGGCTGCCAGAAAAATCGGCTGTTGAGCTGAACGCAAGTGATTTCAGACACTCCTTGAATCTGGTACCCAGGGTCACATTGAAAGGAAATGGTGTCGCCAGGCTCCCTGCTGTCTCCGTAGCGTGTTCCATTTTGAGGGGTCCCTGGGTCGTTGCAGGTCGTGGCAACTGTAGCTGAAATAAAAAGATAAATTTTGAATCAGCTGTGGATCAGTGAGACATTAGAGAGAGTGGAAAATCACTTATTCATGAGAAAACGGACCTCTGCTCTTGCCTAAATATGCTAAGTCTCACAGCAGCTCACAATATGTGATGGTGTTAAACTTTACCGTTATTTATGGAGATTTCAATTTAATTATATTTTATCAATCATATCATATTACAGTCAAAAAGTTAAAAATAAAATCTGCAATGATTTCTTCTTTCTTAACAAACATGCTCCATAACCACTTAAAGATACATAAACAGTGTATAATAAGAACCGATCTGAGACAATTAACATGAGAAATGTGCATATTGAATAGCTGCATAGAGTGTACAGTATGCACACTGCAAAGATCTACTAAGCGCAATATGCTAGTATGGTGTTCTGAACACAGTGACAGAGAAGATGATACATACTAGAGAACTGGATGGAGAAACCAGACTTGCTAATGAAGTAATCGCTGTCAAACTGAAGCGTGAGGATGTTGAAGGTACTGTGAGTGTCCTCGGGTAAAAGCGACCCACTCCACTCTTTCAGCAGAATTCCACTTTCTGCTGGTCCATCCCAAACCTTCAGAATGTCATGGTCCACCTCCGTGTCAAAGACAATGAAGTGGAGGCTGGGAAGGTCAAAAATTGTGAGAATATTTTATTTTGCTATATTTTCTTTCAAAAACATAAAAAAAAAAACAATAGATCTATAATTAAAACACCTGCAAATTAAAGTATAATTCATTTCAATTAATTTGAAAAATTGCAAGTCCAGACTTTGCAAAGACATATTCTAAATAATTAATTCATAATTCATAAATAAAAGTACAGTAAACTATGTAACCTTTAGATTAAAAACAAAACTGCATGCATCTTGCAGAGGAACATTGCTTTGTTTGTGTTTCGGTTATGCTCCTTGAATGCTGTCCGAGGCACAGATATAGATCTAGAGCGGATTTGCTATTAAATAACCTTTGTTTTTTACAACAGGTGATTCCCATGAGTTTGCCATTTTAAATGAGGATGATCATCATCATGCAGGTCTAATTTATTACTATAGGTTGTTTAAAAGTGTATTTGGATAAAGAGTAAAGACATGGTCAGTAAAGATTTGTTTTTTTGTTGGCACATTTTTGTTACATAGAATAGTTACTTAGGCTAGCTTTAAAAAAGTGACTTTGTTTCACAGAAGAAGCAGGTTTAAATGCTGAACATTACATATACTATAATCTTATATTTTAAAAGACTAAGCAAAAATTGACCTTGTTAATATGTCTTGATCATCTTTGCCAATAATATAGTACTTACAAAATATTTTTACAACATATTTTCCTCAGGACTGAACTGATCAAAACAAAGGGCCTTCAAGAATATATTTATTCCTATACTGAACCACTGGGATTTATATTATTTACACTCAACAGGGTTGTAGTCTAACCTCCTTGAGTCAAGAACAGCACTGCAGCTGGCATGTAAACAGAACTGATCAACTTAAGTCACAACAATGACTGTCGCTGTGGGATGTGTGGGTGGACAACCATGAGTTCTGCTCTCCACAAACACAGTGCTATTCATTCAAATATCTCCACACAACTCATAAGTGACATTTCATTCACCAGCAGGGTACTTTTGCCAGCAATGGAATTGGATTATAAACCAATATGTTATATAGGTATAACATTAGGTATAACATATTATCAACAAATAATTTAGTTACACATTATTTATTAATAAATTGTGTCTGTGTGTGTGTGTGTGTGTGTGTGTGTGTGTGTGTGTATGTATATATATATATATATATATATATTAGGGCTGGTAATTTAACGCGTTAATTAGATTAATTAATTACGGTGAAAAATAACACGTTAAAATTATTAACGCATTTAACGCACAGGCCCCGCCCCAAACCTATGTGGGTCATCTTCATTCAGTTGATTGATGACAAATATGAGGCAGTGCAGTAACTCACTGCTTGATGGAGCTTAGAGAACGTAGTTAGAATGACCCTAAAATTTAAGATATGGGGCAAAAAAGTTTGTCTCATACTTAAATCATATAGTTAAGCAATATCACACAAGCAATAGGCTAAGTGCAATCGACTACCACACGAGTGCAAATGAGAGCAGAACTGTTCGTCTCCAAGCAACACACAGACAGTGTATGAAATCAAAGTACCACGAAAGCTATTTCAAAAGCATTAAGAGGCTTTCATTTTAAATTTTGAGCGCGGGTGTTTGGCTTGTGCGCCAGTGGTTCACTCCGCTGCACGTGCGTTTTGGTCACGCATCAACCAACTGTCCTCGTGCCGCGCAAGCCATTTGAATGAATGAGTATCATAGCGCTGCGGAGGACGGTTGTTTGCTGCGTTGACCAAAGCGCACGCGCAGCGGTGCAAACCACTGATGCGCAAGTCGCGCTTAGAGTTAAAAGTTTGCTTTGTATCTGAAGGGCTGCACTAAACCCAGCGGCCAGCTTTTGGTTGTGAAAGCCGTTTTCTATAGCTCTTGCAGTACTTTGATGTTACAATCCGATCGATCTAATGCTGATGAATCAACCATTTGAATAAATCAAATGAATTTACCACCACCAACTGGCAGCTTTATTTTATTATTTAGAGTATCATTTCATTAAGAAATAATTTCATATTTCCAAAGTAATATTAATAAAATTAATGAAATACGTTATTAAAGGTATAGTTCACCCACCCAAAAATGACAATCATTTACTCACCCTCATGGTACAAAAGAGCATATGTAATTCATTTTATAAACTAAATATTTACTTTTTTGTAATGTCTGTTTGACGTTTTACACAACAATGACTTTAAATGATCTTTTGGGAGTCATTTTTCAGCCAAATTTGATGTGCGATTAATTTGCGATTAATTAGATTAATTAATCGCCACATCATGTAATTAATTAGATTAAAAATTTTAATCGCTTAACAGCCCTAATATATATATATATATATGTATACAGTGCTGGAAATGGAAAAAAATCACTGGGGGTACTGTGGGGGTGGGCGGTGGAATTGACCCAAAAGATGCCCTTTAGATGTATTGAGAAATCAAATTTACCGTTGAGCTTTTGACATATAAGAGGTCATTGTACTATAAGAATATCCTGTAGCTTTCAGAACTGAAAACTTTTTTATTCCAAACACAGCTTTTATTGAAACCAAAGTCAGAAAATGACTTGATTAGAAAAGTGTGTGATTATGATGTCATAGTAAAGCAAAAGACAGCCTTTCCAGAAGAAGATCAACGCCTATGTCTGCATCATCATATCTTTGGTGCTGCCAACTGGCATATTACTGAATTGTGACATGAGAATGTGAAAGTTAGATTTTACTGTGGATTATTTGGTAATTTAGTCACAATTTCAACAAGGCTTTGTAAACAGACTTTTATGATATGGATCCGACAGCAATGCTACATCATGTAAGTAACAGTGTTCATTCTAATGCCTGACCTGTGATCAGTGATTTCTAAATTGTAATTATTTAAGTTTAAGATTTTCTTTTTCTAAAATTAATCAGGTAAAAACTTGCCATTTATTATGACTTTTTGAATTATGTGCACTCCAGGAAACATTAAAAAACAACAATAAATGCAGTTCATGACCCCTTTAACAATTGGAATTTCAGAAATGTACAATTTTTGTCAACAAGTTAATGAATATGAATATGAATTACAGAAAAATCTGAAATGAAACTGACACATCAGTTATACCGTGCCATTGTGACTGCAAACTGTGCAAAGTGTCACGTGATAAGCTTGATGATATGACACAAACAAGGCTTTGTTACTATTGATGACCCGTTGTGCATGATAAAAAAGAGAAAATCATTAGTATATTAATTATATTATTATGGTCTCTAATTGGCATGAACAGCTAATCCCTCCATAAAACACAAAACAAGCCCTACAATTAATAAAGAAACATCTTATACACACACACTTCATATTTTATACATAACATAATATATGTACATTACACTTTGTAATTTGCAGTAAGTTTGTAAAAGGCATCAGTATATGCTTGGCCTGTGTTTTCATTACATTTACTGTTTTGACCAGCATGTGTTGCCATTTTTAAGTATGTCTTTTGTGCGAATGTATTTGTGGATTACTGTGTGCGTTTCTGGAGCTGTCACTTGCAAGTGTGGGAGATTTTGATACAGTTTTTAGTCGAAATTCGAGCTCTTTTCGAGCTAGACGACATTATTTTTAGAACGGATCATCAGGTACCTTAACACAAATTTATGCATATCATTTGTCTTATTTCATCTGTTAAATTAACGGTTTCAGTTCAGATTTTCGGCAAAAATCATGATTTATTATCTCAGAGAATTTACATGAAGCGGTCTACTTCTGTGAGGAGAAAGACGCGCACCGAAAGAGAAGCACTTCAATTGGCTGCCGGCTGGTATTATGGCCAATCACAACAGTCAGCATTGCGCAGCCCGCTACGTTGTTGTTATTATTATGTATTGGTCTATGGTTGTGTGCGGAGCTGTTCTATGGCTTTTGTAGGCTGAGTGCTTAAAATATAGAAACCCTTTTATTTCCCAAAAAAAATGTAACCACTTTTTTTTTAATTGGAACGCCGTGCCCCCTTGAAATTCACTCCCCGGACGCCGTCCCCCCGCGTTCCCCCCCATTTCCAGCCCTGTATATATATATATATATAGAGAGAGAGAGAGAGAGAGAGAGAGAGAGAGTCATAACCAAAAATATCTGCTCCCTTGCAATTCTGTCAGAAAATGCAACCCTCCTCTCAGAAAATTGTTGCAGTTGCAAATGTTTTGGTACTCACGTTTATTCATTATTTATTTATTTATTTGGTTTCCAATGGAACAACACAAACAAAGCTGATAAATCTGATACAATTCCCCACAGAACCAAAAAAATGCACTGGACAAAATTATTGGCACCCTTAACTTAATATTTACTTAATATTTTTATTAAAAATAATAATAATAATAATTGCAATCAATTGCTTCCTTTAACCATGTTTCACCTCTCTACTGGAATTTTGCAAACTGCTTCAGGTCATTCAGATTTTAAGGATGACTCCCAACTGCTGTTTTGAGATCTCTCCACAGGTGTTCTATGGGATTCACATCTGGACTCATTGCTGGCAATTTCAGAAGTCTCCAGCACTTTGTTTGTAACCATTTCTGAGTGTGTTTTGGGTCATTGTCCTGCTGGAAGACCCATGACCTCTGGTGGAGACACAGCTTTTTGACACTGGCCACTACGTTGCGCCGCAAAATTCTTTGGTAATCATCAGATTGATGATACCGTTCACACAGTCAAGGCATTCAGTGCCAGAAGCAGCAAAGCAATCCCAAAACATCTTTGAACCTCCACCATGTTTGACTGCAGGGACTGTGTTATTTTCTTTGAAGGCCTCATTTATTTTTTTGTAAACAGTACCATGATGTCCTTTACCAAAAAGCTCTACTTTTGTTTTATCTGTCCACAGTATGTTGTCCCAGAAGGATTGTGGTTTTGTCACATAAGTTTTGGCAAACTCCAGTCTTGCTTTTTTATGCCTTTTTGTCAGCAGTGGTGTCCTACTATAGTGTTCCTTTTCATTCAGATGGTGACAGATAGTGTGAGCTGACACTGTTGTAACATGTGTCTGCAGATCAGCTTGAATTTGGAAGTTAATCGGGGTTCTTTATCCACCATTCGAACTATCCTACATTGTAATTTTTCATTAATTTTGCTATTCCGTCCACGTTCAAGGAGGTTAGCTACAGTGCCATGGGTTGCAAACCTCTTGATGATATTACGCACAGTGGACACAGGAACATTAAGATCTCTGGAGTCAGACTTGCAGCCTTGAGTTTGTCAATGTTTTTCCAGATTTTTTTTCTCTCAAATCAAACTCAAACTCTTTACACTTTCTTTTCTCCATGCTCATGCTCAGCGTGACACATAACACAAAAGTCAACTTTTCTCCATTTTAACTGGTTGCAAGTGTGATTACTATATTGCCCACACATTACTTGCCACAGGAGTGTCTAAACACAAATTACAGGAGCATCACATGCTTGAAAAGCAATTATATTCCTTACAATTTTGACAAGGTGCCAATAATTTTGTCCTGTCCATGCTTGAGTTTGATGTTATTTATATAAATTTACTTCACATAAAAAAAATGTATCCCTTTAACATGAAAATAAAATTTAAATGTGGGTAAAACATCAGTCTGTCCTCTCAGTGCAGTCTTTTGAAAATTGCAAACAACCATGTCATCATACTAATGCAACACCCTCGCAACTGTACAGAATTACACAAACATGATGTCACTTAATACATCTTAAGCCTAGGCGATGTTAAAAAAAAAAAAAACATACTGTTACTGTGCAAAATTATGCTATGGAGAGAAGTCACAGAGGGGTTTCTTTCACCTGAGAGCTGGGAGCGAGAGATGGAGTGGAGTTGTTGCGGAGTGATTACAGACGCTTTGAGCACGGAGGGGAAATTGCTGTTGCTCCACTCCACTCACATACTCTGCTCGCCAAAGTCAATTTTTACATGCATTCGGTGCTTGGCAAGTATTCATTCTGGACCCTGTATATATAGAAATAGTTTAAATACCTGCACCACGCAAATGACATGACTCAAGCCCGATGGTATGGATTACATCCCACTCCTACAACGCCTCCTTTTATCTGCTCTTTATAAGCCATATTCCCCTTAAACGGATCAACCGAATTGGCTTACCTGAGTTTTGCCTCATTTTTGAAGGCTTAACTGGCTTATCGTTTTTTGTGTCTCTATTCTTTTTGCCCTTTCACTAACCCTCCCCCTCTGTGTAACGGTAATGCACTTGTAGCAACAGATGCCAGCCAGTGGTAGGCCGCGCAGCGGGGTGAAATGCAATCACCATGCTCCTTTATAGGTTGTATGGGAATTATATGGAAATTAAAGGAGGGGTGCTAAAACACAACATGGTTTGCAAGCACTGGTTTTCGTACCTGATGGTTTTGCCTGTGTCCGCCTCAATGGACCAGGTGCAGTGAAGGTTGTTGTCATAGGGGGCCGGGTAACCAGGAGACAGAATCCGTCCAGATGTGGCACCGCTAATGTGTCCTCCACACTCGGCTGCACACACACACACACACACACACACACACACACACATAAGAACTAAGGTCTTTAACTGGATTTGCATTTCCAGAAGGAAATATCAGTGCTTGCAAGCAACAAAACAATAAATCAAGTTTGAGTTTGCTACAAATGACTACAAAATAAATTAATATGACACAAATGACAATTCGGTATGCATATAAATCTAAGAAGAATCCCAATCGGAAGTCTTTATGCAAATATAAGATGACATCATAGCTGATTGTTACATCTTGAATGCAAACCATGAAGAAGTGTAAGCAAAGGGAGATTTTTATACTTAAACATCACATTATAATCCAAATATGAAGCTTTAAATGAAGCTGCACTGAAGTTAAATTATAGTAAATGATGGGTATTTTTTGTATATAATGTTGCAAGCAGAAAAAATAGAAAATGGGTTTATGTAGACTAATTTAAATAAATGCATACAGTACAATGTCGGCTCAAGGCAATATTCTTCATTTTCCACACCATTCTCCCAAACTACATCTTACTCAAGAAGGTTTAATTATAGAATGAGTAAGGTAGACTGGGTACAGTTGGTACAGGGGTACAGTTGAAACACTTTAAATAACTTGCATGTGCAACAAGTCTGATGTGTAATATTTGCTTCACACATGAGTATTAGTGCCCTCTTTGAGCGTGGAAAATTTGAAGTATGTGCGCTTCTCCAGTCTAAAGATATCAGTTTTTTTCCAAGGTAAGTTTTTCACTTTACCACATCTATTCCACATTGAATAGCTTCTCATCCTTACATGACTGTTAAAGTTAGCTTACATTTTCCTAAACCTTAATCTGTGCACTACAAACTGACATATTGCATAACTTTGTGTCATGCAAGGTCATCGTAAAATCTAGAGAAATGTTGGAGGTGTTCAGCGGGGTACAGTTGAAACAATGTATCAATTGTACCCGCCCTAGAATCCTATTGCAGCGCATGCAGTTTAGTTGCATGATGCAAGATTTAAGTTAATAGTCACAATATGGTTTACATGGTTTATTAGGTTATTGTTAATATTTTTATTTATTATGTTCATTATTATTATGTTTATTAGGTTATTGTTTGCATCTGATCTTTTTTTATTATTGCTGTTTGCTGTTATAATTAAACATTGTAAAACATTGTATCGCTGTTTGTCATTACAATATAATGTTTTACAAATGAACTAATTTACTTAATTAAATAATTAACTTAACAAATAATCAAATAAAATACTAAATGAAAATTAAAAATTTGAATTCTCATTTTATAAAGGTATTTCACCTTGCAATGAATTGGTTAGGCAGCTTTTACAGCATTACGGATGGGTGTCTCAACTGTACTCGGGTACTGTTTCATGGGAACAGTTGGAACAAAAAAGCTTCTTGTGTTCATGAGCTATTTGTGGCAAATGTGACCTTCTTATGGATGTTAATAAATATTAATATTTTAGCAGACAAGTAAAGGAAATGTCATATGAAAAATCACTTATTTTCAGTCCCTAGTTTTGGAGTGGTAAAGGAAAAAGCAAAAAGTGTACCAACTGTACCTGGTCTACCCTACAGCATAATAAAGACTGTAATGCGTCCATCCTAAAATACTCTCTATGTAAGTATACAGGGCTGGGCCTACAGAGTAATCATTTACCTCATCCTAACCAGAGTAAGAAAGCATCTCTCCATCCCCCTCAAGCACTATATTTGCTCTTGGGTCTCACAAGCAATTACTAAAGTTGAGTCTCATAAGGACACTCTCTTCATCATAATTACAGTATGAACTTGCATTCACTCTTGCTCTGTGGGATTACAAACTTAAGAATCTGTTTAAGATATGCTGATCTTATGTTCTGACGTAGCATCACACGAAAAACCAAGGTGAAGTACATTGTATTTAGCATTTAAGGCAAATATGATGATATCAATCTTAAGTGATTCCTGTTCCTGTTCTCTTATTGTAAGTCAAATGAGCCAGATTACTGAGACTCTCACCTTTTGTTTGTAATGGCTCTTGGTACCTCTGCCCCAGTCTTTGAGTAGTTAGATGTTTGGATTAGGACTGGTGAAATGGGACATGTTGCTATACCTGAATAGTTAATTTGCATGGTTTGTTTAAGGTTGTCACCCAGGTGCTTTGCCTTAAATGTATATAAACTACAATGTATGTTTCTTCTTGGAGTAGCTGCGTGCGCTGCGCCTTCTTCTTTAAATATAAATATAATATAAATATTCTTTAAATATTGTGGTTATCACCAATACCGGTATATTGTCACACCCTAAATTAACACAATGTTGATATTTCTTTATTTGAATATCATGGTTATCGTCAATACCGGTATATCGTGGCACCCCTAAATGTATTACTGCCTTAGTTAGATTTTTGATGACTGCAGGGCCGCACAGTGCATTCTCAATAAAAAAGCCTGCTGAAGATACCCAAGAGTCTTCTGGTCTTTGCTTCTCAGATTTCAACCACGCTCAGTATCCCACCCTGCTGTAGAAAATGCACTACAAAGCCTTGTGGACATCCATGCTTCCAGCAAGTCACAGAGTGCAACACTATAAGCAATTTTTTTTTGAAAGAAATGAATACATAATTCATTTGAGATCAATAATTTGTAATTGTCTGGTGCATTCATGATGGTGCTGTTTTGTGTAGCATTTTTTGATAACTTTGATAAGGCGTTAACTACTACAGTATTAGTAGTTAACTACTATACTATAACTATTCTGATCTGATAACATGATCTTTATGTCATAAAATAAATTCATTGGTGGTACCATAATACAATTATGTATCAGATGATAATAGCTGGGTACTTGGTATACAGGTCCTCAATTAATGTATCAATATGATCAAATACTTCAAGATCAAATATTTGGACAGTTGCTGTTCTAATTCTTTATTGTTACTATTATATTTGAGCTTTTTCATGGTATAGATTCTAGCTCTGCTCACTCTGGACATTCACGTAATTAACTTTATGAGGTGCATTTTGGGGTTTTAAACAGTATTGAAGAAATTGTATGCTGGACATTTGTTGATTACTTTTTCTTCACTGTGTGTTCTAACTCAGAAATGTGTAAAAACATCTAGTTTTGTATCTAAATTCATAGCACAATTTCTATTTGCATAAATAGCAACATCTCTTTGTGTAAATATTGTATATTGTTTATAATGCAATATGCTTATTCACTGTTTAAAGTTATTGAATAATAATATTTTTTGTTGTTTTGTATTATTATTATTATTATTTTTTTTTTTTTTTTTTTTTTAACAATTGCTTATTCAATTGCTCTTGTATTACTGACTTAAATGCTAGTAAAGCACTGATTGTATCTTTGTCCTATTGTAACAACAATAACAAACATAAAGTAAAAAAAGTTATTTTGTGATATTATCCTATCTATCCACATCTTATAAATCCTCCATAGAGTCAATGTGAATGTTGTCTCTTACCAGCTTCACCAGAAGGTGCAAACAATATCTTTCTGGTTAAGATAAAGTAAAAGAAAGTTCTGAGGTTTTTACTCTACATACTGAAATACTGAATACAATATTCGGCTTTGGGAAAATTATCAAACTTCACCAACTTCATTCTTCTGTGAAGGTATATGTGTCTTAAGCATTACAACATAAATTAATCTATGAATAGTTAATGGAATTCCCTTTGCTTAAGTCCCATTTGCTGATCTCTCTTGGATTGCAATATGTTACATGAGTTGTAGAGGGCAGAGAATGGTGCAACTGCTGAACTTTATCATCACAATTGCTGAACCAAAAAATACATAAAAATCCAAGCTAAATATATGGTAGAGGGTACAAGAGAACTAAAGGCCCCTTGGGTTAAACTGCCTAACACTAGATAGAAAGAAATACCACTTGCTTATTACTAAATACTGCAAGCTTTCCCTGATCCATTAGATCATCACATCCATGGTGAAATGATCATTTTAAGGTGATTTGACAATCATTTCTATTTTTAAGTCTTTCATTTTCATCAATAAGTCTTAAGTTCTAAATTTCATAACACTTGTATCAGAATATATTTTAGGTAATGTAACAAAGGCTTGTTTTGATGCTCATCCTTTCCAGCATACATATTTTTTTCACCTCCTTTTCACTGAAGTGATGACAAATGTTGACAACCAATTAAGAGACTCTTTGACAGGCTTTTGTGAGGGATGGGAACTCAAGCCCTTTCCTGACAAACATTTAATAGCGAAGGGAAAACATTCCATTGAAAGATCAAATGTGCAAAGCACCATTCTCAAGTACAGCAAGACCAACACTAGATATGAAACATCTTTAGATGGGTACAGATTATGCTTTTAGAAAGCCATATACGCAAGTTTTAGGGTCGTTATATCAAAGTAAATTAACTGTGTATTTGCTGATGTTGTGAACTCACCAATACAAGATGGAAGTGGTTTGTCCCACACCCTACGGTCTCCACTAAGGCACGTCAATGTGCTGCTTCCATGCAGTGTGTATCCAGGATTGCAACTGTACAAAACGTATGTATCTGCAAAATGGCCATCGTCTTGGATTTTGTAGCCATAATTAGGTGTCCCCGGCTCCTCACATTTGACAAGGTCAAAACCTGTAGAGAGGCAGCATCAAGGTAAGCCAATTTGAATGGTAAAAAATACATCTGGCCACCTGAAATCAACCCCCTGGCAGGCTGGATCAGCCTTTTGCTTAATAATGACATAAAGGTTGTGCAATAAATGCTACACCTGCTCACAACAATTACCAATGCAGCCCCTAGGAGCCCACCTCAAATTAATACCAGAGCAGCATATGCTCAACTCAAAGATCACCCTTTCAAACATGCCGTCCATTCTACCTGATTAGTTAAAGTATATTTCCAATGCATCAACATTTCAAGCTAAAAGTTTTTAAAAAACAAAACAAACAAAAAAAAGTATCTGAAAACAATAAACCTGCAGAACCGCTTTTTAATACATTTACTATTCTCCTCCTTTTGGCTGGGAAGATGGTGGTAGTCTTAACAAGGAAATAATGAGGAGTGGATAATGAGGATATTATCAGACTGTCTCTGACCAGCAATTACAACCGCAATATCTTGCACATGCTGAGTCTCTGCTGTCTTTGTTTCTGCTCATTCTTCCTTGCAATTAGAATAGTAGTATTTGCTTTTTATACATTTACTATAAGAATGTGTGTTTGTATGAGTGCAATAATAAGCTAATAATAATAATAAAAAAAAAAATCAGGCATTAAATTATCACAGTTGTGACAATTGATTAGATTCACCTGAACATCAGTTTGAAACCATCCTAAAACTAAAAACATTTTTAAACAAAGTGAAAGCTAGATTTGTCAGTGTTTACAGTTTTTTTTTTTTATCGACTGTCTGACTATCAGTGTCAGCATATTGAATGTGACTTTATATTGAGTGACCGGCAAAGAAGACACTTTTGCATGGAAAATTAAAGCAGCAAGAGATTTCATAGCCTAGCATAGGCAATTACTAGTAGCTTAAAAGGTTCATTAAAATAAATGCTTTATACATAAAGCTTTATTTGTGATCTTCTGTAGCCTTTTTAAAGAATAGTGTGTGATCAAGCGCCTTTGTTGCCGTTGTGTTTAACTTACTACTGTACGACAGCTTGAATCCTTTGCTGGTACCGGTACCATTGCTGTTAAACTCCATCCAGAGATGGTTGGACGTACTGTTGAGGATGACATCAGACATGTCGTTTTTTGTAAAATTCCCCAGGAGTCTTGATAAGCTGTCTTGACCATCATAAACCTATGAAAACCAAAGACCAAAGGAAGCAGGAATGTTTACTCAGTTTGTTTTGTCAGCAGTCAGTCTCGGAACTGCTTGTTCTGATAATAAAAAAAAAAGTGTTTTCTCAAAACATTGCCTTTTGGTGTCTGAATTATGTAATTGCTTTTCGAAATTGCATATATTTTGAAACAATAACCTCTGCAAAGAGATGGTGGGAAACACTGCAGCATAGGGAAAAATATTAAAGGTCATAAATCAATGTCAAGCAGCAGTTTTCCACTTTTCTGTGGCGGAGGGCATTGTTTCAACCTTTAATGGAAAATATCATGTGATTCCAGATTACATGTGCAGAATGGACTACTTGTCTAAGGACAAGGCTTATTGTTTCCGCTGATTGTCTACAATGATGCAAACTGATAAAACAGCCTTAAAAAAAATCAGCTGAAATCAACTAAATCGGACAAAAACAATCAATAACAATCAGCAACGAGGGAACAGCGATTTCCTTATATATCTTGCAAACCTTTCCAGGTATGCAAGTCTAATTTGCTGACAGATTAAACTCAAATATCCCAAAACGTTGACAAACAATATTTTGATGATTCATTGCAACAGAATCACTATAACCATGAAATGTATGTGTTTGGAATTAATTAAGCACCTCATTCTTATCCTTCATTTGTAACTTAATTAGTGGCCTTATTGTTCTTAAGGGACCATCTTTCTACTATGATGGTACATGTGCCTTGAGCACTGTAACGTACATTAATCTATGAATAGTTAATGTTGTCTCCAAGTCCCATTTGCTGGTCTCTCATGGATTACAAACTGTTACATGTTAACAGTATTGCAGAGGTGTTGCAATCACCAAACTTCATCAAAGTTCTTGAAACTCTATTTTGTGTTTGCAGAACTGACCACATTAACATAGAATTCAACCGATGCTACTATACATTTTATAACATCAGTTCTTCTGTTTAATAACAGTACATTTCAAAGAATGATTGAACAAATAATAAAATAAATACAATACAAATAGATGTAATATCCTAGTATATAAAATAAATATCCATCTAGTATATAAATATCCAGCTAAAAACAATGTACTGTGATTCAAAATGACTCACATTGGTCAGTCTTACCTTGAGGAAATCTCCCTCGTAAAGCTGGAAGGTGGTGGCCGTGATTTGAATCCCCTTCCCTCTGTCTGTCTCAATGCGGTAGATGCACTCGTGGTTGTTGTCATAATTAATCGGGTAATTGGGGGACAGCAGAACACCCTGACTGCCCACAGAAGTGGCTCCACACTCAGCTAGACAAACCCACAAGGTATGGATGGGACAGATAGACAAACAAACAATAATAATTGGTGAAAAGCCAAATGTTCACATAATGAGGGCAGAAAGCACAAACCTATCAAAGCTGCATGTGGCTTTGAGAAACTAGGGGTTGGTAACAACAAGTTGGGTTCCCTTGAAGCCCGTAGTGCCCTGACAGCTGCTACTCCATTTCCTACTGACAGGCCAATTTTTGGCCAAGGTTTTGTACCGTCTGGAATTTAAGTCTTTGTCATTTTGATGAATCACTGCGAGAACAACTTCAGAGGAATACTAATTAATAAAGGCCTTTATGCATTAGCTAGTTGCTGGTCATGAAAGCTCACTGCTGTGTTAGGATCAGAAGTCCTTCTGTTTAATATTCTGCACCAGAGACTCTAAGTATATAAGCAGATGTTGCTTCAAGACCTTGAATTCAGCAACTTAAGGTAAAACTCTCCAACAATGGCCTCCTGGTATTCAGCCTTTTTAAAAAAGATGGAAAAAAGATAGATTCCTTAGAGACAAACTAAAGAAATGAATGTAAAGTTTTTTTTTGTTTTTTTTTGCTAGGGAATACTAGTCAGTAATTAGTTTGGTCTGTTACAAACCAAACAAATTTAAAGGGACCACCATTTTAAATGCAATCAGGGATATAAAAAAATATATATATTTAACACATTAAGCATTTTATTAATATTTGTCACCATTAATAGTATTAAAATCAAATGCATTTTGGCATTAAACATTTTCTCTAACATCATTAGGAAATCTGTTTATCTGTAATGATTGCATAGGTCATGCAGTAATTCAATCAGTAATAAGTATTTTTTATTTTTTCTAAACCACTGAAATCAAATATCTCGGGTGTCTAGCCCTTAACCTCTCCCCTTTTAGTTATCTAGCACCCTTATCGATTGGGAAACTCTGGTCTGGAGGCTTTCAAAAACTAGAGATAATTTTTTTCAATGAGAATTTCCCCCATCAACCCTTTATCAATTTTATGTAGCTAATATAATGCAAACCTCTTGAAGCTAGTGTTTGTTGTGCTCACCAGTTCAATTAAAGACACACTCACATGCTCTTATTACACCGCAGTGATTAACCACTATTATTCTGACAGGAGGACTGTACAATTACAACCAATTATTTTATCAGCGTTTTTAATGCTATCCACAAATATCCATGATCTTAACCACTTAACCGTCACAATAGAAAAATAAAAAATAAAAAATCAATCTGATCAACTTTAATTAATCTATGGCAAGGTACATCTCTGTAAGTTTCTCCACCCTACAGTGTGAACATTTACTGTGTCAAGTTCCATTATAAATAAAACATTAATAAGATGGGGGAATAGTCTGAGCTTTTAAATAATGAATTTGAGGCATTGTAAAATGGACTAAATTCAGGGTGAAAGGAAGAAACCAGATTTCTAATAATATGCATTGGCTAAAATTTCACTCTACTTCTCCTTTCCTTATATGGGACACTTTATGGTCAAATCAGCCTGAGCTTTATTAAAATGCCAACAGATAGAAATCACTGATTGAATGCACTCCGAATTGATGACCCAGTAGTGGTAGGAATAGTAGAAATCTGTAGTTTCATACATATATAAGATTTTAAATGTCTATTCAACAACTCTAAAAAGTCCAAACAAGACATTTATTATACCATAAATATTTAATGTAGACCCTTCTAGATTTTAAAATTCTTTGTTAGTAATAAAAAACGTAATACATTTTGATTTCACTCAACAATTCTAGTTTCTTAACACTGCATTCCTTATTAGGAATAACAGAGTACAGAATAACAAAACCAAAATAACAGAAAAACAAAACTAAATGTGTATTTTTACCCACACTTTAAATCTTACTAAAATAAAGTATGAAAATGCTATTTGATCATATTAATTCTGAATTCACAACCCTAAAATTGATTAACTACTGTCAACCTGCCTGGATAAAACCTAAACAAATGTCAACAGCAATCCCAAATGCAAATGCAAACCTAAACAGTGCTGTTGCATTAATGCGATAGTTTGGGGAAGAAAAAAAAAAAAAAAAAAAGTATCATCATTTACTCTTATGTCACTGTCAACCCATAAGACTTTCATCTTTGGATTTTAGTATTCTGTCATAATTTTAGTCCATCCATAAAAGTGTATGTAATCAGCATTTTTCAAGCTTCAAAAACACATAATCTATATAAATCTTACACAGCAATCATGTCTTTTCAGAAGACTTGGATTAAATCATTTGATTCATATGTATTATTTTTAGGACAAGATATATAAAAAATATATCTTAATTTGTTTTGAAGTCGAACAAAAGTCTATGACATAAGAGTGAGTAAATTATGTCAAAATTGTCATTTTCAGCAAACATGCTGATGTTTGAAAATAATAAATGGAATCATATGTTATATAATAATTATATTATATTATATAATAAAAAAATAAAAAAAACTTGCTACATACACTGCATTAAGCTAATTGAGACTTGTCATAGCACTTATCATTGCTCTTTTGTTGAATTTGATTGCTTCCATTGTCCTCATTTGTAAGTCGCTTTGGATAAAGACTCCTGCAAAATAACTAAATGTAACTAAATTAAAAAAAAAAATATGTCCACCTACCCACACATCTGGGCAGGGCTGCACTCCACACTCTCCGCCCTCCACCCAAGCAAGTGATCTTACTTTCACCTTCCAGACGGTAGCCCGCAAAACAGGAAAATACCAGCGAGTCGCCAACCCCGAACTGGAAGCCCACTCTCCTGCTGTATGCAGGCACTCCCGGATCCTCGCACGGCTCCAAGCTGTACTCTGTGGTACAAAGTCATAATAACTCTGAAACCTCCAGACTGCTTAGCAAAGCGTTATAGTAAGCACCATGACAACCATGCCTTCAAGCACACTATAATGAACAGAATGAGCAATGCGACCCACCAGAGAAGGTGATATTGAAGCCCTCATATGACATAGAGAAGTCCGAGACGAAGCGTAGCTGGACGCTGAAGTTACCAAACAGGCCTGCTTTGATGGAGGGTGGCAGGACGGAGCCTGTGAGCCTGGCCACCGGCTCGGTGAAGCTGCCGTCCTCAGTAATGAGCAGGTAATCATGGGAGTCCTCCAGGTGGAACGTGTGGAAGAGAAGCTGCACTCCTAGGGAGTTTCAGATGAGATTAGGGCCGTCAGTCACAAGCAAGATCTCCGTTTCAACCTCACAACCCACTGAGAAGCCTTCAGAGGGAACGTAATACTGATCGAAACAGAATCGCATTTGCCCGACATGGTGCTGAGTAATAAAATGTAGAGAAATGTGAAAGGTATCTTAAATTCGTTATCAAGGGTAATTTCAAAGGGCACAAAAAGGAACCTCATGGGTAAAATCAATGTGCCTCAAACTGTTATCAGTTTCAGCAGTTCGTGCAGCTCTTGTGGCTGTAACCTGTTCTTTTGTCTTACCTTTCCCATGAGACACTTCTACTGTCCAAGTGCAGTTCAGAGAGTTTGGGTAGAAATCTGGAAAACCAGGGGAAAGAACTGTTCCGGTTTTTCCGTAAATATAGCCCCCACACAAAGCTGAAAGAGCAATAACAGAAAGAACTTATGTTTGAATGGCCTACTTTCCATGAAAAAGAGCAAATCTAGCCTTGAAGTACATTCTCCATCAATAATTCTTTTGGTTGAAGCTTAACTACATTTTGTGAAGATAATGTGAGGATGGTGCCAGGACGTTGCTATGAAGTTTAGTTCTGAGTGGTTTCAGCATCTGCTACGATGTTTTGGGTGGTTGCCAGGTGATGCAATGCAGTTGCTAAGGTGTTATAAAAGATCTTTAGCATAAGTTACTAGGAGACCAAGGTATTTCATTAATTGTGCTACAAACTGTTAATTACTGAAATGCTATATTCAAAAATATATACATATAATGATATTTAATAATGGTTCAAAAATCAGATTTGATGCAGATATCTGGGTCACAAACTTAACAAACAATATCCAGAACAGGTAAAATAGTTTTTACATAAACAAATACCATAATAAAGCTTCCTTTCTTTGCAGCAAAACTACAAGATGATGGATGCAAAACATGGAAATAGAGATGTTTCTACATGAAAAGCAGCAGAGTTTAATGATACCCTAACTAATAAGAGGTTGACATCGGATACAGCAAAAATACTTAAGAAGAAGAAGATCAAAAGGAGATATAACAACTGAGACAATTTTCAGAGTGGTGAATGTCAGTTTTTTTTTTTTTTTTTTTTTTTTAAAGCACCAGAGCTGTAAGACAGACATCATAACAGAATACTGAATGTGTCCTTGAGCCATGCTCACCATCCCTGCTTTTATCAAAATAAATCATATGGTGCAGGTTATGACAGGACACACATTTTTGAGCCTCAGCATTTTGTCCTTAAACGGCCCATTAAATCTCTTCATCAAATGACAATTCTGTCTCATAAAATCTGAAGTCAGTCTATCCCAAAATTAGCACAATTTTTCATATTAGGGAGGGATGATTTAGGAAGAGATTCACTCAGAACGAATCTGCTGCGTGGTTAGGACATTAGATCCACACATCTGAACTGTAACATAACCTATTGATCTATTCCACAGGACAAGCCTCATAAAACATTAAAAAATGTCAATATCTGGGAGTAGGAGAAGGACCAAAATGCTCCCCATGTGGATCACTTGCCTTGTGGGCCCATGACCCTGATCTGGTAGGTAATAACCACAACATACAGGAAACACCCCAAAAGACTTTCAATTTTTGGAGACCCAGTCATTTAGCTAGTCGACTTTTACCTTGTCGAGTCTTCACTTTCTGCCTAATATATGCCACCCCTTGAAAGGTGCCACTCTAACCATATAATAAATGTTATTCACTTCACCTGTCAGTGTGGTATAACATAATGGTGTGGCCGATTGGTGTAGTGCACTAACCAGCATATTAAAATGGCTGAGAATGCGCCTAGAAAAATCAGAAGTCTGAACTCTCCATTTAATAATAATAATCAGCCTGACAGAAAGGAAACATGTAATCTTTTATGAACATGTATTTACATTCCCACAAACAAATGGGGAGTATCTGTCCTGTCTGTAATGAAGGTCAGGCTCTGGTGAGAGCCCATCATGCTGAATCAAAGTCTGTTAGAGCAAACGCACAGAGCTGATAAGATGCAGGCAAAATAGAACATTGGGAATTCTGGAACAGGCAGGCAACAGCCTGATTGCCCTTACTGGAAAACACTTTGTTTACTTCAATCCCTGTAATCAGAAAACAAATAAGATAAACAGTTTTATAGAGCACTCTCCTGTAGGTATCTGGCTAAGGACTTCCATTATTTGTTGCCGCTCCCCCCCACCCCCACCCCACCACAGTTTAATGTATTCTATCAAACAGCACATTCCAGTCACCTCTTCTCTGATCAAAAATGTATGAACTCAAATCTAAGGTGAGTTTTAAGAGGGTTTACCCTTTCTCCACTGGTAAAAATGTAATGCAGCCTAGTGGGGTTGGATTATAGCCCAGACCAGTGCCCTCGGGCCCCAGATTTTCAGGGGCCTACAAAGTCTTCTGGCTCTAGTTTTTAGGCATCTTTACACTGGGTGGTAGGGAGGAGCTGTTTCTCTTGTACATGACCAGAAAAGAGAGAGTGCAACATGGCCTACCATCACAGCTGGGCAGTGCATGGTTCCACTGATGGTTCCTCTCACACACAATGGGTTCATCATCACTCAGAGTATAGCCTTGATCGCAGCTGAACGTCACTCTGGAGCCGATCGCGAAATTGTTCCCGAGCCTTTTCCCATTCACGGGGATACCTGGATCCAAACAGGAATCTGTTTCCATCATAATGCCTGTGAGGAAGGAACAAAACAAAATATTTAATTTAACCACCAAGGTCTAAATTGAAAGGGGGATGTGTTGGAAGTACTTTACAGTTTAAATCAGCAGACATCAGTCCCCCGGTGGGCTACTTCCTTAAACCAATACATTTTTATTTCTACTTACCTTTTCTATATTTTGAATGTCATTTGAAAAAAAAAATAAAAAAAAAACAGGCAGCACTGTTTTTCTACATTGTTTCCCCCCAGAAGCTGACATTTAAGGAATGTTTCCACCTGTCAGTTTCACATGCATTTGGATCTATCATTTGGCCACTAATACAAGTTTGATACCTGTCTAAAAAGTCTGAAAAATGGGAACACTTTGACACAAATGAGCTTCATATATATCAGGCGTAATGTCAGAGGTAATTTATTGGGAGTCATGAATATTATTTGAGAATCATCTCATGTTCCCTCTTGCCAACATTTCTTATTCTTCTGTCTCTACTACAGCACATTACATTATAATAAAGATGTTAAATTACTCCTGAAAAAGAGCAACTGGAGACTATTTGTCAAGTCATTTAGTTATTAGAAAGATATCATTTGCATTTTGCAGTTAAGCTCATAAATTAAAAAAAAAAATGATAACCTTTAATTTTACACACATACCTATTTGCATTTGCAATAATACTAAACAAGGAGGCACAAGGATATGTGTTACATTTCTAACAAGCAGTGCTAAATTTCTTAATTATGAGGTTTTGGAACATGGACTGGTGTATTTACCACCCCGATCGACAATGCACTTGAGTAGCGGGGATCAACAAAAACATATTTAAAAACAAACGTATTCAAAGTAAAAGGGACTAAATTATTAAGAATAGGCCACTCATATGAAGTGTTCCATTTGGGACAGGGCCAAAGATCACCCACTGATAGCTAAAACACCATATGTGGCACCAACTAAAAACATTTTTTCATCATAAATGGTTGAAAATAATATCATAATAATAACAGACATATTAGAAATAATAATAATGTATATTTATTTGCCAGTTTAAAAAGTGTTCAATTTATTAACTGTTTTATTTTTGGTTTTGTTTTCTGTCTGATGAGATGATTACAAAATGTTACTACTTTTTGTTTTACTTTTTCTATGAAAATGTTATAAATTGTTGATACAATGAATATCACATTTGTTTTATCATAAAATGTATGTATAGGTCCTAGCATAATTTTGAGCTGGAGGATCAAGGGTGTAGTAAAAACATGTAAATGTTGTTTCTTTTTGGTGGCACAAAATATTATTTAGTCAACTTTGTATTAAGGTTTACTGATTTATTATTGCACAGTTGTTGCAGTAAAATCTAAACTTACATTAAAGGCACAGTATGTAATTTTCGTCACTACAGGGTGCACATTCTAAACAAACAAAGAAACAAGTCTGCTGGAGCGATTGCTAATGAAAGACGAGTGTGACAAAAGACTCGAAAGCAGCAGAGCTTTTATTATTTTTATTTTTTAAATGTATTTTTATTATTTTATATCATATGAGGTACATTGAGTATGTTGAAACTTTTTTATAATGCTACTCTGTGCATTCATCACATGCCTAATAAAACACATAACATATTAAAGTGCCTTTGGTGTTTCCATGTTTTCTACAAAATAGCCAAAAAACAGAAAATCAAGGATGTCATTGGCAGGCAAAGCAATGACAAGGGATGGGCCACTAGTTAAAAGTGCTTATTTCTCTGGATTTAAACATTTTTGGAAACATTTGGGACAATGTAAGTACACAAGTCAACAAAATATTTAACACTGTTCTAGTAGTTTTTGGATATTTTAATCCAAAAAATCATACATATTGTGCCTTAAAAGGTCACCCATGGTGAGATGGGCTTTTAATAAAACTTGTCTTCCTATGCAAGATGTTTTTTGTTTGTTTGTTTGTTTGTTTTGTTGTTGTTGTTGTTGTTTTATCCGTGCAATGTGACTAAAGAAAATAGAGAAAATAAACTGTGATGTTCCCTTTTGCCAAAAAAGGTAAAGAAACTTCAACACCCACTGAGATCAATCCAACTATCTGTAAAAATACTACTGACATTTTAACACTACTAACACAAAGCAGGCTGAAAATTAGGGAACTTGTCTTCTAACTACCTTCAATATTAAATGGTTATATTTAATTTTTTTTTTTTTTACAACTTAAAGCTAAATAAATAAACAACAACAACAACAAATAAAATAAAATAAAATAAAATAAAATAAAATAAAATAAAATAAAATAAAATAAAATAAAATAAACAGACCCAGACAATGGGGTAAAACAGAGGTAAAGATTGGTGGTGTTTTTAATAGATGGAATAGAGTTCCAGGTAAGCTAAACTTCAAGTTAAACGTATTCCTAATATGTTGGACCTTTAATTGAAAGTGGCCGACTTTTACTTGTTGAGACATGCCTTCACTTTTATAAAAGCTCTGTTTGTAATGTTTAAGTTTGGGGAGTAATGCACGAAAGGGGCGCTAACAAAAAATATTTGAAAATATATTTTTTGTTATTCCGCTAAGTAACACTAGTAGCACAAAAACGGCATACTCCACCTTTAGCAATAAATTTGACATATAAAGTATTCAAAAGGCTTTTATGCCAGTGGTGGCTTAACTGTTTTCCGTTATATGCCAGGATTACAATTTGTGACATATTTATTAATTTATTTATTTTACCTCTATAGCCCTGTGGGGGATTCACTAAAACAGATTCCAAATCCGATTTTGGCTTTTTCTGGCTTAATCCCTGTTAACAACTCATTCGACAATAACTACAAGAGTATTAAAGCAATAACAATGCTTTTAACAATAATGATTGGTCGATCTGTTGAGCCTGCACTAACAAACAAACAGACCTTGTGTCAGCGGGACATTAAACTTTAATCACACTCTGAAGTGCAGTTTATAAACCCACCACCACCACACATATTCAAAAAGAAAACAAACTTTATTTTCTCATCAATTTAATTATTCACAGAGGTTCCTCACCGTTCTTAAAGTTAGCTATTGCCTCTGTATGTCAATATTGGTCATGGGATGCTAGCACACACATGTTGGGCTTCTCAAAATAATTTTTAGACAATCATTGCAGAGGAAAGATGAGAAGCTGACTCACTCTCATATCGGATCTGGAAGCCTTCACTGGAACGGCTGTTGTCAGTGGTAAAGAGCAGGTACATGTAATTGCCAGTGCTGATGAGGAAGTGGGGGGCCTGAGTGCCGTGGTACTCGCCGATCAGAGGCGATGAGTTGGAGGGCCCATCCCGAATCTCCAGCGTGTCGTAATTAACCTCCGTCTGAAACCTGCGCAGGAAATCGGAAAGAGCGGAACATCTGCTTATGACCCAGGTCTTTAGCAGAATTACTCTAATGAGGGAAATTAAACTGGAAGGTTAACGAACAAAATTGTAAGAGTGAGAAACTGTACTGATGAAACCAGAAAGGGGACAGGCATGGGTGTCCAGGGGTTTCACATGCTATGAATTCACACAAAAAATCCCCAAAACAAATCAATACCTGTCAAAAGATATCTTGACGGCATGATCCTTTCTGGCTTCAATCACCCATTCACAGTTGAGGGAGTCTTTGTAGTATCCAGGCCAGCCAGGGGACAGTAAGACTCCCATGGGAGCCGTTAGATGTCCACCACATGGAGCTGGGACAGTGAGAGTGCAGAAAAACTGAATGTCAACAGCAGCCCATCTCACACATCCCAGCAGCACCTTCAGAAAAGGGGCAGAGGAGTAAAGTCTAAAAGCTCTCTCACCTTCACACCGGGGGACGGCTGCATTCCACACTACGTTCCCATCCTGGATGACACAGGTGATGGATTCAGATCCGTGGGTTTTGATAAAGCCCTCATCGCATGTGAAGAGCACTGAGCTGCCCAGTAAGAAGTGCTCTCCAAAGCGTTGCCCGTTGATGGGAATACCAGGGTCGTGACATTCATTTTGACCAAAAGCTACAGACACAGGATAAAAGTATAATCAGTGCTGAGGCATATAATACTTAATCTAGGTCCTGCCTGCTCTTGCCTGAGAAGATATCAGCACTTAACATTCATTAAGAGTACCTAACCTTCAATTAAGTGAACTATAATTATCTTTTAAAGAACTAGCACAACTGATCTTACCCAGAATGCTCAGTCTCTCATAAGGCAAATGTTGCAGTAGTGACATTTACCTATGCAACATCCAAACTCCGTTAGTATTTAACCTTATTTTGAGAATCTGGAACAAAGGTGAAAATAACGCTAACATACATGATACAACTTACACTTACTGTATATAGCAGCCTCGCTAATCTTCAGATGATAGCATGTGTTTGAATAACGGGAACGCTTTATAATAGCTTTCATTAATAAATCATTATATAATAGATAATATGCTTGTTAATTTTTTATGAATAAATGTATTAAACATTATTCAATGTAAAGTAACATGCTCCCAAATGTCATTAAACTTTCAATTCATTTGATCTACAAATTATTTTAACTGATGTTATACAATGATTACAAGTTTTTGTTAATGTACAACACTTTTGCTGCTCTTGATGTCTGATACGGGTAAGATTAGGGACAGGTTTTGGTGGCATGGGACAGAGGGGTCAATCTGATTATTATATGGAAACACGGTTCAATCTGTTTACATTATGTTAAATGAACAAGTTCTTCTTGAAAAAAAATCTCCTTTTTCTTGTATGATTCAAGAAAATATTCTTTTGAATGTTATACAAAAGTATACTAATTTAAATGTTGAGGCAATAAAAACATTTGCTCCCAAATTACATTGTGTTTTTACAAGAGGTTGGATTTAATGTTTAGCATAGGCATAATTTGTGGGTGGGATGGGTGGTCCTTCGTCAATGATTTCTTACTTAACTTTACAATTGACAGTTACAATTTCCCATGAAAAATGCATCTGAACCATGTGAAAAATTCACAGATGTGGCGGCGGTGTGTGGATAAACGTCAACAGAGAGCATTCATTCACATTACAGCCTTCGTTTCTATACCCTCTATTTTGTCTGCCATACGGTGGTTTGAGACACACTCAAGATGGCTTGAAGATTTTTGTCAACTCTCTGTTTTCCCTTAACACAACTCTGCAGACAGCTCACATATGTGTCGCACATGCATCACAGATGTCAGTGTGGAAGCTTCAATTATTCAATATGTGCACTCGCAGAAGCAGAGAATCCTGCCAAAGCTATTTTAGTGTTTTCATTTGGTGAACACATCTGTCTGCGAAGCCCCTGTGGAAGTGTGATGGCTAATGCACGGAGACCTTGCGGCCAGGGCTTAGGGCATGTATGCAGCTCTACCCCATTCCCAAATGACAGCCTCATTGTTCTTACGGCCGTGCCTGACAGTTGTTCCAGCGTCACTTTGGGAAACATGTCTACTTCTTTCTGAGACAATGACACACCATTACTGAAGCAGCACTGTTGAAATATCAAACCACACAATCCACTGACACTGACATCGCCTACAACTACTGGTTCCATCTACCACCCCATTTTGTTCCCACACAGACGTGCCAACACAGATCTCGGTCACAGTTTCATCTATTCACTAAACATTTAAATGTTGGTTTATTTTCAGCTATTAAGCTCACTGACTTGAAGTATCCCTAATGGCATTCTTACAGTGTAACTATCTTTAGTATTGTTAATAAAGAGCAAAGCTACATTTATGCACTTAGCAGATTCCTTTAAAATTAAAATCCAAAGCATGTGTTTAATCAGTTTCTTAACAAACCATGACTTTGGCATTGCTAGGACATGCTGTACCAGTGTAAGATACATAAACACTACACTGGTAGGAAAGTTGCATTCCAGAGATGGGAAAGCAAGCTAGCTAACTTTTCAATGACAAGATGGAGAAAGCCTCACAATTCCCTTGTGTAAACTTACACACATATGATGCTGCTTTAGAATTTGTTCAAAAGAAAGTATCTTAATTATGCTGCCTACTTCTTGGTAGAGTCTGTCTATGACTTAATATGCTGCCTACATCGGCAGATCACTGGGTTTCACAACAGTGTCATTGTGAATCGGTTTTCAAGGTCTGCCGTGCACCAATACCTAAATACTAAAACACATTTATGTTTTAGTTCAAAGATAAGCTCATCTCAGTGGAAATCATATTTGTCAATGTAATTTTAATAAAACTGAAAAACTAATTAAACTCAGAACTCTTGCTACGCATGGCTACATTTGGCTTCACATAGGGGATAATTTTTTTTTAAATAACAATCCAAAGCTTGTTGCTTTAAAAATGGAATCCCATGAAAGTTGTACTGAAGGTCAAAATGCCCTTTAAAGTGTTGGAAGTATAATAATGGTATTTTTCACAATGGAGATGCCTAATGAAAGGTGCTGGGATTGTACCATAACATTCTCTACCTTGAAAAGTCAATATTACAAATGAATCTATTCAACTTCAAACATATTAGTCTGATTTAAATCCTATAACAAGCTGCTTCCTGCAAAAAAAAAAAAAAAAAAAAAAAAAAAAAAAACATAAAAATAACCCCTTGTTCTTGTAAGACGGAAAAAAATAAGATAATTGGCTACCTCTGAGAGAAAATGATTAAAATGTCTTTCAGACTTACTGAAATACATAATTTCTACAATGTATATCCAAGAGGATACTGCCAATACGGCAGATCTCGCCTTTCAAAAAATAAAAAATAAAATAAAATAAAATAAATAAATAAAAATAAACTAAAAATCCAATCGCCAATCAGCAAAGATACATATATATATATATATATATATATATATATACATATGATGAGGTGTTGTCAGGCCATATGTCATTAAAAACGAATTTGCCTGTCCTGTCAGTCATTTCACTGTGATATACTATGTCATACTGTGCTTGTGGCAAGCCGGTGCACACTGTATTAGGCTATATTAAAGCACTGTATTATATTAAAACCCAAATTAAACTACGAGAATGCAGTGCCATAGTTATGTTGTTAGTTAAGTCACAAAGTTACACAAAAATGCAACATTGGTATTTCCTCATTAAATTAGATAGGAGCTATACTTGCAAGACTGAAAATAGCTGCCCGGGCGCATTCCCAAGATGGCTGCCGAGTGAACTGACTTGCCTTGTAAGGGACTTTGTTATATCCCAGTTTAATATGCAGACATATTGCCTTTTATGCAGTTCGTAGGATGATTTCCCTGAAAAGTTGAAACAGTGTGGCTCTGTGGCATTATCAAACATTATTCTATTTGAATATCTCAACTAGCCCAACACAGCTACATTACCTGTGCTCCTAGTGCAGCAGAAATTGTACACTTTACCTTTAGAAATAATACACAACATAATATTGATATCGCATTTACTTGTGTAGGTAATATTAAACCCCTTTCCCGTGTTTGAGTGGTCCGACTGGAACTCCAACCGCATTATATGCCCATTACTGGCGATCTGCGAGGGTACATCCTTCCCAGAGAACGTTCCAAACGTGGTGGGCTCCGGGATCCCATCGTCTTTCACAATGAGATAGTCAAACTGGGGCTCCAACTCAAAATCACTGAAAATGAGATGGATCCGATTGCCCGGCTCGGCTATAATGAGCCACACACAGTTCATGTTGTTTCCGTATTCCTCTGGGTAGTTTGGCGAGAGGATGATGCCTGACGGAGTGGTGAAATTGAAGAAGCAGGAGACTGGAGATGAAGACAAATATATGTAATTCCATTACAAAGGTTACACTATTTATTTTCACACACAATAGATACTTTATCAGGAGTACTACTTTGTCTCTAAAAAAGAAAAAAAAGAGAATTCACATAGACCACGATAATGAGTTGTTTGCATGGTGCGGAAATGATGACATGTCATGGAATTGGCTCATAGTCTGAGCTTTGTCAGGAAAATAGCAACAACAAGAGCACATCCATTTAAGAGGTTTAAATTTGCGAGATACTGCTTCCTCTTATCTTAGTACTAAAGAAAATACCATTGCATGGCAGGATTATCTCAGACAGATTATTTCACTACAGTAAATTTGGATTATTATAAATTTATAGATATTATATATAGTGTATATTATATATTTATTTTAGATTATATTTATTTATTTATTTATTTTGACTGGGCATATCTCCAGACATGCGTAGTCAAACAGACACACAATTCTTAGTGTATTCCCTCTTGACTGAGGAAGAGACAGTAACACATTCCAGAAACAGAAATATGATAATTGACCTCTCATGCAGCAAACCTGAGAATTGCTAGTGTGGACGGATGCCATTCGGCTTCATATCTGCCCTTAATCTAGATGTCATGCTTTTACAGAGGCGATACATTAATCATTCTAAATGGCAACATGTTAATTATAACCATGCATTTCAGAAAATGACTCTTACAGACGCAGCTGGGTTTGTTTCCAGACCACTGATTATTTTGCTGGCACGATATTGTCCTCTCGCCAACCAATTCAAAAGCTGCCTGACACTCAAAGGTCAGCACATCACCGTGTAAAAAACGGTCCCCAGTTCGCTTTCCATATGCAGGAATGCCTGGGTCTCCACATCCACCTTTCTCAATTTCTGTGGAAAACAAAAGTACATGATTTATTTAATTTAAACATATTGATTTCAGCCTGGCAATTTGACCACCTTTTGACACAGTAAGTAGCCTGATACAGTGGTGTTGCTTTAGAACTTGGATTTTGAATTGAACCTCAAGTGCCAACTTAAAATAGTACCATAAATGTTTATTGTACAAAAGTAAACAAATATGTCCTTATTGGAATGTATTATTATTAACAACTGCATAAGCCCAAAAATATAGAAGAGATTGGAAAATGTTAATTTCTAAATGTCTCCAGTATTTCTTTATATTCTAATATATGTATATTGCTGGTTGTATTTTATCATTTGCATTTAGCAATACTTTTCGGTGCCGTCCTTGACAGTATTATAACGGTCATTCACTACATTTTTGAGTTGTGAGAAATACTGAGCTAAGGCTGTATATTTTCAGGAAATGTTTTAGAAGGCAGCATAAAATGACAGTGACAAACAAATTATGTTCAGGAAGAGTTCATTTTTATGTTAGCAACTATGGTGTCAGCTCAGCAGCAAGCGCTCTATTGACCCAGCCAGCTGATAATCTACAGGGGATGAGTTTCCCACTTGCGGCAGATTCCACAACCTCTACAAGGTGTTAAGAGCACGCTAAATACCTTCAGTGCTGCCACAGGCGATTAGTTCAAGAATCCACAAGAATGGTAGGCTATCGTGTTAGGACTGCCAACTCATCAAAGCAAACTGCTCTTACAAGCAACAGTGTTAAATAATGCATAGGAAAGCTATTGGGAACATTAACAGTTATAGAAATGCTCTGTTTAACATTTGCATATATTTTTGTATGGGGTTTTTAACACTGTTAACACACCATTAAGCTAATGTGTTTACCTTCCTAAAGCTCTCGACCAAACAAATCTATTATGTCTTATTGACGAAAATGTCACATTTGCCAGGACAAGTCATTGTGTTCCTTATAAGTAATAAATTAAACGTAATAGCCACCATAAATGGAAAAACAATTATCTGACATTTTCTGTTCAATTAAGTGTAAAATAGTTATTTTCAAAGTTAACTTTTGTTTAGGTTCTTGAGTAATTACTCAAGCATTTTCTTTTTAAAATCTATTTATTTTATTTATTGATTGATTGATCTCTTTTCTTTTTTCAGGGAATTTTTCAACCTGCAAATAGTGTTAGAACCTCTTTCCCACACAGGTGGGGGAATAGTTCACTTAGAAGTAAAAATTGTCATTATTTACATACTTTCCTTTTGTATTACATCTGTATGTTATTTACAACATACATGTTTTGGAAGACTTTAGGATACTTGTTTTTGTATTTTTAAGGCAACAAGTTCGGAGACAATATAGTCCATATGACTATTTATCCATATTATTTGCTATAGTGTATACCTGTAACTATTTTGTTAACTATCCTCTTAACTCTTTAGTGGGTTGGGTTTAATCATCTATTATGAAATGAGCCTTTGGTCTGTTTGATAAAGCTCATTGTTGGTGACCACAGTTTTTGTAAAGTTTATAATTTCAGTCCTTTGCCAATCTAAAAAGTTTTAAATGAAGGTATGAAATGATGAATTTGAGTTTGACATCTACACGGCCTCAAACAAAGTGTCCCACCAGTGGGTCCCAGTGGAAATGTTGTCAAACATGACAACGTGACTAGAAGCACAAGTGTGAAATTGGGTTTACACAAAGTTAATTGGGTTTGTGTCATTGTGCTGGGCTATCCAGACAGTGAGAATTGCTCAATTGTGAGGTTACAGTTCAGAGTGAAGAGCGGCTAGGGAAAAACACTATTTCAAGATATTAAACAGTACATTTTGGAAAAACAAGGTTTGGGGTTAAAAAAAGGAAGAGTCAAAGGATATAGATAAACAACATAAAAAAACTCACATTTAGTGTTCTCACATTTACATTGTGCATTATATTTAAGGAACTCCACTCTGTACTGAAACAATTACACATGCCACTTAAATATGGACTAAATATTTAGAAATGTAAAACAAATAAAATGTTATATCATAACATTAATAAGAAATTTTGTTCTGTTTCTAGGTCCAACCACTGACAGGTGAAGAAAAAAACAACAAAAAAACAACAACATTATATTAGAAAAGAATATAAAATAAAACAACTTCACTTATTGATATAATTTGCAAAAAAAATGTATTAAATTAGAAATTAATCTAAAATAGAAACATTTTCATTAGCTGATAAATAATATATATTAAATTAGAACAGGATGTAAATCTAGAAGCACTTTCACCACACTGTCAAAAAAGAACTCATATCTTGAGCTGATAAATTGATAATGGGACAACATGTTTGCCTGCAAATATGAAATGGCAGTGTTCTGTAGCAAATTTTATCGGTTTATCTGTGTATATGTAAATACATGCCTCAGTGTATTCTCAGATCTGACTTGCTTTGATGCTTTCCTCCTGCAGGGTGAACGGCAGGTAGAATATTTCACGCAAGCTTTTCAAACATGTTTGCACAGCACATATGCTGCTCCATTTGCCTTTAATTTGCATGGTGTTTTGAAACTGGTACACTTTAACAACAAAAAGTCACCAAGCCATACATTTTCACTGTAAAAATGAAGAAATAACACATTGATATTTCTTGGAAAAGAAGAAAAAGGTGACAGTTTACAGTTCTGTGTCATCACCCTTATAGTTGGCGGAAATTACCTTAAGAAAAAGAAAACCAGAAGGTGTTTTTGATCGCTACAGTGACATACCTTCATATACAGCCTTGAAACCTTGCGATCCGATCGTGTCATCAGACTGCAGATGAAGCCACATCTGGTTGCTCATGCTCACAATCAAATCAGGCACGCTGGATCCCGTGAGACTAGAATAGAGGCACAAAATCTAATTTTATTCTTTGATTTGTGTATTCATATGGAGCCATGAAAGCTTATACATAAACCCAGTGCCTATTTCATGTGGCATTTGCTTTTGAAAGAAAATAATAAACTGTTATTCCATGGGCATAAATAAGTAAGTCATGGAGGCGTTTGTGAATAGAAGCATGTGTCTGTTTAAAGTTTAACATAAGAACCCTTTTTGCTCTACTCACACATAAAGTACTCTTCGAACATCACCTATCTTCCCTCCGTCGCCCACTGTTAACGTATCATACGCTCGCTCTAGATCAAACTCTTCAAAAGCCAGCTTGATGACCTACAGGAATAAAGGAGAGGTCATGACAAACAAAAACTGAGCAAAAAGCCCAGAGCAGAATGGCCCTATTCACATGAGGCTGACTCAGAGAGTGATTGTATTAAAAGAAGAAGAAAAGCACAACAGCAAAGCAAGTCTTTTCCATGGCTACACATGTAAGGCTGATTGCTGAAGCAGAGATGAAAGTGCAATTAAATAATTTGCTTTATTTCAAGATATGTGAGACTTTGAGTTCTGCATGTGTGGTGCAAAGCCTGAGGAAATAGGAGGCATGTTCATTTGATGTAAGCACAGAAAGGAAGGCAGCAGAAAGAAAATTTGATTCAAGGAGAGATTGCTAGAAGGAGAAGGGGGGGGGGGGAATCAAGCTTAATTAGGACAACCCTATTATCAACATCCTCACTTTTTTTTTTCCCAAATGGCCCATCAAAGAGCCATTATTCTCATTTATATTCTGTCCCATCTTTAAATGTGATTGGTGTATTGTTTTTTTTGCTTTGTTTTTTTTTAATGTTACCTTCTCCTTTTCCATATTGAAGAGATAATTCACTCAGAAATGACAACTGTGTCTTCATTTACTCCCTCAATGTTGTTCCAAACCGTATGTCTTTCTTTCTTCAGTGGAACACAAAAGGAGATGTTATGCAGTATGACAGCCTCAGTCACCATTCACTTTAAATGTATTATTAACTTTTTTAATACAATGAAAGTGAGAGGGGATTGAGACTGCCATTCTGCCTAACATTTTCTATTGTGTTCCACTGAAGAAAGCAAGTTTGGAATATTTTGAACATGAGCGCGAGTAAAATTTCATTTGTACTACTATTGGCTTTTCCATACAATGACCTGACTCGCTGCTTAACCACCATAGTATGATGAATCGAGAAATTAACTAGCTAGACCTGACTGTTTCCAGAAACCATAGTACCATGGTCACACCTGCATCATCTGAACCACGTTGCTTCAACAATAAACGACTGTCGTTAATGATGTTGCACACAAGTGTTAGAGTTATTGTCAGATTCTTTTTTTTTCTACATCATCTAAAAATGCAGTATGATCATAGTGTAAACTTCTTAATATGTGTATATATTCTGTATACATTCATTCAGTCAGCAGCTTTTTTTACACTTCTAACCACATATTACAATGCTGTTTATGAATTTTCTTAACAATGCTTTTGGGAAACGCACCCTTGACCAACATAGCATCAATGCCTTAACCATAGCTATGTGTTTGTTCTTTAAAACTTAACCTACATTAAAGGAACAGTTCATCCCCACAATTCTGTCATTATTTTCTCACTATTTTTTGCCCTGTCACCTTGTTCTGTGCCTTATAGGCTACTATAGAAGTTAAAGAGAAGTGAAAAATCATTTACTTACTCTCAAATTGTTCCAAACCTATATGAATTTCTTTCTTCTGTTGAACACAAAAGAGGGTATTTTGAAGAATGTATGTAACAGTTGCTGGTCCCATACTTCCCCTCTACACACACACACACACACACACACACACACACACACACACACACTAGAAGTCAATGGGGGCCAGACACTGTTTGGATACTCAAATTTTCCAAAATATCTTACTTTGTGTAACAGAACAAAAAAAAAAAAAAAACTATCCCTCATAGGCATAGAACAAGGTAACAGAATAAATAAATAAATAATAATAATAATAATAATAATAAATAAATAAATAAATAAAAATTAAAAACACCATTAAACAACACTACATTTAAATGTGCTATGAATCATTTTATTGAATAGCACACAAAAATCCAACTACCCAATAGATATCACTGAAATAGGTATCCTGAGAACTCTCACCTGTCTTTGTGACAGGGCTAAATTCTGTAGAAAGTAAAAAAGCATGTAAGCTACCCACACCACACTATTGAAGAGGATTATATTATTTATAATATTTCCTACTTGAAACAAGTGCAGTAGAAAACTTTGAGAATTCCACTTTGTGTTGAACTTGCAACTTGGAAATGGTTCTTTCTGTTTATAATTGTACACTTGCAAAATGCTAAACAAGTGCAGCATTATTCATCCTATGCAATTTAGTTGACACTATTTTTGACAATCAAACACCTGCAATGCTAACAAAAGCATCAGCATTTTGTTGCCTTATACATCATCTTCTGTCATTACAATTGTTGGTGAATTGTAGTATGAATATCCCACACATTACTTCAAATGTTATAGTTTTAGTCTAGCAAATAATAGTAAAGTGGCTAAAACTTGTAACAACACCTTAAATTAATGAATAATTACTAATTAGAAAATCTATGGCTGTTCAAACATCTGCAATGTGTGCATCAATTTATATAAAAAAAACCCCAAATTAAGTGAATATAGTGCATATACAGTGTTCAAAAGTATTTTTGAAGTATTCACATATATATATACACTCACAGACACACACACACACACACACACACACACAGTGCCGGTTTGCAGGAAACACAGCATCTTGTACCTTACAGCTTAAATACTATAGAAGAAGTCTGGAAGTCTGGAAAAGAAGTCATATTAACATTTTATAATTGATACAGTGTCTACATTTTGTTTATTAATGGTAATACAACAAGCAGGTTGACTGCATCAGTTTAAAAAGAAAGGAACGATTCAGCAACACTGAGATGATCTTGACAAGCAATCTGTATAAAATGTCAGTGCTGATACAGAGTCTTTTGGTGAGACCTTAAACTAGAAGTCTAAAATACAGGCTTTTAAATTATCCTGTCAGAAGTAAAGATTCTTTTTTTTTTTTTGTTTAACAGAAGGCTTAGCAAAAGGATGAAAACAGCACTCATGGTCTACACAAACACAATCAGAGAGTGACAGGACATCTTAGCGATTGTTCCCTGAACCAGCTTGAAAGAAATATTGATTTCTTTATTTTATACAAAACTGAAAAGGCCTGATGGCTCAATGACTCTCCCTGAGTTTCAGAGAAGATGGCTCTTGATGCTATTCAGAAATTGTTAAATGGTGTGGTTTTATTTAGCATTTTTATTCGTCCAGGAGGGGAAAAATGTGAGAAAGTGTTTACAAATCACAACAAACCAACAAAATCCAGTCCAAAATGTATAAATGACTACAAACTATTTAGGTCTATATTATCATGTTATTTTGGCTTTAAATATTTCTGAAAAAAAGCCTACTGTACCACATCAAGCAGTTCTTACAACACACATTAACTATTAAATGATTCAAATATGCAACAGCAATAAAATAAATTGCAAAGTTACAAATATATTAAATTAATTTTGCACTCATACTGCTTTCTGATTGTACATGTCTGCATTATCATAACAAGATGCAGTAACATCACAAAGTTCATTTGAGAAATATCATATTAATTTGCTCCAAAAACACCATACATAGCCCTATACATGAAAAAGTTACACATTAAAACTCACATTTTGTGAACCCCTTTACCTCTACTTTCAACTCTTCAACCTAACAACCCCATCTTCAAATGCAGAGGAAACACAAAATAGACCATACACTGACACACTTCATAAACAACAAAGAGGCTACAAATCTCTAGTGCCTGTGAAGACAAAAAAAAAAAAACATATATATATATATATATATTATTTAACCAGTGCAAAAGTACATGCCCCTTCACAATCAAAACTCACAGTATAATGTACACAAAAAGTTTTTTTTTTTTTTGTTTTTTTTACTTCCAAGTACTAGGCCCTGTCTGACTGGTCATGTCTTTGCTGAGCTACAGAAATCCAGCATGCATTTCTGAATGCTTAATGCAGGAAGTAAGCCCAGTCTGCTGCCAAGAATGATTTAGATTACAGAAACATGTTTCTGAAACATACTGAGAAAAAAAAAAAAAAATAATCATTTTAAGTTCAGTGATATGGAAAAATGGCAACATTCTCAAAATGCCTAAAAGCTGACCTTCCACTAACAGTAATTACAACATTTCTGAATATCATTAAAAAGCTTTATTTAAAGATTTATCATTTTAAATCTGTGCAACAGTGGTTGTTTAGTTATGATGGCTCCTCTAACTGAAGAAAAAAAAATGCACTGAAATATAATGTATTAAAGCTGTTACAAAAGGCAATACTAAATATTTTATCTAAAGTAATTCAAGAACATGAACAAACACTTTTATGAGCTAAATCTGTGTGTTTCTCATACTTCAAATGGCCTCTTTTTTTGGGAGGACAATAAACATTATTCAGGCCAGATTAACATGATAAAATGCTACTAATTTTGTAAACAGGCTGATATCTATTACTGAAATGGCCTTGAATCTGACTGTATCAGCAGTCAGAACATGTTGTGGAACATGACCTTGTCTGGTACCATATGCTATGACAGAGACAAAGATCAAGACTGCATTTTTATAATCTTTTGAGGTCTTAACATTCTGTTCTCAGCAGAGTTTGGGGAAAAAAAAAAAAAAAAAACTTTTAAAGAATGTTTAATGGTGGAAAGTGTTTCCCAGGTGGAATATAACAAGAAGGTGCAAGAAGGTCAAGGGTTCAACATGGTCCAAAACCAAAGAGCTAGATAACAAAGGCACTGTCATTTATTAAAATGCCTTTATTATCATATGGCTATACATAAAATAAAATAAAATAAAATAAAATAAAATAAAATAAAATAAAATAAATACTTTGCTCCTTTGCATTTTGGTTTAAAACTCCTCAGGAATAGTAACACATAGCCGAGAACCTGATACATTGCACTTCTGAAGACTTTAGGTAGGCTGCAGTACTGGAAAATGGTGGCGCTGGAGACTAAATGGTTCCTGATGGTTTCACAAATAATTCTTAATTCTTTTGCAGTTAACACACATAATGTTCTTCTCCACCTTTTTTTTTTTTTTTTTCATGACCATGCAGACCCAACAAGCATTCGCTGCCAAATGGTCATGCCTTAACTTTGCAAATTCTATTATTGCATTAGTATTGCATTCTTCTCATGGGCATTTTGACTTTTCAACCTGAGTTAAACGTGCTAATAATTAAGCACACAGTGTATATAGTGGAATGCATTTATTCTACACACATTCTTACCATACAGAACATACTTTTTACTACATTTACTTTTTTTAACGGCCATGAAGTAATTACATTTCAAAAGACAAGCCTACTTAGTTAGTATGTGACTTTAGATACAGCCACAGTGTTTAGTATTGTTATTACTTGCTTCTATACTCAAAGACAACTTTACATAGCATTTGACTTGTAAGTAGACAAGTAGTCAAGGCTGCACGTGTGGTTATTAGGACAAGTCCACCTATTATGTGATGATGTCAGGTGACATGAAGGATATTGGTGATACTGTCTTAGAACGTAATAAAAAGAATCTACCATTTGGAACAAGCTTCACGAATAGAATACTTCTATTATGCCTTTAAATGCATTCTAGATAGGTTCACTAGGTTTTGGAAAACAGCCTTTCTGTTCAGCAAAAGCAGAAAAATGCACAAATGTAACATACATTAAAGTTGCATCTTTCATCATAAGATCAAAGCAAAACATGTGGCCAGGAGTAAAAATATACTGGTTGTGACATGTGGCACGAATTTTATGTGTATGATAGTCAAGTCTGTTTATGATGGTGGTCAACAGGTACTTTCAATTTACTGACATGTCACTAAGATTTTACAGTAGTCTATCATCTGTATGACTAATTATACACATCCAGTTCCAGAGGGATGGATTTTAAATTAAATAAATCTACTGTTTTTCCTACAGTGCTGTAGTATCTGAATGTTTAACTAATTCAGCGGTTTGCCGCAGAAATTCACAAATGCACAGCAGACCAAGACAGTATATTCTAAAATTCAGTTTAGTAAGTAAATCACCCTAAACTAAGAGACAGTCTGTGTTCGAAAATGCACAAGTAGGGCTGGAATTAGGGCTCTTAAACAATTAGGGCTCACCTTAATCACACTGACTTTCAGCTTGTGTATGATGTCTATCACAATATTCATGTATTTGCTCTTAAATGTATTAAAATTATGATTTTAATCCCTTTATCAGAGAAACTTTTCAGCCAAACAATGTAGGTTCTAAAAATAATCAAGGAATGTTTACCGCAATAAAACAACATAAATAATAATTTATATGAATATCAAACATATGTTGCTAAATTGTGTTACAACGTTACATCATTTTACAGTAATTTCATAATCTGAAAGTAAATTCAATAAAGGTCACACATACACAAATATTCCCAACATTAAAATCTGGAAAGATGCAAAGCATGGGGAGCAGAATAGCTCTTGTTTACTATAATATGTTGTATATTTTCATTTGGTCTTGATTTAGTAACAAAAGCATGAGTCATTCTCGTGGCGTGTGTTGAGGTCATGCGGGATTGTATTACCATCACTCTTGCCACAGAGCTGAAGACGTGTGTCTGAACCTAATCAATTCTGGAGACGCAGTAATAGCGAGAGACAGTCAGGGCAAGAGGTTGACAATTATGCAAACACTGCAAACTGCAATGCAAATGTCCTCACAAATTACGTTTAAGATTATTTTTGACATTTATGCAAGGTCCCATTCAATTTTGTTTCTTGGTGGCTATTTAGAAGCATATCATGCTTTGGTTTGGCAGATTAAAAATGGACCGTAAGCGTGTTTTGTGGAATTGTGTAGAGATATAACTTGGAGTCAGCCTTAGGTTGCAATTTAGATTTAAATTAAAGACGTACCTTTTCTGAATCCACCGCTGTTATAACCCATACACAGTGTGCGTTATTCTCATACTGGACGGGATAATTTGGAGACGTTATGATGCCTTTAGGGCCTCGCAGATTAGAGCCACACGTCCTAGCTGTTGAGAGGGGAAACAGCAGAAAGAAATTGAAACCACAACAATTGCAATTGTTTTGTAGTTTTTGCTGTTACTATTGAAAGGAATGGAACACACTATGGATTATACGACAATAGGTTTTCGAGGACGTATGATCATCAGTGTAAGAATTTAATGCAGTGTAACCAGGTTGGCATCACCATATCTTTGTTAGCTGCCTAGAGAAGCATTTAGGTAACTCAAAGGCATGTGTCCTTCATAAAAGCCAATTATTGCAAAGCACTACGATGAAAACAAACAGACAAATGAATCCAGGATGATGGATGAGCAAAGAGATGGAGATGATGGTTATAAATGTAATTCTTTAATACTGAAAATACTGATAAAATGGTGCATTCTTATTATAAATTGCCTATTTTATTCAATACAAACGCATTACGAGTAATGCGTTTTTAGCGTAGCGGCATGTACTAATGTTAAGCTCATTCTCAATCACAATGGTTTGAGTTAGTATTTCGATAAGAATAAAAATTAATATAATGCATTATTTTTTTTTATTTTTTTTTTTTATTAATGTGTGTTTGCAATTAATTGTTTATAAATCAGCATGTATAACTGATATTTCTCTTCCTTAACCTTGCATGTGTTATTGGATTTCCTTCTCCATATGCATAAATGCAAGGCTGTGAATTTTTGTTAAAAGTAAGAATTTTAGAAGGTGTCTTATAATGCTGTCTACCTTTCGGAACAGTCTTAGAGTCGACAGTGCACCTATGATGCCTAAAATGCTTCATACGCACACAGCTCACTAGGTTTTCAAATAGATATTTCCATCCCGCCCCACACTAAAAACACTTCCTTTGAACACATCCAGCCCTCACGACATGAGCTAATCTATTTAAGGTCATGCCTCAGAATAACTTGACTCAATCATTGACAAAGTCAGGGTATTTTTTTACAACCCTATACTGTGCCAGGGTATTAGCTGCTTCTCCCTTGTGTTTAGTCAGGGATTTTCTTTGACAGCTTAAAAGAGCAGACCCGCTCCATTGCTGTGACTTCATTGGCTTCTTCACAGGAAGATTTGGATAGGTAGAGATGTGAAGAGATTATGTAGCATATATTCTCAAACAGAGCTTTTTCACTGCAAAACCTACTATGTGAAAATGAGTTCAAAATGTTGCCCCATCAAACACATCAATAGACAGTTATCTTCTCAAAAACATCACCTACCAAACTAGTATTTCCTGAAGAAAACAGCACTGTTTGCAAGTCAGCAATTAAAAAGTGTTAAAGGTTTAGACAAGTTAGCCATTGCTTCTGTGTATTGTAAATTGCTGCATTTGACTGTGTCTTGTTTTCACATGGCTAGGCATGAGAATAATATTGCATGTCATCAATGGTAAAATGCATGCAAGAAAGACAAAACTAACTGGATTTTTTTATGCAAATAGACTTAAGAAAGAGGACCGGTCGGAACTCAGTGTGCAAATTTTCAGTCGCATTTTGAATGCCACACCTTTAATTAAGTAGCAGTGGGGCTAAAATCAACATATCACACATAAACTGTGACTGTTTCTTAAACTGTTTTGAATTGATCCATTATCTATCCACCATCTATCAATCTATATACAGTAGATGCTGTTTCTTTCAAAAACACCGTCTGTAGTGACATTTGCATTATCTGGCATTAATGAATAATGCACACAATTTATTGTAAAAATAAATAAATACATAAATAAATAAAACATGTGAGAGTCTAAAGATAAGTTTCACAACTTAGGACAAAAAGCTGAATAAGCCTATTTTTTTGTACATCCAAAAACAACAAACCCACTTGCACCATGAGCTCTATATAATTAATGTGATGACCAACACAAAGTTTGCATTATATTTGTACTGGATGGAATAATTTGGAGTTGCTGTTTGGATGTTAGAACATCAATTGCATGACACAATGTATTAAACACTCAAATGTTGCTCATTCACATGTACAGCAACAGAAAACAACAAGAAAAAAAGTTCCCCTTCTGTCGTTCACTTTCGACGTTGTGTCAAAATGAAGGACACTAGGGGTCGCTCTAGGGAGCCCGAACACCTCTGACAGCTTTGAGAAAAGGCCAATGGAAATTGGTGTGCAGAATTTGAATAGCCAGCCCCACCCCGGCTATCCGGGTATAAGAGGGGGTGGTTAAGCTCTGCTCATTCGTTCTATTTCTTCTGAGCCGAATGCAGCGTCTCTTTGTGAGAAGCAGCACCACTCACCTCTTCGTCGTTGGATCTACAGCACGGACAGCTGTCTCTTCCTTCTCAGACTCAGCCTGCTGCAGTGAGAGTTCCCTGGGTGCTTCGACGGCAAACTTGAAGAGCAGATTTCCTCACAAATAAACAAAAGAGCAAATTTTTCTAAAAAAATCAGACATGGTTGGTTTGTGTATTTACAATGCCTTTCCATCCAAGTCCTTCTGGTTGCGGTTTCTAGCTCTCCCAGAGCGATCAACACGATCGCTGTCTTCAGTGTTTCGGTCGAGACCACCCTGAGGCAGCTGAAGGTGGATGTTCTGCTTGTGAGGGCATGCCCCTTGGCACACTCCATTCGCGAGCCGCATTATTTCTGAAGAAGCTGCGGCTCACACTAACCGCTTCCCATGCTGGTCCTTATACTTCCAGGTACGAGGCCGCTACAGCGTGTGTTGGTGGGGAACGGGAGGGATTGAGTGGTTCCTCGCCGGTTGAATCCCCACTATCCTCTCGTCCTGTGTGCTCACGATCGAGCTTCCGGATGACTTTGAAAATTCATCTCAGTACGGGTTGGATTTGTTATTCGGGGCTCCCGCTGAGGAAGAGGAAGTGACTGCAGCATCAGAGAGTGGGCCGCTGTCTGAAGCGGATGCGCCGAATGAAATGGCCACTATGGGGAGGGCTCTCAGTCAGTTGCAGATGCAGAAAAGGGCGGCCAAGGTGATTGGGCTCGAGTGGAATTCTTCGCCCCGTCCTGAGCGTTCAAAGCTCGATGATTGGTATCTGGGCAATGACCGCGGTTCTCGGCCGCGTTCTACCCCAGTGCCTTTCTTCTCAGAAGTGCATGAGGAGTTGATGAAATCGTGGAAGTTTCCTTTTTCAGCCAGAACACCGTATACCAATTCCTCCTCTCTCACCTCCCTCGCTGGAGGTTGAGCAGGCGATCGTGGTGCATCTTTGCCCGCAGACCACCGCTACCTGGCGGGACCGCCCAAAACTCCCGTCCAGAGCAAGTTTTCTTCCACTCTCGTGGGGAAGGCTTATGCTGCTTCTGGGCAAGCTGTGTCCGCCCTTCACACTATGGTCGTCCTGCAGGTCCACCAGGCCAAGGTTCTAAGCGAGATGCACAAGGGTGCTCCCAACCCAGAGCTCTTGCAGGATTTGCGCTTGGCGACTGACTACGCCTTCCGGGCCACGAAAGTCACGGCGATGTCCATAGTGGTCCATAGTCCAGGAGCACCACCTTTGGCTGAATCTGGCAGAGATGAGGGATGCTGAGAAAGTTCAGTTTCTTGACGCCCCCATTTCCCAGGTTGGCCTCTCAAGCACATCCTGCCTCGTCGACACCGAAGCAGCAGCCCCCGCCTGTTCAACGCCAAGGACGGCCGAGTTACCCAACCTCTCTCGCTGGCTTCTCAGAACCATCCGACTCAGCTATGTTATCCAATTCGCACGGAACCCTCCCAAGTTCAGGGGCGTCCTCTCTACCGCGGTTCGGGACGAGAGTGCTGCTGTTCTTCGGGCAGAAATCATGACCCTTCTGGCAAAGGGCGCGATAGAACCGGTCCCCTCAGCCGACATGAGGAAAGGGTTTTACAGCTCCTACTTCATTGTACCCAAGAAAGGTGGCAGTCTAAGACCAATCTTGGATCTGAGGATTCTAAACCGGGCCCTTCACAAGCTCCCCTTCAGAATGCTAACCCTCAAACACATTATCACGTGCATCAGATACCAAGATTGGTTTGTGGCTATAGACCTGAAGGATGCGTACTTCCATGTCTCGATTCTTCCAAGGCACAGGCCCTTCCTACGGTTTGCCTTTGAAGGTTGTGCGTTTCAGTACAGAGTTCTTCCCTTTGGGTTCTCCCTGTCTCCCCGCATCTTCACAAAAGTCGCAGAGGCTGCCCTTGCCCCTCTCCGGGAGGTGGGCATCCTCAACTACCTCGATGACTGGCTGATCATAGCACACTCTCAGGAGTTGGTATGCAAAAACAGGGACATGGTTCTCAACCATCTAGCCCATTTGGGTTTTTGGGTCAACTGGGAAAAGAGCAACCACTCCCCCATGCGAAGCATCTCTTTTCTCAGTGTTCAACTGGACTCTGTCGCTATGAACACACGGCTCTCCCTGGAGCGTGCACAGTCAGTGCTGAGTTGCATTCAGAAGCTCTCACGCAGCTCAACGGTTCCCCTCAAACAATTTCAGAGGCTCTTGGGGCACATGGCATCCTCAGCCGCAGTCATGCCGCTGGGCCTGATGCACATGAGACTATTACAGCACTGGCTTCATATCCAAGTCCCAAGATGGACATGGCGCCAGTGTTCATACCGGGTGCATGTCACACCTGTATGTCTCAAACCTTCAGCCCTTGGAAAGACATTACATTTCTGAGGGCGGGAGTTCCCCTAGAACAAGTGTCCAGACACATTTTGGTCACGACAGACGCGTCCAAGACGGGCTGGGGCACTGCATGCAACGGGCAAGTGGCCTCGGGGGTCTGGACGGGCCCTGCACTGGCATATCATTTACCTTGAGCTGTTGACAGTTCTCTTGGCCCTGAAGAGGTTCCGGCCTTTGGTTCAGGGCAAGCATGTGCTGGTCCGGTCAGACAGCACCGCAACAGTAGCTTACATCAACCACCAGGGTGGTGTACACTCCTTTTGCAAGTCACAGCTAGCCCACCATCTCCTCCTTTGGTGTCAACACAAACTCAAGTCTCTACAAGCCACTTACATACCAGGCAAACTCAATCAGGTAGCCAACATGCTCTCCCGACAGACTTTGCTTCGGGGTGAGTGGAGACTTCACCCTCAGACGGTTCAACTGATTTGGAATCTTTTCCGCCAGACTCAGGTCGACCTGTTTCCCTCGTTAGAAACCACTCATTGCCAGTTGTGGTACGGTCTGTCCAAAGCGCCCCTCGGCACAGATGCTCTGGCACACAGCTGGCCCCAGGGGGTAATCAAGTATGTGCTTCCCCCCAGTGAGCCTCATTGCACAAACCCTGCGCAAAGTCAAGGAGGACAGAGAGCAGATTCTGTTGGTGGCCCCCTACTGGCCCAACAGGGTTTGGTTCTCAGAGCTGGTGCTCCTATCCCCCATTCCTCCCTGGTGCATTCCTCTGAGGAAGGACCCCCTTTCACAGGGGAAGGGCACAATCTGGCACCCGTGCCCAGATCTCTGGAACCTCCACCTATGGTCCCTGGACGTGATCAGGAGGACTTCAGTGATCTCCCACTGGCAGTGGTAAACACTCTGTTCTTTCCTCCAAGGAGGATTGGATAGGCACCTTTCTGCTTCAACACTCAAGGTCCAGGTGGCCGCTATATCCGCTAACCACAACCTGGTGGAAGGCAGATCGGTTGGGAAGCATGACTTGGTTATTTGATTCCTTAAATGTGCCCGTAGGCTGAACCCCGTCAGACCGCACCTTGTCCCCTGTGGTCCTCCAGGGCCTACAGCTAGATCCATTTGAGCCCTTTCAGTCGGTTGAACTCAGTGCTCTTTCCCAAAAGATGGCTCTCCTGACTGCGCTCACCTCCATCAAAAGAGTGGGAGACCTTCAAGCCCTCTCCGTTCAGTGACTCATGCCTCAAATTCGTGCCAAGCTACTTCTCTACTTCTACTCATGCCAAGCTACTTCTCACGTTATCCTGAGACCCCGGCCCAGATACGTGCCCAAAGTGCCCACCACTCCCTTCAGAGATCAGGTGGTCACTTTGCAAGCTATCCCTTCTCAGGAAGGCGACCCCAACCTCTCCTTGTTATGCCCAGTCTGTGCCCTGAGCATTTACTTGGATCGTACTGAAAGTTTCAGACGGTCAGATCACTGGCCCAATGTTTTCCAAGATGTTCAACCAAAGGTGAGGAAAGGCTGGCTGAAGCTCTTGGACATTGGAAGGTCACGCAGAGGTGAGTTGCACTTATCTAACATGTAAACCTGTTATTATTTGCACTCCATACACTCGTGGCGCAGTCCACTATTTGTGGCGTTTTCCCTCCCTGATGGAGGGAACGGAGACATTGTGTCCCCCCAGCCACAACTTCCGACTGTCTCTGAGTGTAGCCGAGTTGCTATTCGGCTCCTCAAAACAGAACGAATGAGCAGAGCTTAGCCACCCCCTCATATACCCAGATGGCCGGGGCAGGGCTGGCTATGCAAATTCTGCACACTAATTTCCATTGGCCTTTTCTCAAAGCTGTCAGAGGTGTTCGGGCTCCCTAGAGCGACCCCCCAGTGTCCTTCATTTCGACACAACTTCTCCATTCCCTCCATCAGGGAACGAGGGTTACCATACGTAACCAAGGCAATACATCCAGAAATGTTGAACTGTGAGGAGCCTGAAGATTCCTAGCTCTTCTATTAATATACATCATTTTAATTAAGTAGCAATTTTGGAAATATTGTAAAAAAAAAAAAAAAATGCACCTAAGCATGAAATTATCTCTCAAACAGAATGCGAATGGAGTCTCTGTGTTCAGGCTTAAATGGCTCAGGCTGAAGCATCTGCAGAGGTTTAATAGTCAGGGGTTTGGAACCCTAACCTGAATGTTTGAGGAATATCAATACTGTGCTGCTTTGCAAACACTGTCAAAAATATAGCAATTTCCTTGAAGGTTTTCTTTTTATTTTGCAAAGCATACTGTATGTTTGATATCAACATAAATGAAGTCATGCTCAGCTTTGAACAGGAACCTACAAAATAAAGACTTTTAAAGATGAGCTTTAAAAACATGAATAACTGTGAAATATCTGACATGTACAATGACCACTTTCATGTTCTGTATACCTGCAAATTGATGTTATAAGTGCAACTTAATTATCAAAGTAGCAGTAAACGCTAAAATCAGTAGTCAGATTGAGCTTTCTTTTCTTTCTTTCTTATTCACAGGTACTCCATAATTAACTCAAAACATCTCCTGAGATTCTTTTTAAGACCACCACTAAAAAGAGAGGAAAAAAGCAAAACACAGGGAATTACTAAATCACAAGGCTAAAAGGTCTTTAACTTCCTGTTTTAAACCCTCACTCCCCTAACATATCACAGAAAGAAGGCAAGGAAGGCATTTAAGGCTTGTCTTTAAAAAGGTTACTTGGCACTGCTGAAACAAAAAGTGTCTGGATCAATCAGTGATTGGCGAGAATTGTGCAAAGAAATTGTCAAACATGGTTACTCCTCCGTCTGCCACTCTGACACACTGCCTTATTTCATTTTGATTAATGTCATTTGGAGGCCTGTGTCCTCTATGCCTTTCAAAACAGCCCCACTCCAGGTCTCATCTTAAGGGTATATCTAGCCGCATGCCCGTGTACATCTAGCTGCATGAAATAAGGTTTTTGACATGAAGTGCATTGTTGCATTTCTCAGATCATATGGTATGTTTAAGTTATGTCAGAGCGACCATAATTATTCCAAGTATTATAATCTCTACACATATTACATACATGCTCCTTTATTCACTAGGCTCTTGGTGTAGAGGAACATGTATATCTAAATTAATGTAGCAGTTGATGTATTTTTTTCTGGCACCAGCAACATAGATCCATTTTAATGTTCTGAATGCTGCTATAGAAATGAAATGAATTATGTCATAGTCTGATGATGTGACTAGTGTTGGGGTTTATTTTTTTTCAAATTGTGAAGCAATTTTTTGTATAAATAGCTTATAAACTTTTTTATGTAAATTATTATAGTGCAATATAAAATACAAACTTGTGAGACTAATTTGATTTTGGAATAGAATGAATGCAAACATGTTGACGCCATCAGGGTTATGGTGGTATAATGAGAGGTAATGTTTGCAAAAGCTAGCAAAACTTTAATTAAACCTGGATTTTGTTTTTCTTTTTAAGTGAATGACAGTGCCTAATAAAAGTAAACATCACTCCTCATTAATCTACATGATGAAATGAATAGATGTGGATAAAAACTGCAAACTAAGAACAAAGGTGAAGTCATTTGCAAGAGTAAAACAAACAGTTTTACTAAATAAACCCAGCATGGACCGCTCATACTCTAACAGAACGCTTCCTATCCAAAATCTGGTTCTGGATGCTAAGTAGTGTTGCAGTGATTTTTACGCAATACCTCTGTTCCAAAACCTAATACAATGTCCTGCTTTCTACAAGCTTCAAATTGATGCTTTCTTAAATAAAATACCATAGGTGACAAATTACATACTATACACTTTTATACTATGCACTATGTACTAAGCTGTCTGGTGTATGAATAAGGTTAGTTTGTCAACAGAGTTTGATGGACAGTTGGGTGTTGTATGGAGCTAAAATGATGACAAAACTATTTGAATTTGAATTCTGTAATTCTGAATTATTGACGTGTTATTTAACGAAACTGAATATTATATGGGATTTAAAACAGCTTTGAATTAGTTTTTATTTTGAATCTTAATTTGAATTTAAAATTATTTTACTTGAATATTGAATATTTGAAATGTAACACAACTGTATTTTTTTAAAAAACAGAGTTTTTATTGACATGTATTTTCAAACAATGGATTTTTGGTTCTGAATTATTAGACTGCAGATATTTCAAATACAACTTAGAAGAAATTTGGAACATCAAATTCAGTTTTCTAAAATTCAAAACGCAGAATTCAGATAGACAGGTCAGAAAGTAGGTCAGAGGTCATCCAGAGGGATGAGTAGATGATCCCCGAAAAGTCAAACGAACCATTGCCCAATTACAGAGCTGCAGTAGTTTTGTGGCGCAAGCCTGTTATTCTTCTGCCTAATCATGAATGCCCAGAGGTAAGTTCTTTTTAAGCATTTATGGTTTATATTAATATATTATGTTATTTTTAAAGTGTATTTGGTGTAAACGGGATTAGCATGCTGCTGTGTCTATGCTGCGGCGCGGCGCACTTCTTGCGTCCGGTCTAGACACTGTGTAAGCATTACATCCCTGTACCCTACTCCGTTCAAAGGGCACATCCCTGTACTTTGGGAAGTTGCATTCAAAATCCACTTGGATAAAAATGTGGATGGAGTTATAATGCTTACACCGTGTAGAGACCGGACGCGAGCGGTGCGACATGCTGCAACAGAATACAGTAGAGCCTGTTGATTATATTCAGTGATAGTGTCTACACTGAATGCAACATTCCCAACAGCAAACGGATTCCCTGTTCTATTTCTGACATAGTCTATTAATACTCTAAAGTCTGGTTGTTGACATATGTGACCGCAGACCACAAAACCAGTCATAAGTTTTTTTTTTTTTTTTTAGATTTATATATCATATGAAAGCTGAATAAATAAGCATTGGTGTATGGTTTGTTAGGATAGGACAATATTTGGCTGAGATAAAACTATTTGAATCTAAGGGTGCAAAAAATTGCCTTTAAAGTTGTCCAAATAAAGTTCTTGACAATGCATATTACTAATCTAAATATAATTTAATATCCTTATAAATTTGGCATAAAAGAAAAATCATTTTGACCCATACAATGCTTTTTTTTTTTTTTTTTAGCTATTGCTACAAATATACCAGTGCTACTTATTTGGTTTTGTGGTCCAGGGTCACATATAGTTGCAAAGTCACTTCTATTTAATAGAATGTCTAAAGTGGACTATCAATAATACTCGTTATTTTGTTCCACTAAGACTGTCCCAATGCATTATGGGATTACCTTCTCTGCTGCACAAGAATTTCTGTTTCTTCTTATCCTGTCTACCTTTCAAAACCACCTTTTTGCCCATTTTGATTTAAATAATGTCATGTAAATACTGATTTAAATACTGTCAAAGAGCTACAAGAAAACCCTAAATGCATAATTCAAACCAGACATGTTCTCTGATATATTCAAATGTGCTAGTGTTGTCTTTGTTAAATCCGTGTGGCACAACCATTCCTACAAATTGTGTGGCCTTACTCCCTAGTGCCATGTGGTACACATCTCACTTAACAGGATCTGACAACGTCCCTACAGAAAGTGTCTGAGCAGGGGAAAAGAGAGCCATATTTGCACTTACTCCGACAGATAGGCCTGTGGTCACTCCAGGCTGCCAGGGTCTCAGTCACTCTCTGGCAAGTGATGCTCTTTGATCCCTGCAGTACGTAGCTGTCGTCGCAGGAAAACTGGATGCTGGCTCCGACCCTGCCGAAGTTGAAATGACCGTCAGCGATCGACCAGCTTCCTGAGTTACATCATCAAACCCAGACCCTCTATGTCTCTGACACATCCTTCTTTTGTTAGATGAAAGCAGTTTCTGTCAAATAAACCGCTTGTCTCTTCTTTTTTCAGAATTACCCACTTCATATTCTATTAAATGCAGAACATGTAATGGCCTATGGTTCTTTCTCTAAGGGCATTAGAAACCCACTTAGTAACAGTGACCAAAGGTCCTGGTGGTAATGGCCTATCGGTATGGGAGTTCAGACGGATGTGTCAAACAGCAGGCCCAGACCTGATTAAAGCTGTGTCATGCAGTTGAAAAGGACAAGCACAGCAGATAAGAGAACAAAAAGAGGACCTACTGGAAGCTGGAGCCAATTCTTTTTCCGTTCTCAGGAATCCCCGGATCTGGACAAATGTCTGCAGCCATCCCACCTTGGCTTACTGCATAAAAGCAGAGCATGCAAGAGAGAGAAGACAAAAAAAAAGGAAATAAATGAGACATATTATGTGTGATAGTTGACTGGTGCATGGTAAACTGGTAAACTTCTGATAAACTGACTGGTGCAGACAGTTTATCAGAAGGATTTCACCATTGCCTCATAAGATCAAAAGATCAAACAAAACAAATTATGAAAAAATGTATTATATTTAAAACCTATTTTAAGTTCTATTATCATTTTTCTGTAATGCCTTGCAATTAATCTGATAAATAATGAAATGAAAACTATAAAACATGTGGATGCAGTATGCTTATTTATCATTAAATTTTGTCAGTGCATCACAATGAAATGGGACAACTGAACTTTTACACATTGAATGACAAGAAGGGTCAATGTGCATTCATTCTATACATAATGCAATGTTTCTTTCTAAAAACAAACCCTGCCAAGGAACCTATTAAGAAGAAAAGCAATGGAAAGCTACCTTTCAACGCAGCCCAGAGTGTACAGTGTTCATCAGAATGCCAGTAAAGATTGCATTCACAGGTGGAATATCTATTCCTGTAGAGCTGACAGTGGATTTAGTGATGGTAAGCTCAAGGCTATTTCCCATAAAAAGCAAAGAAAGGTCAAAGCATGTCCCACGTTTCTCCCCTCCCCGCTCTCTTGTTCCTCCTAAGCCACAGCAAGTTTGTGTTCACACAGCCTCACTTTCTGACATCCCTCTGAGTTCAATTACTGGCCAAAATCACATTAGGTGAGTTCATGGATGACTTCACTTCAGGTGCAGTCTGAATCATCTTTACATGCACATCATTTCCCATGTTTTAAATGGGCCATATGTTTGACTCCATTTACTTATTATTTATGATTATATATTATATTTGTTATTGTTATATATCATCTTTTTGTATTATTATTATTATATGGCAGCTGTTTTATTTGTATTTATATTGTATTTATATATTATGGCAGTTGTTCTAGTACAGCTGCATGACATGTTAACCAGAACTAAAAGCATTCAGTATTGTGTTAAATAAAGACGTCCTTCAATTTCTGATGTAACATCAATCAATTTAATAGTTTTAATGTTTTTTTAAGGGTGGCACACCAAACTATCATCTTATAAATAGCTATAAATTGGCAACAGAATGGTTTTAATCAAAATGATTTTACGCAAGAACAAAGTTAACGCCTTGAGTTGAACTTTATGACTGTGCATTCTTTAGGTTACTGAAGTATAATATTAATAAGATTCTAAACTGTTACTTAATATTAAGTGCTTCAGTAGTTTCCTCAAAGGAATGGTGTTGGTAAAGGCATTTTATAATTAAAAGGCCTGCTTGATCTTAGACTCAGCTTCAGTTAGCATGTCCACAGTTTGTTTAGTAATCATCTGATGAATATTACACACACAAGCTGATTGGCTGGCAGTGAAAGTGTAAGAGCAGAATATTGTATTGGGTTTTGGACAGACAGAAAATCTACTCATTTCATTCAGCAGCACATTCTGCTACATAATTTTTAAATAAACTTGCGGCCCAAAAGGACATAAAAACGAAATCCGCGTCTGGTCACATTCATGTTGGACAGTCTGTTCCTATCTAAATCAGTGGTTCTTAGCCAGAAAAAGCTGCACCAGACTTTGCTGCCCATAGTAAAAAGTATTTCTATATAACTTGATATAGGTGACACAAGATTAATTAGGACCCACACAAACCACTTTATGTAAAGTCATCAGTCCTGACTGACACAAAAACATTCATGAGGCAAGGTCGATGCATTTGCAATTGGTGCGTGTGTGTGTGTGTGTGTGTGTGTGTGTGTGTGTGTGTGTGTGTGTGTGTGTGTGTGTGTGAGAAGCCCAAGGTTTTCACTTGTGGAGTGAGGCTTTTTGATCACCTGTCACGTCCTTCTTTTTGATGTGGTCTTCAAATGTCATCTCCCCTGATTGTTGATATCAGTCTCTAAAGTTATTTTGTCTGATCAAAGCGGGTGTCAGTTTTTTCTGATCTTTTTCTTGGACATTTATTTTCCTCCTATAACGCCCTGCAATCACCTCAATATGTGTCAAAGACTTTCTTACAACATACAAGTAAACGTTTAATACATAAATGCCAAGTGTACTTCCAGTTCAATCAAAGATCTAAGACCTGCCTTAAAGGTGCTGTAAGCCATTTCACTAACTTATGCCAGATTTAGCTACCAAAGAGTATAAATCACATTCATTTTCTTCATAGAGAAATGTAGTTATTTTTAAGCAAAAGTGAGTTCAACTCACTTTTACTATATATTACTTATTACTATAGTACATTTCAAAAACAATTACTGAGAAACAAGAAATTAAACAGCACATTTTAAAGTCAAATGTCAGTAACACTTTAGTTTATAGGGAACACTATTTACTAACCAAGCTTATTAGCATATAACTATGTTTCCATATGACTGTTTCTTAGTATATATTCGCTTAGTTTGCTTAGCTATAGAACAAACCACTGTTGTCCAATGACTTGCCAAATTAACCTAATGTGCCTGATTAACCTAATTAACCTAGTTAAGCCTTTAAATTGCTCTTTAAGCTGAAGATCTTGCGAAACAACTAGTAAAATAATATGCACTGTCATCATGGCAAAGACAAAATAAATTAGTTTGGACTTGAGAGAAAGAATTGTTAATGCTCATAAAGATGGAGAAGGATACACACGTTTATCAAAGCATTTTCAAGTGTAAATAACTGCAGTGAGATGCATATCAATAAGTTTAAAGAGACCAACACAGTGGAGAACAAGACGGGCAGAGGCAGGAAGTGAAAGATTTCAAAAACTTTGGAAAGAAAACTAGTGAGAGAGGTTTCTAAAGACACAAGAACAACTGCCAAGTCACTAGTGAATGACCTAGCCAAGTCTGGAATTGATGTCTCAACGAAGACAGTCACTAGAGCCCTGCACAGGAATGAACTGCGAGGTTGCCAACCAAGAAAGACTCCACTTCTGAAGAAGAGACACCTCCAAGCTAGAAGGAAGTTTGCTAAGGACAACCTGGGGGAATGTGATGCATACTGGAAACATGTCCTTTGGTCAGATGAGACAAAACTAGCGCTTTTTGACTACAGAGATATTGCCTATGTTTGGAGAAAGAAGGGAGGGGCAATCAATCCAAAGAACACCATTCCCACAGTAAAACATGGTGGTGGGAGTAGTATGCTGTGGGGATGTTTCAGTGCGTTTGGAACTGGGAATCTCGTCAGGGTTGAAGGAAATATGAAAAAGGAAGACTATAAGAAGATTTTGAAAGACAGTCTGCAAGAAAACTTGGTTTGGGTCGACATTTTGTCTTCCAGCATGATAATGACCCAAAGCATACCTCACTTCTGGTGAAGAAATACCTCCAAATGAGCAAAGTGAGTGTACTTGTCTGGCCTGCACAAAGCCCAGACTTGAATCCAATAGAAAATCTGTGGGGGACACTAAAGTCCAGAGTTTGTGCCAGAAGACCAACAAATCTGGAGGAGCTTGAGGGATTTGCTAAGGAAGAATGGGCTGTTATTCCTCAGGGGACATGCTTGAAACTTGTTGAGAACTAAAGCAAATGACTAAAGGCTGTTATCAAGCAAATCGGATTCACTATTGACTATTAACATCAGAGGGCTAATAATTTTGACCAGTAGACTTTTTAAAATTCTTGGTTATACATTTATTTCTATTTGCATTACAAACCCTAAAAGCTTCCTGAACAAAGTATTACTTTTAAAAATGCTGTGTTGAAAAAATGTCTTTCTGTTAAACAACACTTGGGAGTTATTTGAAAAATAATGAAATATTTTATAAGGCGCTATAATTTTGTCTTCAACTGTATATACACACACACATATACATATTTAAACAATAAATACTTATCACACTAATTTCTCATGACAGATTATTCAAACAGAGGTCAATTCATCATGTCAAAGTGGACTGGAGTGTATACAGTATACTGAAAGTCAAATGTATGGCTATATAAAAAGTAGTACTAGATGTGCAAAAAAGGCACTTACTATACACTATAAATGTTGCATTGCATGCATGAGTGGTAAAACTGTGTGGTTTGTTTTAGTAAAATGACAATCTATTAATTTGATGTAAGTGAACTGCGCTGTTTGTCATGAAAACCCTAGGCAACCTCTCTCATGTTGTATGTAATGACTGATTGAGTGTCCATAAACAAGCTATTGTCATCATGCACACACTGTGTAAATTTTACAGAAGCTCAACTGAAGTGGTGTACTTCACAGAGTCAGCAGCTTTTGTAATGTTAATTGCCATGGAATTTGTTCAACGAAGCGCAGAACTGGCGAAACCAACCATAGAGCATAACATTGCGTAGCTTCCTCCATCCTATTAAGAATATTATCAAGGGCATCTTTATTAAACTCATAATGAAAACAAGCAAGGCCACAATAGTGACTGAGAAGAATACAGTTGTGCTGAACAGAATAAAACACTTCAGCTTTATTTTATTGATCCTAAATTTATAAATGAATAATGTACAGATTATATTTTTTATCAGAGGTGCTGTTGTGCTTTTTCCACATATTAGCATTCCTTCAGTCAAACGGATATAATTAAACTTTTGGATTTTGAAAAGTGTGGTGTGCTGCCTGCCATAAAATTTCATGAAATCAATATGAACTAATGCAGTTATGCAAGAAAGAGGACAATTAAGTTTTGGACTATTATACACAAATATCTACAAGCATAATGGTGTGATTACCAATCAGGCATGATGTGTGCAACGATAGAAACTTTGACCAGCAGAGATTGTGGTATACATGGAATACATTTATATTTAAACATTTAGCAGATGTTTTTTATCCAAAACGACTTACAATGAGGACAATGGAAGCAATAAAAATCAACAAAAGAGCAACGATATGTGAGTGCTGGAGTAATGCAAAATGCAAAACAAGACATTTCTCAAACTAGCCAAAATGAGGAAGAACTTAAATTCTTAGTTAAGTAGTGTAATGCAAAGTGGCATCATAGAATTTAGCAGATGTGCCATCACAGGTACACTCATGGCCAAAAATATCGGCACCCTTGCAATTCTGTCAGAAAATGCAACCCTTCTCTCAGAAAATTGTTGCAGTTGCATATGTTTTGGTACTCACATGTTTATTTATTTATTTTGTTTGCATTGGAACAACACACACACACAAAAAAAACAAAAAAGGAGACAAGAAAAGTCAAATCTGGTTCCACAATTCCACACAGAACCCCAAAAATGCACTGGACAAAAATATTGATACCCTTAACTTAATATTTGGTAGCACCTCCTTTGAAAAAAATAACTGAAATCAAATGCTTCCTGTAAACATGAATGAGTTTCTTACACGTCTCTACTGAACCACTCTTTTGCTAACTGTTCCAGGTCATTCAGATTTGAAGGATGCCTTCTCCCAACTGCTCTTTTGAGATCTCTCCACAGGTGTTCTATTGGATTCAGATCTGGACTCATTGATGGCCATTTCAGAACTCTCCAGCTCTTCGTTTGTATCTATTTCTGAGTGCTTTTTGAAGTGTGTTTTGGGTCATTGTCCTGCTGGAAGATCCATGCCCTCGATCCATGTCTCATCTGTCCACAGTGCATTCTCACAGAAGGATTGTGGCTGTGTCACATAAGTTTTGGCAAACTCCAGTCTTGCTTTTTTATGCCTTTGTGTCAGCAGTGGTGGATAGGGCGAGCTGACACTGGTGTAACCCGTGTTTGCAGATCTGCTTGAATTAGTTTGGAAATTAATCAAGGTTCTTTATCCACCATTCAAACAATCCTTTGTTGTAATTTTTCATTAATTTTGCTCTTTCATCCACGTCCAGGGAGGTTAGCTACAGTGCCATGTGCTGTAAACCTTTTGATGATATTGTGCACAGTGGACACAGGAACATTAAGATATCTGGAGATAAACTTGTAGCCTTGAGATTGTCCATGTTTTTCCACAATATTTCTCTCAAATCCACAGACAACTCTTTACACTTCTTTCTTTTCTCCATGCTCAGTGACACAACACAAAGGTTGAGTCAACTTTTCTTCATTTTAACTGGTTGCAAGTTACTATATTGCCCACATCTGTTACTTGCCACAGGTGTGTCCAAATACAAATTACAGGAGCATACCATGCTTGAAAAGCAATTATTTCTTACAATTTTGACAAGGTGCCAATATTTTTGAGTTCTGTGTGAAATTTTATCAAGTTGACTTTTCTTCTCTGTTTTTATTATTGTTATTATTATTATTATTGTTGTTGTTGTTGTTGTTGTTGTTGTTATTTATTTATTTATTTATTTATTTATTTATTTATTTATTTATTTATTTATTTATTTATTTATGTGTTGTTCCTGTGCAAACAAAAACAATAAGCATGTTAATACCAAAACATTTGCAATTGGAACATATTTCTGAGAGAAGTGTTGCTTCCCCATCAGTCCACTTCGAGCTGCGTCGAAACGCTTGGGGAACGCCCCCGGCGAGACACCGTACTGAAGCGTGTGTAGAACCAAACCAATGAGGAAGTGCCACGTCATGAGCGAGATGACGTAGTCGATCAGGAAGCATAAGACACGCCGGCAACACGCGTCTGTTGTGTGTGTGTGTGTGTGTGTGTGTGTGCTTTCAGTTAGCAATCACTCTGTTAGCCAGCCAAACAAAACAAAAGTTGTAAAAATGTCTAAGTGCAAAAAGAAAGTGGCGAGCGAACGGCGTTTCAGATGTTGTGTTCCTCCCTGCCCACGCAACATTGCAGGTGAGGACGCACGCACAGTTAGCCCTCGAGCAGGCTGACTGTCACGATTGTGAGCTTCTCCCGCTCCACGTGCTCTACTCCCGCCTGGCCGTCTTTGATGAGGGCGGTCAGGTGCGAGCTCCCGCTGGCAGTGGTCCCGCTGCGGCCGAGGCCCAGCGTAGACTGCTGTCGTGGGGCTCGCAAGTGGATTTAGCGGAACGATCTGAGACGGGCTCGTCCTTATCTCAGTCCTTAACCGCTAGATCCACGGTCCCCTCTCAGGGTTCGGAAGCCCGCACTGCGGTTTCTTCCCCCCCCCGAGAGAGGACCCGGTGCTTCTTCTGTCTTCCTCCGAGGAGGTTGACGTGATGAGCGTCAACACAGAAGAGACTGTGAGCTCGCCACCACAGTCTCTGGCATATGAGGAGCTCGTGGAGGTTGTGACTTGGGCAGTCTCTCTAATTGATACGAACGCTTCCTGCGTGTGCGGTCACAACCTTCATGGAGGGGCCTTCCGTTTTTCCCTGACCTTCACACCGAGGTGTCTAGGTCATGGGGGAAACCATATTCCTCTCGCATTTTCAGTCCCGAGGTCACAACATACTCTAACGTTGTGGGGCTGAATGAGAGAGGATATGGGGCGATGCCAGCAGTGGAGCAGACGCTTGCGAGCTATCTCTCCCCTGCCTCGGCATCATCTCTGAAGGCCCCTAAGCTTCCCACCAGGGCTCTTAAACAAACATCTTCCTTGGTGGGTAAAGCTTACACGGCGGCAGGTCAGGCTGGTGCTTGCTTGCACACCATGGCGGTGTTGCAGGCATACCAGGCTGACCTGCTTAGGGACCTGGATGCTGGGGAGGAAAAGGAATACGACGCAGTTGCTGAACTGCGTCGGGCCACAGATCTGTCTCTCCGTGCTACTAAGGAGACAGCCCGTGCCATCGGCCGCTCTATGTCTGCTCTTGTGGCTACGGAGAGGCATCTGTGGTTGAACCTGTCCAATATGGAAGAGAAGGACAGGTTCTTCCTGCTGGACGCCCCGCTTTCGCCTTCTGGCCTCTTCGGCGACGCAGTAAATACTGTCGTCGAGAGGTTCCAGGAGGCGAAGAAGCAAGCGGCGGCTTTCCAGCGCTTCCTCCCTCGACGCCAGGTCCCAGGGGCTGCTGAGCGGGAGCAGCCCCGGCCGTCTAGCTCCTCATATCGCCAACGACAAAAACAGAGCGTCGCCACCCGTGCCCCTCCCAAGAAAGACCAGGGGTCGGGGCGGCGCTCTGGGTCTGGGCCTTCTCGTCAGAAGACGGATCTGAGGGCCGTCCTTCAGACTAAGAAGGCCCAGACAAAAAGGCCCTGACGCCACTGGTACTAAAACAAGAAATAGCTACTCTCCTGAGGAAGGAGGCCATCGAGGTGGTCCCTCCTCTCGAGAGAGAACTTGGGTTCTACAGCCGCTACTTCATTGTTCCGAAGAAGGATGGAGGGTTGCGTCCCATCATAGATCTGCATCTTTTGAACCGCGCCATCAAACCGTTTCGGTTCAAGATGCTCACTATCTTTCAGATCGTTACACAGATCAGGTCCGAGGACTGTTTTGTTACCATCGCGCAGAGCGTTTTCGCTTACTCTTTATAGTAATCTATCTTACTACTACTAACTGTAGTTTAAAGTGATAAAATATATTCTTGATTTCACCAAATCTCAAACTTGATCCGTCAAACTAATTAGACTGATCTGATCGTTTCACTGTTAATACGTTATACAGGAGAGCAGCGCGTTAGCGCATTAGCATTCCACTAGCCGCTTAGCTCGGCTCACTCTCTTGTTTTGCGTTAATCTGTCCTTTTTCGTTTTGCTTTCGCTTTAGTTTATCGTCCGCATTTATCATATAACCGCAAGTGCAGCGCGTTAGCATTTCCTAAACCGTTTCTCGTATTTTTCCACTGCTTTCCTTACACAAGTTCAGCAATCAACAGTGGTAAGTTAAGTTTGAATTGTTTTACATTCAGGTGGGTAATGGCTTCTTCTCCTACTCTTGTTGTGTGCACTGCATGTCACACGTACAGTTTATCTATCTCTGTCAGCAGTGAGGGATTCACATGTGATAAATGCAGGGAAATAGTTAGGCTGACAGAGAAGATTTCAGAACTAGAGACACGCATCCAAACTTTAACTGAGGATAGTAAGAATGTGAGGGCCTTAGATACAGTTTTGGATGCGACTAGCTTAGATCTTCCTGTACATTGTTCGGTTCCGGTAACTTCGCCCGTGCAGCAGGGCAACTGGGTGACGATGAGGCGGCATAGTCGCGGGTCAAAACACTGCTCTTCCGTTCCGATCCAAACATCGAACAGGTTCTCCCCGCTTAGTGACGCACCCACTGAGAAACCTGATGAAAGTGCTCTAGTTATTGGCGATTCTATTGTACGGAATGTGAAAATAGAGACACCAGTCACCATAGTCACCAGAGCACCTGACATCTTTGCAAATTTAAAAGTGCTGGCTAATGCTAAACGTAAATTCAGTAAGATTGTTATTCACGTCGACACTAATGATGTTCGACTTCGCCAGTCGGAGATCACCAAAAATAATGTTAAAGAAGTGTGTGCACTTGCAAGTTCGATGTCAGACACTGTAATATGCTCTGGTCCCCTCCCTGCTTACCGTGGTGACGAGATACATAGCAGATTGACGTCACTCAATGGCTGGATGTCTAAGTGGTGCCCGCAGAATAACATAGGTTTCATAGACAATTGGACAAGTTTTTGGGGCAGACCTGACCTGTTAAAAAGAGACGGTCTCCATCCCTCCGGGGGAGGTGCCACTCTTCTCTCTAGAAATATGGCATATAGTCTTAGAGTTTGCACTTGACTAACTGGGGCCCAGGTCAGGAAGCAGACAAACTGGCTAAACCAAACGTCTGCGAGCTGCCTCACGTCACCAAAAACAGCTAATTTTCAGCACATAGAAAACTTTTTACCTAGATACCATACTGTAGAGACTGTGTCTGTTCCCCGAACTAGAAAATCCAAAAAACATCCAAACCAATCTAATAGTAACAATTTAATTGATGTTCAACAAATAAAACAATCACATAATACTGAGGAACAAATGATAAAGCTTGCCTTATTGAATATCAGGTCCCTCTCTTCGTAAGCACTTTTTGTACGACTTGATTATTGATCACAAACTAGATGTGCTCTGTTTGACAGAAACCTGGCTAAAACCAGATGACTGTATTATTTTAAATGAGTCCACCCCCCAAGATTACTGTTATAAACATAAGCCGCGTCTAAAAGGTAAAGGGGGGGGTGTCGCTACTATTTATAGCAATAACTTCAGCATTTCTCAGAGAACTGGCTCTAAGTATAACTCATTTGAAATGATGGAGCTTCATATGACATTATCCAGAGAAAAGGGTCCAAAGGATAAATCCCCTGCAACGTTTGTACTTGCTACAGTATACAGGCCTCCAGGGCACCATTCGGATTTTATTAAAGAATTTGCTGAGTTTCTATCAGAGTTAGTGATGTCTGCAGATAAAGTCTTAATAGTGGGTGATTTTAACATCCATGTTGATAATGAAAAAGATGCATTGGGATCAGCCTTTACAGACATTCTGAACTCTATTGAAGTTAGACAACATGTTTCAGGACCTACTCATTGTCAAAATCATACTCTAGACTTAATATTTTCGCACGGAATCAATGTTAATGGTGTTGAAATTCTGCAGCAAAACAATGATATCTCAGATCATTATCTAGTCTCATGTATACTCCAGATAGCTAAAACTGCAAATCCCACTCCTTGCTATAAGTATGGTAGAACTATTACCTCATCCACCAAAGACAGCTTTATATGTGATCTTCCTGATTTATCTGAATTCCTTAGTATATCCAATAGCTCAGATAAACTTGATGATGTAACTGAAACTATTGACTCTCTCTTTTCTAGCACTTTAGATGCAGTTGCTCCTTTACGCTTAAGGAAGATTAAGGAAAACAGTCCGACACCGTGGCATAACGAGCATACTCGCAATCTGAAAAGAGCAGCCCGGAAAATGGAGCGCAGCTGGAGGAAAACAAAACTAGAGGTATTTCGTTCCGGCTGGCGTGAGTCTACCGTATCCTATAGAAAAGCATTAAAAACTGCTAGAACCAATTACTTCTCATCTCTTTTAGAAGAAAACAAACATAACCCTAGGTATTTATTCAATACAGTGGCAAAATTAACCAAAAATAAAGCACCAACAGATTTTTCCAAACAGCACAGTAGTAATGACTTTATGAATTACTTTACAACAAAGATCGATACTATTAGAAATAAAATTGTAACCATGCAGCCGTCAGGAACGGTAGCAGATCAAATAGTGTGCTATAGAGCTCCTAAGGAACTATTCCACTCATTCTCTACTATAGGAGAGGAAGAGTTTTATAAACTTGTTAAATCATCTAAACCAACAACATGTATGTTAGGCCCTATCCCATCTAAACTACTAAAAGAGGTGCTTCCAGATATCCTAGATCCTCTTCTAAATATTATAAATTCATCACTGTCATTAGGATATGTCCCCAAAACTTTTAAACAGGCTGCTATCAAGCCTCTCATTAAAAAACCACAACTTGACCCTAATCAATTGATTAATTACAGACCGATCTCAAATCTCCCTTTTCTATCAAAAATACTAGAGAAGGTAGTATCCTCACAACTATGTTCCTTTTTAGAGAAAAATAATATCTGTGAGGATTTCCAGTCAGGATTTCGACCTTATCACAGTACTGAAACTGCTCTCATTAGAGTAACAAATGACCTACTCTTATCATCCGACCGTGGCTGTATCTCTCTTTTAGTGCTACTGGATCTTAGTGCTGCGTTTGATACTATTGACCACAACATTCTTTTGAATAGACTCGAAAATTATGTTGGCATTAGCGGTAGTGCATTAGAATGGTTTAAATCATACTTATTTGACCGCTATCAATTTGTAGCAATAAATGAAGATGTATCGTATTGATCGCAAGTCCAGTATGGAGTACCTCAAGGCTCTGTACTAGGACCATTACTGTTTACACTTTACATGTTACCCTTAGGAGTTATCATCAGGAAACACGGTGTTAGCTTTCACTGTTATGCTGATGATACTCAGCTCTATATTTCTTCAAGGCCTGGCGATACATACAAAGTTGAAAAACTAATGGAATGCGTAGTTGATATTAAAAACTGGATGACAAGTAATTTCTTACTGCTAAATTCTGAAAAAACAGAGGTGTTAATTATTGGGCCAAAAACCTTAGCAATTAATAACTTAAAACACAGTCTAATACTTGATGGCTGCTCTGTACATTTATCATCATCAGTCAGGAACCCAGGTGTGTTATTTGATAGCAATCTTTCCTTCGAAAACCACATTTCTAGCATTTGCAAAACAGCATTTTTCCATCTTAAAAACATAGCGAAACTACGACCTATGCTCTCAAAGTCAAATGCAGAAATATTAATTCATGCCTTCATGACCTCCAGGATAGATTATTGTAATGCTTTATGCTTAATAAACAAACTCCAACTGGTCCAAAATGCAGCAGCTAGAGTTCTTACTAGAACCAAAAAGTATGAGCATATTAGCCAAGTTCTGTCAACACTGCACTGGCTTCCTATTAAACATCGTATTGATTTTAAAATCTTGCTAATTACTTATAAAGCCCTTAATGGTTTAGCCCCGCAGTACTTGAGGGAGCTCTTATCACATTATAGTCCCTCACGCCCGCTGCGTTCTCAAAACTCTGGCAGTCTGATAATACCCAGAATATCTAAATCAACTGCGGGTGGCAGATCTTTTTCTTACTTAGCACCGAAACTATGGAACAATCTACCTAATTCTGTTCGGGAGGCAGACACACTCTGTCAGTTTAAATCTAGACTAAAGACACATCTCTTTAACCTGGCCTACACATTTAAATATTTGTAATATTCAAATCCGTTAAAGGATTGTTAGGCTGCATTAATTAGGTCAGCTGGAACCGGGAACACTTCCCATAACACCTTATACAAAAAAAATGGAATCTATGCTAATATTCTCTGTCTCCTGCTTATTCCGAGGTCATCCAGTATGAATCCTGAAGAGTTGGTCACTGCAGTTTCCTGATCCAGCCACTGTCGCCTATGGCTTGCTCAGTTGGGGACAACAACTAAATTGGGGAAAAACTAAATTGGGACAAACAATTTATTAATTTGGAACTATTGATTAATTTATCTACTAAACCAACTACAATTGTTTATAGTTCCTTTGCGCATTATTGATATATTACCTTCCCATTTGATACTGTAAAGCTGCTTTGACACAATTTGTATTGTAAAAAGTGCTATATAAATAAATCTGACTTGACTTGACTTGACCATCGATCTGAAGGACGCATACTTCCACATCTCCACCCTTCCTCGTCACAGGAAGTTCTTGAAGTTTGCTTTCGGGGGCGAAGCTTACCAATATCGGGTTCTTCCTTTTGGCCTATTACTTTCTCCTCGCACTTTCACCAAGTGTGTGGATGCTGCCCTGGCTCCTCTACGACTCCAGGGCATCCGCATACTCAACTACATCGACGACTGGCTGATCTTAGCTCAGTCGCGAGAGGAGGCGATTCGGCAGCGAGATGCCGTCCTTGCCCACGTGAAAGTGTGGAGCTAAGACTAAACGGCAAGAAAAGTGTGCTTTCTCCATCTCAGAGGACCACTTATCTAGGCGTGGTGTGGGATTCGACGACGATGCAGGCACGTTTGTCTCCTGCTCGTATCGATTCGATCCTCACAGCAGTCAAGAGGGTGAAAGAAAGCCAGTCACTTACTGTCAAACAGTTTCAGAGACTGTTAGGTCTGATGGCAGCTGCGTCCAACGTGATACCTTTTGGCCTGCTGTACATGAGACCTCTGGTCCTCTCCGCACACATTTGTTCGTTTTTATAACCTGGACCTTCCAACCACTCCAGGTTCTCGAGTCCTCTCCTCCTAATCTACCACACACTCAGGCAGGGGTGGGCTCACTCGTATGGCGCAGTGGGTATTCTCGTTCCCCAAGCGTCTCGACGCAGCTCGAAGTGGACTGACGGGGAACGTCCAGGTTACGTCTGTAACCATGGTTCCCCTAAGGGAACGAGACGCTGCGTCTACGTGCCATACTTCTGACACCCCTGCACGCACTCGCTTCGCGTCAAGCTAAAGTGAGCGTGTTGCCGGCGTGTCTTATGCTTCCTGATCGACTACGTCATCCCGCTCATGACATGGCACTTCCTCATTGGTTTGGTTCTACACACGCTTCAGTACGGTGTCTTGCCGGGGGCGTTTCCCAAGCGTTTCGACGCAGCGTCTCGTTCCCTTAGGGTAACCATGGTTACAGACGTAACCTGGATGATTTTCTGACAGAATTGCAAGGGTGCCAATATTTTTGGCCATGACTGTATGTGGATACTGCATATTTTATAATAGGCTGGATTGTGAATCATCAAATCCAAATTTGAATTTCAATCTGCTGGTTTGTGTAAAAGTATCAAGTAATATTTGCATGTTGAAAAAGTATATAATAAAAAATATATATTATATTAAATAATAAATAAAGCACATTAAGTAAACATTTAAAAAAAAAAAAAAAAAAAAAAAACCCTTTGAATTTCAAATAAAAACTGTATTGTAACAAAGATTATGATACAAGAATCATGCACCCAGGCTCATGGAAAGGTCATGCTCCAATATCACGGGCCTTACTACATGTTTCACAGCAGTTTCAAAGTGAAATGTCTAGTGGCGTTAAAACGTGTTTCAATGCGTAACAGTGGCCACATTTTTTATGTTGGTTAAGGTACGTATTACAGTGCTTTTATTCAGTTGCCTCAGGTACGCATTGCAGCGGTTCAGAATTCAAACGTCCAGGGAGTGTGGCTAAAATGTTAAAGCCCCCCCCACACCAAACCTAACCATAAACCTACCCAATAGTTTTAATGAAAGCAAACGTAATATAAAAATGCATTAGCTGATGCAACCATGCTATTTTAACTTCTTTCTGCGTGAGTTTGAGCTGTTTTGCCGAACAGCTGTTTTGTTTTTTTCCTGAATTTTGCTTAGGGGCTTTCTTAATTGAAACTCATATCATGCTCTCACATGAGCTAAATTACTACTTGCATATTAAAAAGCAGTGGGAACTATTACGCATTTTACCTTTTATTACGTTTTTTCTACTATGAACCAACATGTTCTCTTGTTTTATGTTTGCTTAGATTTAAGTGGGGGACTGTGTTATAAATGTACTTACAGACTGCATTTTTGTGACTTGAATCCTTGCTCGGGAGCATTTTCACCCCTCTGGATTTCAGCTCGATGGCCTTCTTCACTGTTGGGAGAGGGTAGAGGTGAAGTGTGTGGAAGTGGAAATCACAATCCATTTATACAGTTAGCAAAGCCTGTTGAGTGCTCAAGAGTACCAACACCTTACTGAATATGAGCAAGCTTTTATGAATCACATGGGCCATCAAAATAAGACCGTTCTGATGGCCAAAAGTTTTTTCATAATTAAAAGCGGTATGACGGATCTTAAATGATGTGCACACAACTTTCATTCTGATATGCCACTATTGGACACCCTATCAATACTTACATCTTCTGGAGCCAATTTAGATATCAAAGTATTTCTGAATTTAGTCCTGTAATTATGTCATGTAGGATGCCAATTATGACCCAGGAATCATAAAATAAATTCACCTTGCGTAATTGTTCTCCCTGTATGGCATCTGCCCTGTCCGTGGGCTTTAATACAATTGCAAGGTGTATTATTATTATTATTATGAATAATAATAAATATGATAGACACAATAAAGCAAAGTAGGCACATAACAATTATTTGCTTTGAGAAATTATCCCTTGTATTTCAGAAAAGTCACCCTTACTATGCCCTTAAATCACAACAGAATTGTAAAGAAAAAAAATAATAATGTCATGTACTATATAGTATATTTTGTTTTAGCCATCTGTAACTGAACTCAAAAATATAATTTTTAAGCAATAAATACTACAATTTTATACCAAACATTGCATAAATCTATTTATTATCCCAAAACTGTATAAACACACATGGCAAAATAAATAAATAAAATAAACAAATACACAGTTTTAATATAAACTAACAAACTTAATGTGATGCATATTCATCAGTCATACATAAATAAAAACAGGAAAATAAAAGGTAAGATTTATGTTATAGTATTAATAAACAGAATGTCTTTTGAATCCATATCCGAAATCCATACGTTAAGGAGAGGATTTACATTCATCTGAGGATTCAATCCAAACTGATGTAAATTTTATATGCAATTCAAATACACTAAACTTAAAAGCCCTAATTACTGTATTTTGTGTTTTAACATTATATATCAAATTTAACACACAAATTCATATAAAACACATTTTGTCATTTAACATGTATTGAACTGATCACAAATTAAATTATAATCCAGATATGATTTTTTTTAAACCTCTTATTTGTTTAAAAAAAAAAAAGACAGAGAAAGAGAGAGATTTACTGTCACCTTAGGAAGAGGTGCTCATGTGATTTTATCTCTGTAGCTAATTTCAAAGTGGTTAAACTGACAATATTACAACCGTCCCCGTTCTCACCAATTCATTCACCAAGACTGTGGCCATTTTCAATCTATTGTAAGCATACACATAATTTGTAGTCTGCACAATTTGCAATACTTCAACTGTGCATATATTTTTGTCATATAAAACGAAAGTGCATTTATAGCCAACACTCTAAAATGTAACAAATTCAACAAATCCCCTGAGCTTCCCCCGAGATTCACGGCATCCCTCGCTTATTATGCAAATAGAAAACACGATCATAAACGCATATCATGAAAATGATTTAGAAGCGCCTCATCTTGCGTTATTCACGTTAGAAACATGAATTCCCTCACTACTGTCGTGACTGATTTCCCAATTTAAACAGGCAGGGAGCTGGGGGGAGGGGACGCTTCAGTGGGAAGCTGTAATCATCATTCCAGCGATGTGTCTGCTCATTGAGTCACTTAGACAAGCCAAGATGTCATTTTTAGCTACAGCAGAACACGCCAAGGGATGTGATGTCTTTCACTGCCAACTGTCCCACATCTGCCAATGATGAGTGCTCCTCTCCTCCAGTGTCCTACACACACTGACCCCTTACCTTGATACTGGGCACTAAATCCTTTCCTCCGATGGTTGCTGTCAGACGTGAAGTGAAGCCGCAGCCAATTCTTGCTACTGATGACAGGGGATGGCAAATTCATTCCGGTCAGCCTGAAAAGAAACAAGATTTTCATTTCATAGAACAAAAAGCAGATTAAAATCGATTGTACAATCACCTGAGAACTGTGTTCCATTACTAAATTACATGAAATAAATAAGAACAGTTTTGCACACATATGGGTGGCAAAAAACAAACAAACAAACAAACAAAACTTTCATTTGATTAAAGGAACAGACATAATTCCACTCCCTATTCTTATCTTAACCTATTCTAATTCTTAACTTCCTGAACATATCCCTTATGTCGTATTGGAGTACTAATTCATAGTTTTGTGACCGGCTAAAAGACCTGGAGGGCAAAACATCCATAGAACTGCAACACAAGCCTGTCAATTTTATCTTTTACAATCCACAAATGCTATAACCCCTAATGTAAAAAAAAAAAAAAAAAAACACTTAAAGTGCTGTAATGTATTGATATTAGCAGTGATATTAAAAGTTTAAATTTAGTACCCACCTTATTGATAATGAATACTTTACATAGGCAAACAAAAGAGCTTGGAAAATGAGCGTAATGTGCTAAATGGTTAAGTGTTTTCTTTGCAATGGTTTTCAGTGGGAAAACACTTAATATGCTCATCATAAATGTTCATCTGCTTTCCTGTACAAAGTATGCATCATCAGTAAGGTGTGTACTGAATCAATGTCTTACTAAATTGCTACTATACGCAATCCTCTGAGAATTGCCGGACTGGCAGTAGAGCAAATCCGTGTTTTGCCCTCCAGAGGAATTCCTGTAAGGGTGTGACGTCATATGAAAACTTTTACTTTAAAAAGTAATTTAGACTACTCAGCACAGTACAGTAATAGTATAGTCTTACTATTAATACCAAAACTGTAAAGAAAACTAGAATGTACATTTCCTGAAGAAAATGTGAATGGTGCTTGCAGTGGCAAATCGCTGCACTCGGTTGCTAGGGTGTTGCTAGGGTACCTGGGGTGGTTACTAAGGTGTTGCTCTGCGGTTGCTAGGGTACCTGGGGTGGTTGCTATAGTACTTGGGGTGGCTGCTAGGGCAGTTGCTAGGGTACCTGGGGTGGTTGCTAAGGTGGTTGCTAGGGTACCCAGGGTGGTTGCTAAGGTGTTGCTATGTGGTTGCTAGGGTACCCAGGGTGGTTGCTAGGGTGTTGCTATACGGTTGCTAGGTTGGTTGCTAGGGCACCCAGGGTGGTTGCTAAGGTGTTGCTATGCGGTTGCTAGGGTACTCGGGTGGTTGCTAGGGTGGTTGCTAGGGTAACCGGGGTGGTTGCTAGGGCAGTTGCTAGGGTAACCGGGGTGGTTGCTAGGGTGCTTTGGGTCGTTGTTAGGGCGGTTGCTAGGGTACCTGGGGTGGTTGCTAGGGCGGTTGCTAGGGTAACCAGGGTGGTTGCTAGGGTGCTTGGGGTGGTTGCTAAGGCGGTTGCTAGGGTAACCGGGGTGGTTGCTAGGGTGCTTTGGGTGGTTGCTAGGGCGGTTGCTAGGGTACCCGGGGTGGTTGCTAGGGTGCTTGGGGTACTTGCTAGGGTGGTTGCTAGGGTAACCGGGGTGGTTGCTAGGGTGCTTGGGGTGGTTACTAAGGTGGTTGCTAGGGTACCCGGGGTGGTTGCTAGGGCGGTTGCTAGGGTACCCGGGGTGGTTGCTAGGGCGGTTGCTAGGCTAACTGGGGTGGTTGCTAGGGTACTTGGGATGGTTACTAGGGCGGTTGCTAGGGTAACTGGGGTGGTTGCTAAGGTATTGCTATGCAGTTGCTAGGGTACCTGGAGTGGTTGCTAGGGCGGTTGCTATGGTACATGGGGTGGTTGCTTGGGTGTTGCTAGGCAGTTGCTAGTTGGAGTTTTATAAAGTTCTTAGCTGATCTAGCACTGAGCTAATCACCATTAGCATGTAGCTATTTACTGCTAGCATGTGTAGCATGTTGGGAGTCCTATTTGTTAGCATGAGTCAAAAGAAGCAACTCCCATGTCTCTACGATTTTCTGATGCAAAGATATAGGTCTTGCTGAATGGTTGCTAGGGTACTCTTTTTGAGTACCCTAGTATGAATGATATAAACCAACCCCCATGTCTCTATGACACTCAGAACTGAAGATATGCCTGTGTGGGTTTGGGTTGCTAGGGTGGTCAATAATGGTTGCTAGGGTGTGGTTAGGAATGTTGATGGTGATCCATGATTGGCTGTTTGCTGCCCCTATTCAAACGAACCCACCCCTATGTCTCTATGACACTGATCCAAAGATATCGATCTGGGCAATTTATAGTGGGGGTCTATGGGATCTGTTGCTAGGGTGCTCTAAATGGTTGCTAGGGCGTGGTTGACTGCTTCACAGTGATCCTGAAAGTCTGATTGGTTGTCTGAGTAAAATGAACCCGCCCCCAGGTCTCTATGACATTGTGATGCAGAGTTATGCTCGATGTAAAATTCCTATGTAAATTACCATAGTAGGAAAAAAAAAAACTATTTAATGGGGCTTCCCTCACCATACTATCTCAATGGGGCAACTTTGGGGGGCTCTTGCGCCCCAGGGGTACAACTTATACCCCATTGCGGGGTATGTCCTCGCACAACTTGCCAGCCTCTCCAAATATGGTGATTCACATGTTTCTACGAAATTCTCTCTTGGCGTTACGTCCTGTAAAATTTGCCACCATTCATTTTCAATGGGATACATTTTCAATGTATGATCATCGTACGCCCGATCGCTTATAAAAGTCATAGCACACCATTCCCGTATAGGCTGCATGATTTGACGCCTGTTTCGTGGGTCTGTGACAAAAACTGCGGGACTAGTTACGCGACGAAATTTTGTGTGGAAGAAGAAGAAGATGCAGAATAATAATAAGTATGCAGGTTAACAATAATGATGCTTCGCCTAAAGGCAAGCACCATTAATTATAATTGATTAACGTTGATCATGTTGTTTCATTCCAATCCAATCCACTTTAAAAATAAGTTGGTGCCTTAATATCTAAGTGCAATCAATATTTCAATTTACATTCAACTGGCCTAAAAATGAGTTGAACAGTGTACAACTTATAAAATAAAGTTGAAAATTGCCTAACCTATATATATATATATATATATATATATCTTGAGTACATATATGTATATGCATCTCTTAATTATGCTTATTGTCAGCTGAACTGCATTTTCACTTCAATATTTCAATTCCCTGCAGTGTGTCGCTAACATCTTTTGTGAGACATGGACACCCAAGGGCTTTTCTACTTCATTCTAAAAAGCTTTTTGGCATATGGATGATCAACATCTCACTTTAGTATTACACATGGAGAAGTCACTGGTAAAATAAAATCTGAATGTATTAATACTGATTTCATTGCGAGAGAGAAAAGAAAAAAAAACACAAGTGTTTTTCCTCAACACAAGCTATGATGTCATTAGGATTCCTTCTGTTCTTTACCTGCTGCTATTTCTATACTTTTTTGTTTGTTTGTTTTTTCCTCTTTTCTTCCCTCTTTTTTCCCCATATATTTTATTTTTCTCTGTATTCCAGGGTGCCTATTAAAACTTCACCTTCACCTTGTAAAACTCAAGGTGTGTAAAGTTTACATTCCCTGTTGTGTGTGTGTGTTCATTTTAAGGAATTATCCGGCAAGGGTTAGTTTAAAGCCACAACGGTTTGAAACAACAGTGTGATGTGCTACTATGGCACAGCTATAGTCCTGGAGCGATATTTCTTCATCTTTAATCTTTGTGTTTTTTTGTTTTTTTTTGTTTTGTTTTTTTTTCAGATTATTTGGTCCTGGTGTTTACCAAACACTGCAGAATATATTTATCTGAAATATTAAACATGACATTCGAAAAAAAGGGGATATGGTCACAAATCAAAGAGGAAACTAAATCCAATCAAAAGCTAAACAGTCTTGACAATAATCATTCATATTCTTAACAAGCATTAATGATGGCAGCTACAGCATAGTCAGTAGCGCATAATTTAAAATTTCATCCCAAATCAGAGTCTCATCTCCTTGAGGAGACTATTTTGTTTTTGGCACTGAGATCTGAGAGGAGTCTGAGATATTCTCTGTGTAGTATGAATGTAAGTGAATCTCATGAAACCTGTAGAGAACATGTCCTGGCTTTTTTTTTTTCTTCTTCTTCTTCTTCTTCTTCTTTTCTTTTCTGATTCAGCAGTGCTTTGTAAAATGCACCTCAATTTATTTCTATATTTACTTATTTCTTACCAAAGCTCAAAGCTCAAATTTTGCGGGATAAATAAAATCAACAAAATGAGCTGATTACAAACAAATGGCAAGCCTATGTTCTAAACATTGAGCTGACAGGTTGTACAGGGGTGCTGAATGCAGTAAGTGAGGTAAACCTGACTGCCACAAAACAGCAGTGAATTGCAATTGACGCAGGCTGCTGTGTGAAGCCCTCATTTCTTTTCAAGAAAGTGGGGTTCAACAGTGCATGAAAACCAGGTTGAGCTGAGGAGGCAAAGGAGTAAGAAAGCAAAATGAGTGTGCTTTACAAGAGGCAGGCAACAGGGTGAAAAGAAACCTGACAAAATAAGGCAAGTCAGCTTTAAGAGGCCTGTGCAGATAACACAAAAGCTGAAACACTGAAAGGTAAACAGCTAAAGGTGTTAAATATAAGTAAATAAATGAAAGAAAAAAATGGCCATTAATGTTTAAACAATAATCAGCTAATTTATATCATTATCTGACATTATTAACAGGAACAATTGACAGATTAAAATTCTGTCTGTTGGGGTGAACACCATTTTACAATGTACAGTGTTCTTAAAGGATTACTTCACGTCCAGAACAACAAAAAAAAAATATATATATATATATATATATATATATATATATATTTTTTTTTTTTTTTTTTTTTTTTTTTTTTGAGGGAAACATATCAGGAATTTTCTCCATTGAGTCCATTAGTTTGAACTTACAAAATGTATTTTAAATGTAGCTTCAAAAGGCTCTAAACCAGTGATCTCCAGCCCTGCTCGTGGAGAGCTACCATCCTGCAGATTTCAGCTCCAACCTCGATCAAACACACCTGAACCAGCTAATCAAGCTGTTCAGGGTTACTTGATAATTACAGGCAGGTGTGTTGGAGCAGGGTTTTAAGTGAAGTTTGCAGGATGGTAGCTCTCCAGGCACAGGGTTGGAGATCCCTGCTCTAAATGATCTAAACGATATCTAGCAAAACGATCGGTTATTTTCTAAATAAAAATACAGTTTATATATTTTTTAACCTCAAATGCTTATCTTGTCTAGCTCTGCGATGCTCATGTGTACTCTGTACACTCTGGTTCGATACAGTTAGGGTATGTTGAAAAACATCTAGGTTACCACGGTTCCCGAGGGAACGAGGCGCTGCGTCAAAATGTTTTGAGGAACGCCTTTGGCGAACCACACTCTGAATACATGTGTAGAAAGTCAAAAAACGTGACAGCGGCGGGTGACGTAAGCGACCAGGAAGCTATAAAAGCACATGAGCCGGCAATGGTGTCAGCTTCGGAACCTTGAAGCGAGCGCTCTCAGGGATGCCCGGAAGTATGGATACGAGACGCAGAGTCTCATTCCCTCGGGGAACCATAGTTACATACGTAACCTAGACGTTCCCCTTTAGGAACTCACGCTGTGTCAACGCTTTGGGGAATGAGATGCCCACACCTCCATGCTTTCAAATCCCTGCCCTGTGTGTTAGGGAAAGAGGACAGAGGAGCCAGCAGTGGCATGAAGATCAAGGTCATAGAACCTAGCAAAGGTGAGGGGCGTAGACCAGCCCGCAGCGTTGCAGATGTCCTGGACACCTGACAAGAGAGCTTTCGAGGCAGCAACAGCTCGAATGGAGTGAGGCTTGACCCCCAAAGGCAGGGGAAGATCAGAGGACTCATAGGAGGAGCAGATGACATCCACGATCCATCTGCTCAAAGTTTGTTTAGATGCAGGCAACCCCTCTGGGGTTTCCCGTAACATACGAATAACTGATCCGACCTACGCCACAGGGCAGCTCTGTGGACATAGGCATCTAATGCCCGGACAACGGACTCAAAGGAAGGCTTACTGAGGGCCACAAGAACCACAACCAAATCCCAAGTAGGGATACGATCTTGTGATGGAGACCTCAACCTCAGCACACCGTGGAGGAAGCGAGTAACTAGGGGATTCTTGCCCACAGAAAAACCATCCAGTGGTAGGCCGAGATACTAGCGCACTAGCACCTTCAGGGTGGAGTGAGCTATCCCTGTGGAGAAACGAGCCTGTAGGAACTCCAGAATTGTACCAATCAGACAACTGACTGGGTCTAACTGGCGGTCTCCACACCATGAAGTGAAGAGTCTCCACCTCATGGCGTATGCTTTCCTCGTGGAAGGAGCTCTGGACTGGAGGATGTTCTCAACAACCTCAGTTGAGAGACCGGAAGCTATGAGTTGTGCCCCCTGAGAGGCCACACCCACAGCTTCCACATCTCCGGGCGGGGGTGAAAGATGGTGACCCCGCCTGTGAGAGAACATCCCTTCTGACGGGAATCTCCCATGGAGAGCCGTCGAGGGTCCGAGAACCACACTCGGCCCGGCCAAGATTAGACAAACCCCGTCCCGGCGCACTCTCTCCAGAACTCCCAGGAGCAGAGCGATCGAGGGAAAAGTGTACAGACAAAGCCTCTACCATGTCTGTACCATGGCATCCAGCCCCAGGGGAGCTGGATGAGTCTGAGAGTACCAGAGGGGACATTGCGATGTCTCTTGAGTCACAAAGAGGTCCACCTGAGTCTGGCCGAACACTCCCCAAATCTGTTTCACCACCTCTGGGTGAAGATTCCCTGGGCCTCGGCCCCTGCCTCGACAGGACGTCTGCTCCCAAATTTAGACGCCCAGGAATGTGAATTGCTTTGATAGAAAGGAGTTTGTCCTGGGATCGCACAAGGATCTGGTGCGCCAGCTTGTTCAAGGGACACGAACGCAGACCTCCCTGGTGGTTGATGTAATAGACCACCGCCGTGTTGTCGGTGCACACCAACACATGGCGATCTCTCAGATCTGGGAGGAAATGTCTCACTGCACGAAACACGGCCAGCATCTCTAGACAATTGATGTGCCAATCGAGATGGCGACCACTCCACAGGCCGCGGGCTGAGCAGCCACTCATGACCACTCCCCAACCAGTGAGGGACGCGTCTGTCGCTAGCGTGACACTGCGACAAGGAGCTCCCAGCACTGGGCACAAAGCTAGACGAGCATTTGTGGTTAAAAAAAGTGTATAAATTATACATTTATTTTAGAAAAAAAAACAATTGTTTAATGTTGAAATGTGAAATGTTTTCTTCAAAAAACATGATTTCTTTATGACTGAAGAAAGAAAGACATGAACATCTTGGATGGCAAGGGGGTGAGTAAATTATCTGTACATTTTTGTTCTGGAAGTGAACTAATCATTTAAGTTTCCATATGATTCATCTACAGTAAAAGATTTCATGATGATCATTTTACTGTAGGTTATAGGTATCCAATTTATTTAAAGTAACAGTGTATAGATGCTGTTGTTGTTGTTGTTGTTGCTGTTTAAGAATTAGAGAATAAAAAGTTATTTGCATTTAAACTGCAATAATATGCAATATTACTTTTTGTTTGGTAATTGTAACTGTAAAATTTGCAGAACTGAAAATAAACAGCAACAACAATAATTTGATATTATATTAGTCTATTATATTTGTAATATATCGATACAAATTATATATCAAGTAAATGTAGTGTTGGTAGTAGTAGTTGTAGTAGTAGTAGTAGTGTTTTTGTTGTTGTTGATATTGTATATATTAGATGACAATCTGGTAAATTATAATGCTGGGTTTAGGAAATATATAAATAAAGATTGTGTTGAGCAGCTGAAGAGATCTAAGGTCTTCAAAGAGAATGGCCTTTATTTTATTCACAAGTTGTAGCCAAATTTATTCAAGCTCTGGCAACATAGTCAGAGAGGTCAAGAGAGCATGCTCACTTTGATGACTGCTGGCAATAACTACTGAAAATGAAGTCCACAGACAACATTACGAGCAGCATTGGAAGAAGGGAGGGAATAAAAAGAAAAAAAAAATCCTTTGAATTGCAGATTCAGACTACATGTTCTTTCAAAAACCTCACCATGGTACCTTCGAAAAAAGGGAGGGAGGGAGGGAGGGTTACATTTGGCATCAAAAAAATGTGTTTAACAGTATCAATGGATTAGTTTTTGGTCAATGAGGTAATGTTGATGCCAGTGGTCAACTGGTTAATTTTGTTGTTAACATCTCGACTTCTGAGAATGGTAATAAATGATCATTTTTAAACTATAAAAATATGTATAAAGAAAGCTCGAAGCCACCAATAATTATAACTATATTATAAAATAATTATAATATATCACATAAAAAAAATTATTCTGACTTTTCTAAAAAGAAAACTGTTTTCTAAAAAAAAAAAAAAAAAAAAAAAAAAAAACACCACTATACTTTAACAATAATGACAGGAAAAAAAAATGTTGGAATAATTTTCAGTGTAACTTACAGTGACCTACCCTGTGCTCTTTAAGTGTGGTAAAATCACTGTAATGCACAGTCTCAATTCAATTTACCTTTATGTACATTTTTTTTTTCTAACTGACAAAACTTGACATGACAGGTCAGCTGGTGTCTGTCTGTAAAGCCCTTGCTTTGGAAATTGCTTTGCAGGAGTCAGAGTAATCAGTAGCTTTAGTCGGAAGATGAAGTACTCTAAACATTACCTTTTAAATCCAGCCAACGGTCAGCTGTCCAACGCGTAACTGAATCCTATTCCCTAATATGTGTTAAAGGCTGTAGCTATGTTGCTAGGATTGTTTTGTATTTTCCAAGCAATGGATCGTAAACATATTTCCCATTCTACTTTTGACTACAATTAGCCAATGTGGCTGTTATCTGATTAGCTTGAGTAGATGATGCATTGAGTGTACATGTGTGTACAATCTTTTATAAAAGTAACATTACAACTCTTCCCAACAAGTCATTATTCAAGTCAACAATCTGGTATCAGCCAGTCATCAGCTTCAGCCAATAAAAATAATTTTCTACAGTTATTGGCATACAGTGTATATATAGGTGAGAATAACGGCCTGCAGTTATCTGATTATCTACCTGATTATAAATACAGATACCTGATTATCTGTATTTTATCTGCTTAACCCTCAGGTTGTGTCCGGATCCCAGTCACACTTGTAGGGTTCCCCGTCAAAAATGACCGGACTCCAAACAACTGCTTATAAATCTCTCATTATGCTATATTATCACCAAATATTGGAATCATTCTTTTTGTCAACTTGTTTTCTTTCTTTTAGGACTGGTTTTGTGTTTCCATTTGCATCTGTTTAATTGTAGGCCTGTCACGATCTGGTGGGATCTGTTGGTGGTGTGTTTGTTTCAGAGCACGTGGCTGTGTTTTGACAGCTCACCACGTGTTTTGCTGTCACTGTGTGTCCCTCCCTCTTGTTTATTATCTAGTTACCTTGTTAAATCCCTCACCTGCACCTCGTTCAGTCTCATCACCTTCCCTTTATATTTCCCTTGTGTTCGTTGTTTTGTGTTAGTCCATGTCTTTCGGTCATGTTAACATTGTGCTTCTCAGTCCTGCCTTGTCTAGATTAATTCTTTACCCTCCTTTAAGAAACGTTTACTTACCTGTTTTGATTAGGGCCATGCTGCCTACTTCTCCTGGCTTTTGTGTTGGACTCTGCGGATTGCTGTTCTTTTCCAGCCCACTCTCTGGATCGTTCTCTGAGGCTTATTCACCGTCTCACGCCACGACTGGCGGCTCCGGTTGCTGACGAGCATCTCTCCGTTGCAACCGCCATGGTGGACTATTTTTGGGAAGCCTTTTCCCTGTGGATATTCTTTTGTGGAGGCCTCGTCTACGTTGTGGATTGTTTTGTTTTGACCTTTTCGGACTGTTCTCTTTGTGTTTGCTACTAATAAACTGTATTGCAATCTTCACCCGCTTCTGGATCCGTCTCGTTCCTGACAGCATGGACTAAACAACATGGATCCAGCGGGCGAGGAGTTTGTGCGCAGCGTCATTGCACATCAAGGCATTTTGCTCGGTCGACAAGCCAGCCAGCTGTCTTCCACCGCGGAAGAGGTAGACGCGCTCTCGCTCCAAATGGCCGAATTAAGTAGCCGGTTCTGAGACCTTCAGCAAGAGGCTTTGGCTTCCGCCGCCGCAGCTCCCTTCACAAACTTCCCACGCGAAGCGTGAACGTTCTGTCAGAGGGGATGAGGCAGCTTCTAAGGGGGACTAGTTCTGTTACGGAGTTTGCCATCCAGTTCAATACTTTAGTGGCCTCTTGTGGCTGGGATGATGGTGCGCTGCGAGCTCTTTTCCGGGAGGGATTGAGCTATGAAATTCAAGACGAATTGGCCACTCACGATCTGCCTCAGGATCTCGAAGGGCTCATCAAGATGGCTGTTCGGGTTGAGAGCCGTGTTCACTTGCGTAAACGCTGTGCCACCCCCCGTTTCTCCTGGAGATTGGAGGAGACTCATCCCCCCAAAACCCAAGCATCTCTTTCACCCCCCCAGATGTTGAACCAATGCAGCTAGGCCGGCTGGTTCAGGGACTGTCTTTATTGTGGTCAGGCCGGACATTTTGCTCTTTCCTGTCCGGTAAAAGCCAGTGCCCACTAGTTAATCGGGGAGTCCTAGTGGGCGTCTCTCCTCTAATCTCCTCTCTATCTCGCACTCAATTCTCTGCTGTCATTTCCTACCAGGGCTCCAGTCACCCCTGTAAAGCTCTTATTGACTCAGGAGCTGAAGCCTTCCTCCTCACCGGCCATTTGATTGTCCCATTGACCTCCTCCCAGGCACTTCTCTGTCCAGGAATCGTCTTTTCTCCCTGTCTGGTCCAGAACGAGAGGCTATGGACCGTTACATCCAGGAGTCCCTCAAAGCCGGTCTCATTCGCCACTCCTCTTCCCCTGCGGGTGCTGGGTTCTTCTTTGTCAAGAAGAAGGATGGCTCACTGCGCCCCTGCATTGATTACCGGGCATTGAATGACATTACTGTTAAGAACAGGTACCCCTTACCTCTTATGTCATCCGCCTTTGAACTGTTGCAGGGAGCCAAGGTCTTCACTAAATTAGACCTCCGCAATGCATCACCTCATCCATATTCGCGAGGGCGATGAGTGGAAGACAGCCTTCAACACCCCCACGGGACACTATGAATACCTGGTCCTTCCGTTTGGGCTCACAAATGCCCCAGCTGTCTTCCAGGGCATGGTCAATAGCGTGTTGGGGGACATGATTAACAGGTTTGTCTTTGTGTACCTGGATGATATTCTTATCTTTCCCCCTCTCTCCAGGTACACACTCAGCACGTGCGCCAAATCCTCCAACGGCTGCTGGAGCATCAGCTTTTTGTCAAGGCGGAGAAGTGCGAGTTCCATGTCAAGTCAGTTTCATTCCTGGATTTTATCATTGCTGAGGGGCAAATAAGGCCCGATCCAGCTAAAGTCAAGGCTGTCGCTGAGTGGCCTGTTCCTGACTCTAGAAAGGCTCTGCAGCAGTTTTTGCGGTTCTGAAACAAGGCCTTTAAACACATACTGAATAGTTCCCTATCAAAAGCTACTCTCGATGCTGCGCTGAATGCGCTAATGAGAATGTCTTTTGTTCGACCGGTTGTTGAAGCATGTGTGTCAAACACGCCAAAGTTTGGCTTAAATAACCTCGGTCAGGTGACCTCATCCGATCACGGACACCTGGAGGTTATAAATAGATGTGACACGGAAACATCCTTAGGTCTTTTTGTCTTCAAGGACCGCATTGTGTGCGTGTGTGTGTGCAGTAAAGCAAATAGTGAAACTAATAGTGAAACAGATAGTGAACTATAGTGAAACTAATAGTAAAGGAAAAGAAAACTAAATAAAACAGAAAGCCGAGTAGAAAATCACTCATTATGACTGATCAGGAGCGGAGATGTTTGCCTCCCTGTCAGAGGCAACTCTCTGATGATGATCGTCATACTTTCTGTTTCGAGTGTTTGGGGGAAGAGCACGCAGTCCTCGGGCTCGAGGGCGAGTGCGAGCACTGCGATCTCCTTTCTTTCAAAGTGCTTCGCGCTTGCCTCGCCTTTTTTAAAGAAAGCTCGTGGGGATCGCGTGTCGATCTGGCGAAGGTGCATGAGACGGACCCGCCTCTTGCTCTAGCACTCTCGCCGGATCGCGAAGACCCCGCGTCCGTTTCTCGAGCGCGCTCCGGCGCTTCACCTGAACAAACCGAGGAGACTTCATCTCTTGCTTCTGGGGAAGCAAAAAGTGCCACCACAGAGCGCTCCTCCCGCGATGATAAATCGTATGAGGAGCTACTCGAGGTGGTAACTCGGGCAGTCGAAAGATTACATCTAGACTGGCTCCAGGAGCAGGAGACCCCCAAACGCTCGAAATTAGACGACAGATTTCTGTCGGGTGGCCGGGGGGAGGGGCCTCAACGACAGTCTCTCCCCTTCTTTGGCGATCTCCATGAGGAGTTGGTGCGCTCGTGGAGTAAGCCGTATTCATACCGTGTCTTCGTCCCAATGACGTCGATTTATTCGACTATCGTGGATGCGAAGGCACGGGGTTACTCGATGATGCCCCAGGTGGAAGAGACGCTTGCGGGCTATCTCTCCCCTGGGACTTCATCGTCCCTGAAAAAGCCGACCCTCCCCACCAGGCCGTGCCGTATGACATCTTCGCTGGTGGGGAAAGCTTTTCAGGCAGCGGGTCAGGCTGGTGCTTCCCTGTACACCATGACGGTTCTGCAGGCGTACCAGGCTGACCTGCTGAAGGACTTGAGCACAGGCGGATCCATCGATGTAGAGGCGTTTTTAGAACTGTGCCGAGCCACAGATCTGTCTCTCCGTGCGACCAAGCAGACGGCCCATGCCATCGGCCGTTCTATGGCTGCTATGGTGTCCACAGAGAGACATCTGTGGCTCAACCTCACGGGCATCAAGGACAAAGACCGCACTTTCCTCCTTGATGCCCCCGTCTCGCCTTCCGGCCTATTTGGAGATGCCGTCAGCACAGTCGCCACTAGGTTTCGGGAGGCGAAACGCTATGAGGAAGCGTTTGTGAGGTTTCTTCCACACCGTGCTCAAGAGTCCGGACCGTCGGCCACCCGGTCCCGACCAGGTCCGGTTCCTTTGAGACGTGAGGCGCAGAAAGAAAGTGTGGCGAGCCGAGCACCCCCTCGTAGGTGTCTGCTGGACAAATGGGCCATAGAACGTGTTCCCCTGCCAGACAGACAGTCAGGCTATTACAGCCGGTATTTCCTCATTCCCAAGAAGGATGGGGGGCTGCGTCCGATTTTAGATCTTCGAGCATTGAACCACTATCTCAGAACATACAAGTTCAAAATGTTAACAATCAGAATGATTGTTTCTCAAATCCAATCGGGCGATTGGTTTGTGACAATCGATCTAAAGGACGCATATTTTCATATAGAAATATTGCCACACCACAGGAAGTTCCTGAGGTTCGCTTTCGGGGTGAAGCTTACCAGTATCGGGTTCTTCCTTTCGGCCTAGCCTTGTCACCCCGCACAAACACAAAATGCATGGATGCAGCTCTGGCTCCTCTACGACTCCAGGGCGTCCGCATTTTAAATTACATAGACGACCGGCTGATTTTGGCTCAGTCTCAAGACCTTGCGCTTCGACATCGGGATGTCGTCCTAGCTCATCTCGAATCGCTAGGGTTGAGACTCAACGCCAAGAAAAGCGTTCTCTCCCCTGCTCAGAGGACAACGTATTTGGGGGTCGTATGGGATTCGATCACGATGCAGGCACAGCTGTCGGTCAGGTGAGGGACCTTCTCTCTCAGGCACAGGGGACAATATTTCATCCCCGTCCCGAGCTCTGGAAACTTCACGTCTGGCCCCTGAGAGGGACCAACTAGGAGATGCTGGCCTTCCAGCCAATGTAATAGAGACTATTCTTAGCGCTAGGGCTCCCTCCACTAGAAGAACATATGCCATCAAATGGCGCATCTTCGAAGTTGGTGTACGACACACCATGCAGACCCTGTTCACTGCCAGATTGTTTCAGTGCTGGAGTTTCTGCAAGACAAAATGTCCTCAGGCATACGTCCTAGTACTCTCTGAACTTATGTGGCCGCCATTTCGGCTTGCCATGCTCTGATTGAAGGAGTTTCGGTGGGGAAACACCCAATAGTTGCCCGCTTCATTCGAGGAGCTAGGCGGTTGAGGCCGCCCATTAGGGCGACAGTTCCTTCGTGGGACCTAGCTATAGTGCTTGAGGGCTTGGTGGACACCCCTTTTGAACCACTAGAGTCAGCGCCTGTCAGGTTTCTGACCCTAAAGATGGTTTTTCTGACAGCTATTACTTCTCTGAAGAGAATTGGGGATTTGCAGGCTCTGTCAGTCTTGCCATCCTGCCTAGATTTTGCTCCTGGGCTGGTAAAAGCTATTTTGCATCCTCACCCTAGTTATCTTCCGAAAGTTCCATTCTCAACCATAAATCTGGTCGTTCTTGAAGCCTTCTGCCTTCCGCCATTCACAACACCGGAGCACGAGACACTTCACTTACTGTGTCCAGTACGTGCTCTCCAGATTTACGTCCACCGCACTAGCCAGTGGCGTAAGTCGGAGCAGCTTTTCGTATGCTATGGGGGCCGCAACCGGGGGGCGGCTGCCACTAGACAGATTATGTCACACTGGGTGAGGGATGCTATCGCCCTAGCCTATGAGGCGCGTGGTCAAACTTCGCCTCTAGGAGTTAGGGCTCATTCAACCAGAGGGGTTGCATCGTCGACGGCTTTAGCAAGAGGCGCACCCTTGCAGCAAGTGTGTGATGCGGCAGGTTGGTCCTCTGCGCACACATTTGTTAGATTCTATAGTTTGGATGTCCATGCTACTCCGGGCTCGCATGTCCTTGAGTCGACATCCCAGGGTAATGTCTGAGACCTCTTCATTGTTTGTGCGCACCACTTTATCACAAACAAAGATATAATGATTTGAAATTTGAAAGTAAGTTTTTGGCCAGTATTGCCATATTCATGGCAGTGTTAATAGCTCTGAATATTCATGTAATTCACACAAGGAGAGACAAAAGACACTCCCACAATGGCTAATGTTCCCCCATCAAAGCTAATGTTCTCCCATCAAGTTGGAGTGCTGTGAAGAAAGAATGTGAGAATGCTCAAAGAATTTCATCTATTTCATTGTAATTCCTCTATGTGGAAAAGTGTTGTGCCTTGCTTGCTGTGCTAAAAATGTGAAGATATATTAACACGTTTCACTAGCAAATGTTAAAAAGGGTGCACTGCAAAACATGCTTTTCTAGTTTAGACTTTTTTGTCTTGTTTCCAGCCAAAATATCTAAAAATTCTTAAATCAAGAAGGATTTTCTAGACAAGTAAAAATTATTGTCTTGTTTTCAGAAAAAATAAGTCAAAATTAAGTGAGGTTTTGCTTAAAACAAGCAAAATAATCTGCCAATAGAGTAAGCAAAATAATCTTATTTCAAGCAGAAGGCTAGATTATTTTATCCAATTGGCAGATTATTTTGCTTGTTTCAAGCAAAAACTCACTTAATTTTAACTTCTTGTGTCTGAAAACAAGACATTAATGTTTACTTGTCTAGAAAATCCTTCTTGATTTAAGAATTTTTAGATATTTTGACTGGAAACAAGACAAAAAATCTAAAAATCTTTTTTTGCAGTGTGAGCACACAGATAACAATTAGACAATCTATATTATTATCACTGTTTCTGTAATGCCAAACAAGTACAAATACGGTTTGAATTATGACAATGTAAACATAATTACATCAGTAAAATATTAGATTTTTAGAAATATTTGATTACAGTGCACTTACAAATGCTGATAACAAAATAAAAGAAACTATATTATTATTACTAATATCAATCACTAATAACCATGCATAACAAAAACATTAGATTTTGTAACGTCAAACAAGTACATATACATACTTCAATATTATGGCGATGCAAACACAATTACATCAGTGAATTGTTATATCTGTGCATTTACTGGATCGCAAAAACTGAACTACCACTGCCGTAGAAATAATACCTCAGACTCAAGTGAAAAAGTCATATGTGATGCAGGTATGTGATCACTAAAAACAGTACAGTCCTATTACTTTTATATCGTACTTTGTTTTATATTATAGCCTATATAGAGCATGAAACCTTCAGTGCGTCATAAGAATTTAGATACAAATGGATTGTATTGTATGAATTGTACCTATCCTTTTCACTCAATTTCAAACCTTTTAGCCAGGAGTTATAGTTTTGAAAAAACCCAGCTATGTGTTCAAGTTTATGTGAGAATAGCATGTTAACTAATGCAAATAAGAAACATTACTTGCTCATGGATCGCCTCACGTGGATCAGCCGTGCGTCGCATTCTGTTCTTGATCTGAGGTGAATTCTGTGTTTATTCCTCTCAGTGTGTCTTCTTCCATAAGCGAACAGTAGCTGAGATGAACTCGATGAATTCTCAAGGTTGGTTTGCGGTGATGTGGGCGTTAACATCCCAGCACAGCGAACATGGTTAATTATCATATCAAAAGCGAAACTAAAGAGAGGGCGTTAACAAATTAACTTATAATGAACTCTGAGTGCAAAACTCAACATGCTGTTGGTTTCATACGGATTACTTTATAACAGAACATTTGTTTTCGACAAGACTTGCTTTATTTAAAAGTAGAGATATCAAGCTTTCTATCCATGTATATTAACTGTCTGCGTGCTGAACATCCACCGAGTTAAAGATACATTTATTGAGGCGTTTCTAATGGCAGTGCGCGGAGACGCTGAAGACAGAAAAAACACCCGGTCTGTTTTCTTTATTTAAAAAAAGAACAAAGTTCAGTTGTCAGGGGGTGAAAGTGCCTGAGGGGTGTCCTGCGAGCTGTCTGTTTGTGCCAGAGGCATTACGTCCTAAGGTCCTTCAGTGGGGTCATGAGTCAAAAGTTGCCTGCCATCCAGAAATCAGGAGGTTGCTGGCATCCATCCGTCAGCGATTCTGGTGGCCCTCTATGGGTCAGGACGTCAGGCAGTTCGTACTGGCTTGCTCCGTTTGCGCTCAGAACAAGTCTTCTAATCGTTCTCCTGCTGAGCTGCTTCAACCTTAACCAATCCCCTCTCGTCCCTGGTCACATGTAGCCTTGGATTTTGTCTCTGGCTTGCCCCCCTTGAGAGGACACACCGTTATTCTTACGGTGGTGGATCGCTTCTCCAAGGCGGTTCATTTCATTCCCCTACCCAAACTTCCTTGTGCCAATGAAACAGCCCAACTGGTCATTGACCATGTCTTCCGGATTCATGGTCTTCCGGTTGACATAGTCTCTGTTAGGGGTCCCCAGTTCGTTTCTCGTTTTTGGCAAGAGTTCTGTCGACAGATCGGGGCCTCAGCGAGTCTGTCGTCAGGTTTCCACCCCCAGACTAATGGTCAGTGCGAGCAAGCCAATCAGGATCTCAGTAGAGCTCTCCGCTGCCTGGCGTTCCGCAATCCTGCTTCTTGGAGCCAACAACTCTCGTGGGTCGAGTATGCCCACAATACTCTTCCCGTGACATCTACAGGTATGTCACCGTTTGAATGTTCTGTTGGTTATCAATCACCTCTGTTTCCCTCTCAGGAACCCGAGGCTGCGGTTCCGTCTGCCCTAGCATTCGTTCAGAGGTGTCGTAACACTTGGAGGAAGGCTAGGAAGATCTTGGCCCAGGTCTCTGGACGGACCAAAGCAGCAGCCAATCGTATGTGGTCAGAAGATTTGGCTTTCCACCAAGGACCTCCCTCTCAAGGCCGTTTCACGCAAGTTAACCCCTAGGTTCATTGGTCCTTACCAGATCACTGTCACGATCTGGTGGGTGATCTGTTGGTGGTGTGTTTGTTTCGGAGCACGTGGCTGTGTTTTGACAGCTCACCACGTGTTTCGCTGTCACTGTGTGTCCCTCCATCTTGCTTATTATCTAGTTACCTTGTTAAATCCCTCACCTGCACCTCGTTCAGTCTCATCACCTTCCCTTTATATTTCCCTTTTGTTCATTGTTTTGTGTTAGTCCGTGTCTTTCGGTCATGTTAACATTGTGCTCCTCAGTCCTGCCTTGTCTAGATTCATTCTTTACCCTCCTTTAAGAAGCATTTACTTACCTGTTTTGATTAGGGCCGTGCCGCCGCCTTCTCCTGGCTTTTGTGTTGGACTATGCGGATTGCTGTTCTTTTCCAGCCCGCTCTCTGGATCGTTCTCTGAGGTTTATTCGCCATCCCTCTCTGCAACTGGCAGCTCTGGTTGCTGACGAGCACCTCTCCGTTGCAACCGCCGTGGTGGACTATTTTTGGGAAGCCTTTTCCCTGTGGTTATTCTTTTGTGGACTGTTTTGTTTTGACCTTTTCGGACTGTTCTCTTTGTGTTTGCCTCTAATAAACTGTATTGCAATCTTCACCCGCTTCTGGATCCGTCGCGTTCCTGACAAGGCCTCATTTATCTGAGAGGAGGTACCTAATTTTTTGAGTGAAAAAAAACATTTTTTATGCATAATTTTCACAATATTTAACAAAAAAAAAAAAATAAAAATTTGCACTGTTTATTATACTAGTGTGTTTTAATGTTAAATCAGGAAGTTTGCTTTTAAATGCTTTTAAATGTTTTTATTTTGTACAAAATTGCAAAAAGTCACACTCGTGGTGTTCCCGGTCAAAAATGACCGGACTCCAAACAATTGCTTATAAATCTCTCATTATGCTATATTATCACTAAATATTGGATTCATTCTTTTTGTCAACTTGTTTTCTTTCATTTAGGACTGGTTTTGTGTTTCTATTTGCATCCGTTTAATTGTAGGCCTCATTTATCTGAGAGAAGGTACCTCATTTTTTGAGTGGAAAAAAAAAAAAAAAATATATATATATATATATATATATATATATATATATATATATATATATGCATAATTTATACAATATTTAACAAAAAAATATACAAATTTGCAAACAACCTGATTTTCTTATACCACACGTGAGGACACAAGCTCAACGCGAGATTTGTCTCTTCCTTCTTTTTTTGAACCTCGCGAAAGTACTGGTGTCGTCTGGCCAGCAGCCCTGCACATGTCGCTACAGAGAAATGCCTGGCGCGGCTCACCCTGGAAATCCACCAAGGTGATGGCAATCCACCACTGCCAACCTGTACTTGAGAACAGCATTCCCCTCTGCTGTCCGCCAAAGCAACATGGGGCTGCTCGGAGCATATGAAGGTACCCCGAGTGCTGGACCCGTAAACCATGGTTTGGACGGGAACTATGACACAGGCCAGATCTGCCTCCTCCAGAGCAGAGCTTGCAATGTCCGGAGGCCGGACCGTGGCGTCAACCGCATGTGACAAAAACTATACTTGCCTCAGGCAAGCGGGGCGGAAAGCAGTGCTACAACTCGCGGATGGCACCCAACCTGACACGAAGGCATCTGTGATGACCTCACATGTTTGGACCACTGACTTTAAGACGAAGCCAGGGTCAACTAAGGGTTGATGCTGGTAGCGACACTCTGGGAAACTCCAGCCCAGAATGAGCTAAGGTGCCAAGACCATCTCGGGACTCAGTCAGGTAGCCAGTGCTGAAGCGGTCTCATGTGAAGCAGCCGAAAGAGTGGCCGACACATGCCCCAGGAGCCTCTAAATTTAAGAGGGACCGCATGCTTGTGGCTGAATAATATCAGGCACTCAGCACCGGCTGTGCGCTCCTTTTTTAGAACTGCGCTGCCGTAATTTTGACCGAATCCATCTCCAAGCCGAGAGAAGAGAGCCCTGCCCATGAGGGGGGGCTAGTCTTTTCTCGGTTGACCCGAGGTCCCTGGATCAAGGTGCAGAAGCACCGGGTCCCTGCATAGGCACAAGGGTCAACACCGGTACCCAACTGCTCTGCTGCGGGACATCGGGAGGGGGCGTCTGTGACACCCGCAGCCCGTGCCCCACGGCAGCCCGGATAAGCAGAGCCGACAGCTCGGCGCCCACCTCCGGCGGGGCGGAGAGATGTACCGCCGAGCTGAAAGCTTCCCCTGTGATGTTGTGATAGACACCTGAACATCGTTAGAACCACCAGAGGAGACGTCCAGCCCCAGCGTGATCTCGGCCCAAACACGTGAGACAGTGATCATGACCGTCTAAACTACCACATCCAGAAACGCACAGTCGAAAAGAAGCCCCTGAAGACATCCTTTTTAACTGCTAGAAATTGCTCTTTTGTGAAAGAAAGGGGCACTCCCGACGTGCCCTGGGAGGACCGCGGCTTGCAGCACTCGCGGCTCGCAGCCGCGACACTCGCGGTTCGCGGCACCCGCGGCTTGCTGGATCCGCACACCGGTACTTCCGATTACACAGGAGCGGTGGCCAGTGGCGGCAGCACGGCAATCAGGCGATTCCCCACAGCAATTTCTTCTTCCAAATCAGCTTTCAGTTTGCAGCTCAGCAGCGAGGCTCTGAAGCAGAAGTCTGAATGAGTGTATGCGCGCCGCCATCTTATATACCCGTGTGTACGGGGGAGTGGCGGCTGACGCAAACCACTCGCCAATATTCATTGGCCTTTTCTCTGTAGCTCAGAGGTGATTGGTCGCAGTGCTCCCATAGTAACGTCGTAGTCCTGTTTTTTGTGATCTTCCCCATTCACTTTCAATGGCCAGCCATTTTTGACAAGTGTGACTTTGTGTGATTGTGTACAAAATAAAAGCATTTAAAAGCAAACTTCCTGATTAAACATTAAAGCACACTAGTGTGATAAACAGTGGAAATTTTCATATTTTTTTGCTTCATATTGTGAAAATTATTCATAAAAAATGATTTTTTCACTCAAAAAATGAGGTGCCTACTTTCAGATAAATGAGGCCTACAATTAATCACATGCAAATAGAAACACAAAACCAGTCCTAAATGAAAGAAAACAAGTTGACAAAAAGAATGAATCCAATATTTGGTGATAATATAGCATAATGTCAGATTTATAAGCAGTTGTTTGGAGTCCGGTCATTTTTGACCGGGAACACCACGAGTGTGACTAGGTGAAATAAAACCCAGAAAAAATTACGAAATTTTTTAAAAAAATTCTGAGAAGTACTTATACCCTATGTGAACAAAGTCACTAAGTTTGAGTCCAATGTGATAACATTAACTAGTATTTTTGGGGAAAAGAAAAAAAAAAAGAATTTGGGTCAATTTGACCCGAACACAACCATCCAATTTTTTTTTTTTTTTTTCATTTTTAGAATACACATTACCTTATTTATGTTTATTAACACAAATTAAATTAGATTTTCACATGAACAAAATGACAGACAAGCTGAAGGAAAATGTAAATCCACTCTCTGACAGTAGATGGCACTTATGGAACAGCAGAAATAGAGCTGTCTTCCCAGTAATCACTTTGAGAGATAGAGAGTTCTACGCTCATTCTAAAGTTTAATGCGGCTAGCTGCACAGTGTCTCACTCCCTATACCTCTGAGAACCAAGGTTACATGCGCAACCAAAGACAATCCCCTTTTGATTGCAGTTCACTCTACATTGTGTCAGCAGCTGATGCTATGGAAAACAGTGGATACAGCACCACATTACTAATGTAGGAACTGAACCAGAATCAGTAGGCAGCATATACCAAAAAAAAAGACACATATAGTATGGTAGTATACCACAGTATGAACTGAGTAGTTTGCACAAGCACTTCACAACTGAGATTGGGAAAATATGTTTACAAGCACTTCACAACAGGCATTGAGAAGATGAGATTACAATGGTCAGCGTCGACTAATTGTCTTGCACAGAAAACACCTGTAAATTGACACACACTTGGAAACATACAGCTTATAACAACTGGCAGCCATTTTCAGTGAGGACTTTATTTACTCCGAGCACTGCCGACCATGTGACATACTAGCCATGAAGCTCACACAACAATTAATTGTGAAAGCATCTGTAAAAATCTGCCTTTCTGATAAAAGGTTGGCGCTGTCTAGAGCAGCAATGCAGCACATGTCTGGACAGCTGCATAACTGACTGCACCTGACTGTAAAATATGTACACATTCATGAAATATGTCACTTATGCCTGACTCTTGCCTTTTGTTAAGCATGATTGACTGTTAAGTACAATGGACAAACACACCTTATTGAACACAAAGCATTTTACTTGTTCACCCCACTTCAACAAATTGTAATGGTGGAGAGGAAAGACATTGCATTGAAAAAGCTCAAAACATCAGTTGAAGGCTATAAGTTCCTCTTCATAGGAAGGTGGCACCAGGAGCTCTGCTGCTGTTCTGCATGACTGATGGATTGGACAGTAACCTTTGTAGAATGTAAAGTCAAGTCTGTCACACTATACAGCTCTCTAAAGAGCTTGGTATCACAGCACCGTTTTTGTCCATGTGCTTAAAGGCTGGGACACACCAAGCCGACTTCAAAGAACTAACGGTGACGAAAGCCAACAGTGTTGTCACTTGCCGTCAGCAGCTTCTGGACAAAAGCTGCACTCCAGTTCAAGGTCGGAGATTGTCTCAAGTGTACTGCAGAGTCAAAAACACTAAATCTGGAGAGTGGGGGGCATGCAGGACCTCCACACTATACTCTTCATGAGTACTCTATGCTCCTTGACTTTACTCACTCAGGTGGAGCAGGGACGTGTGGGAAGCTGGGCTGTCCCTCAGAACAAGGCCAGTATCTTAAAACGGGCAATTAGTTGCAACCAGAGCCTTTTTACATAGACCAGTAACCAAAGGAATCCCAGACAGGTAACAGGACGAAGGAATCACAGTACTAAAGGAAAAACATGATAGGATAATGACACTCTGCATATATAGAGCCCTCTATTGGCCAACACACCTGCATTGGCTTGACTCAATAGGGCTTCAGGATTGATTAGCATTGATCATTTGTTAAAACAGGATTTTTTTTTTTTTTTTTAATCAGTTACCACAAGCAAAACAAACATCATCCAAACATCAATATACTGCCTTTTCTTCTTCAATAAAGTACAATCAATTAACAAACATATTAAAAAATAGGTTGTAATTACAAAATAAAGCAGACTATGAAGCAGCAAATCAAATAATCAAAACATTGCAATGACTCTACGTCATTAACACGCATGCTGCTGCCTGGCACATTCAGCAGCACCAGACCGAACACTGATCAGGGAATAAGCACTCACTGCCCTTTTGGAGTCTTTTCGATTTCGATATGGCATCTAAAAAAAAGAATATGCAGCGAGATTTCTACAGTAAAAATATACTGCTCATCCCATTAAAAAAAAAAAAAAAACTGGCCAGGGTTTCTTTTTAATGCCACTGAAATGGGATCAATACTGAAAATGCTTCTGAATGTCATGGCAGAGACTTGGCTTAGAGGCTGCTCACCAGCCAATGTTTCAGTAATCCATATGAAACTACAGTGAGCCTGTTTGTTAAATGCCATAGCTGTGCCTGTGAGGCTAGGCTATAACTCAGTACATTGTCTTTACACCTGTGTCACATGATTGTAAAGCTCTCAGACATCCTTTTGTACAGGAAATGTATTACTTAAACTCCCAGAAGTGTTAGAGAAATAAACAAAGGGCAATCAATACCTTGATAAAACAGCAGTGTCTGCTGTCTAAGTTTTAAGTTTGCTCCTATACTTTTCCCATCTCTGATGTCTTTTTTTTTACTACAAGCTCAGTTCATTGCAGTACAAGGTACATGTGGTAAAACATGAATATTTCTTCTTACACACAGTCATAGCTGAAATTTTGGCAGCCCAGAGAGTTTTTGAGGGATTTGGCACTAGTTTAAATGTATGTTGGTTGTTCATGTTCTTAAAGGATTAGTTCACTGTCAGAACAAAAATTTACAGATAATGTACTCACCCCCTTGTCATCCAAGATGTTCATGCCTTTCTTTCTTCAGCCGTAAAGAAATTATGTTTTTTGAGGAAAACATTTCAGGATTTTTCTCCATTTAATGGATTTCTATGGTGCCCCCAAGTTTGAACTTCCAAAATGCAGTTTAAATCCAGCTTCAAAGGGCTCTAAACGATCCCAGACGATGAAGAAGGGTATTTTCTAGCGAAACCATCGGTTTCTTTTTTTTTTTTCTTTTTTTTTAACAAATAGACAATTTATATACTTTTTAACCTCAAATGCTGGTCTTGTCTCGTCTCTGCAATGCGCATGTGTAGTCTGTGTGATTCGGGTCAATACAGTTAGGATATGTCGAAAAACTAGATAAGATCCTTTATCATCAGCACCATAAAAGTCCATTATATGGAGAGAAATCCTGAAATGTTTTCCTCAAAAAACATAATTTCTTTACAACTGAAGAAAGAAAGACATGAACATCTTGGATGAAAGGGGTAAGTACATTATCTGTACATTTTTGTTCTGAAAATGAACTAATCCTTTAACACAATCCAAAGAATGTCAGTTTCCTTTGGGTGGCAGAAAATATGCCTTAATCTCATAAACATAATCTAGTTCATTAGGCCTCTCACAATTTTTTACATAATAACCTAATTGCACATATTTGGTCTAACTGTAATTAATAATAATAATAATAATAATAATACATTTTATTTAGAAGCGCCTTTCTCAACACTCAAGGTCACTTTACATATGTATGACAAATAAACAACAGACATAAACATACAATGGGACAATGGGTGCAATTACTAAGAGTAAGCCAGTATGAACAAATGAGTTTTGAGTCTGGATTTAAACAGAGGAAGAGAATCAATATTACGGATGTCAGGTGGAAGTGCATTCCAGAGTAAGGGAGCAGAGCGACTGAAGGCTCTGTTCCCCATAGCGCTGAGACGAGCAGAGGGCAGAAGACCGAAGTGAATGGGAAGGAATGGCAATATGAAGCAAATCAAATAAATACGGTGGGGCAAGGCTATGGATGGCCTTGAAGACAAAAAGGAGAATTTTGAAATCAATTCGAAGTTTGACCCGGAGCCAGTGAAGTTGCTGAAGAACAGGAGTGATGTGGTGGAAAGAGGGGGTTTTGGTGATAATACGGGCAGCTGAATTCTGGACCAGTTGAAGCTTATAGATAGATTTGCGAGGGAGACCAAAGAGAAGAGAATTACAATAATCGATACGGGAGGTGACGAGGCTGTGTACAAGAATAGAGGTGGAGTGAGGGGTGAGCGAAGGACGAAGACGGTTGATGTTGCGTAAATGAAAATATGCAGAGCGGGTTATATTATTAATGTGTGATTGAAAGGATAAAAAACTGTCTAAGATGATGCCTAAACTTTTAATCTGGGGTGAAGGGTGAACTAAAGAGCTGCCAATTGATATAAAAAAGCTGTCAACTTTGGATAATGTGGTTTTTTGTGCCAATGAGAAGAACTTCAGTTTTGCCACTGTTTAACTGTAAACAATTTGATGTAAACCAAGATTTTATTTCTGAGATACAGTTAGTGAGAGAGGTGGGTGGAAGTGTAGAATTTGGTTTACTAGATAGATACAGCTGGGTGTCGTCTGCAAAGAAATAAAAGTGAATATTGAATTTTCGAAAGATAATACCAATGGGGAGAAGATAAATGATGAAAAGAAGAGGTCCCAGTACAGATCCCTGAGGAACACCTGTAGTAACAGGGGAGGACTGTGATCGAAAGGATTTTAATTGAATAAACTGTGTGCAGCCTGAAAGATATGAGTGAAACCAGTCAAGAGGGGTGTGAGTAATGCCGATGGAAGATAGTCTGTTGAGAAGAATGGAATGAGTGATTGTATCAAAGCTGCACTAAGATCAAGAAGTATAAGAATGGAGAGTATGCAATGAGAAGATCATTTCTTATTTTAATGAGAGCAGTTTCTGTCCTGTGACGAGGGCGAAAGCCAGACTGGAATTGTTTGTATAGATTGTTCTGGGATAGATGGGCATGGAGTTGTTCTGCAACAGTTTTTCAAGAATTTTTTAAATAAAAAGAAGATTGGAAATGGGGCATAGATTGTTGTAGTTGTTAGGATCTGAGCCAGGTTTTTTAAGAATAGGTGTGACTGCTGCAGTTTTGAACAAAGAAGGAACAATTCCAGTGGAAAGTGAGGAGTGAATGATAGCAGTTATAAGGGGGAGCAGAGAGGAAAAACAGGATTTAACCAAAGATGTAGGGAGAGGGTCAAGTTGACATGTAGAAGACTTAGACCTGCAAATGATATCAGAAACCACAGAAACATCAGGAGTTTGAAAACTAGAAAAAGGTTGACAGAGTGGAAAACATTCAGTAGAAGGAAGTGAAGGACTTATACTTAGGTGCTGGTGAATATTGTGAATTGTCTCTTCAAAGAAGAGTAACAGAGAGTTACACGTGTCAGCAGAATACATATGAGAAGGTAGAGAATCAGGTGGTTGGAGAATTTTGTTGAATAGTGAAAACAAAGTCTTAGATTTGCCATCATTTGAACATATTAAACAGGAGTAGTAATGGGATCTAGCTTGAGCAATAGAGTCCTTATAATGCAGTAAATGAGTTTGGTACAATTCTTTATGTATAGTAAGACCAGTTTTCTGAGAAAGCCACTCAAAACGTCGACCTTTGGCTTTCATTAAACGCAGTTCCTGGGTAAACCAGGGAGCAGTTAGAGAGAAAAAAAACAGATTGAGTTTTTTCAGGAGCAAGAGAGTTGAGAATTTTGATTAAACTATTATTGTAGTGAACAGCTAGAGCTAGAAATGAGAAAACCATTAACTTGGTGCACTTAAACCAAGTTTCCATCCAGTTTTTTTGCGATGTTTTGTTATCGACAAAAAGAATATGTGTAAAAAACGTTGCAAAATGTGCTGTCTCAAGCCTGTTTCCATCCGACTGGCCTTTTACAGATAAAATGGTGTGTGTGATGACGTCAACCCTAAAAAAAACTAATTGTCGCTTAAGTTTTGGTGTATCGCAAAAAAAAGTTACCCTTGAGCTGTTTCCATTCATAATTTCACCTACTGGGCAAATTACATAGGCTAGTAGCCTGTTCTTCATCCATTTGAAACAAAACTTTACAAAAACTTTTTTGTACTTAGGACTAGACTATACACTATTTATATACTTGTGTATCAAGCAGGTGCAGTTGTATTAGGCCTGTTATCATTTTTTCTGATTACCTTTTATTAGGCTGTATTGGAAATAGGAATGTTCATTTAGTTTTTATTTCTCCTAATCAACAACCGACGGTCATTAAGCCATTATTAACCGATAAGATTATGTTAAATTACAAATACATTACATGGCTGTGAGCCATTAAAAGAACTACATTTGTTTTCCATGGATTAATTTTATACACGCAAAAAGCAGCATAAACAACAGAACGTGAGGTTCGACATGATCAAATCAATCACCTGCAGTGTTTTTGCGAATAGAGAATAACATAATAAACCTAGGTATAAAATAAATAAATAGGCTTAATTAAGAAATCAATAAATAATAAATGAACAAAATGAAAGAAAAAAAAACTGTGCAACAAATATCGGTTTTTCATATTTCACTATGTTCTTCCCTCAACTTAGACCTGTTGATACCATAGACTGTAAAAAAGATGTACGACGCACCATCACTCTCTTCCATTAAAGAAAACTGAAGTGCCCCAATAGGGCGTGGACATATTGCACTGATTTGGGACCAGAGTCTGCGCAGTAGCGAGCAAAGTGGAGCCACGTCCCGCCCACACTCCCGCAGAATTTGTCGCAGGCACACACCCCTAATTAGCCTGACTGCTACAATTTTTCTTTACTTATTGCTCTACCAGAGGCTTGTGTTAAAATAAGGTAAATAAAACGCCAATCTCCTAATGAAGATCCCGAAAAGGTCCGTTGGTGCCTCAGTTTACTTAGAGAATCCATCAAGTTCAGCTGTCAATCATGACGTCACGCTCCTGTTTTTATAGCATCACATAACTAACTAAAACCAAACTTATTTAAAAAACGAACACTTGAAGTCAGAGTTACAAAAACTACATAAAATGACAAAAAAAGCATCTTTGGGATACAATTGTGTAGGGTAGGGACCAATCAGACAATGGTTCATTAGATTTAACCAAATCAGTAGTTTATTCAGTTAACAAAGAAGCAGACTTCCCCTCACCCAACCCAACAGTGGGTGACAAAGTCTCAACCAGGACGCTTCTAGCAACCACTGATAATGTCAGTTTACGATGCAAAACTATGCAGGAGAATCTGCAACTATGCAGGCAGACTGTCTTTCTTCACTCACTTCCCCCCATAGGAAAGACACAATGCTCATAGAAATGGACTCTTCCCTATTTCATTCCCAGACAAACCTTTCTGTGAACGAAGACACATAGCTCATATATCAGTGTGTGTACATTACGACTGTCCATGTCCTTTGTATTTCTTACTTTATAACCGTTTTATGCTTGTGTCTTGATAGGATGCTAATGTAACCACATACAGTATATGCCATGTTTGGTCTCTTTTGACTCGTATGTAGATTTTCTGAAAGATGCTGTGTATTAGATACTGATACCGGTGCAACATATTAACGTTCTAATAATCTTTAGTATTTCTGGCCTGAACCCCTATTGATTTAAATATGCAAACTGACATTTATCTGAAACAAAGGGCCATAAAACGAAGACCCAGTTTCAAACCTCCCACTGAGAAAGCCAGCCTTCTCATTGGTCGGAACTACTTGGGAAGGTGTGACTCTGTCCAGACTTTAAAGGGCTCACACCCCGTTCCGGCCCTCTCTTCTCCTCCTCTTCTCCTCTTCTTCCGAAAGATCTTCAGATAGTTATCGTGGAGGTCCTCCACGGAAAGGCCGTGGGGCAAACCCCGTGGCCCAGCCACATGCGGTTTGCCCCCAACATGAGGCCGGACTCTCTCTTTCTATCCTGGCATCTACACCTCAGCCCCTTTGTGACCATCCGATCAGCCGAGCAATGGAACAACGAAGGCTCCATCTCCATGAAATCATCAGGACTACCTTTGAGCTGGCATCTGGACCCTTGCGTAAGCACCACACAAAAGGAAACCATTATGCAAGTAACCATTTAACTATTAGATGCAATAAGAAAGCTGTGCCCCTTGTAGGTCAAGGAGATTCAGGTTTTTCTGATGATTTGGTTGTGCTGATGTAAAAGATTGCCAGTCTACTCTCTCTCTCCTCCTCACTCACTCTCTCTCTCCCTCTCTCTTGCTTTGTTTTATGTGTTGTCTGTTTAGTGTTCGTTATTTGCTAGCTAGTGTTTATTTTCCCCTTTTACGTATTCAATAAACCCGCATTTTGTATTCACAAATGAATTTCTTACTGTGTTCCTTGCTCACAAACATCACGTCACTTAAACTGCTTTGATTTCGTTACAAAACTGATCCAGTCCTGTAACTTAGCCAATTACAGTGGGAAAGATTAATTTTCAAGGCTAGGAAGTTGATTTTTCTTAGAGTTAGAATAAAAGCGGCTAATACTCGCTGGACGAGGGCATTAGTTCGGTTTATTTTTGACTCGGCTGTTTCAGAGAAGTGTATAAAGTATGTGTAATTAATAACCATTAATTATACATAGTTTATTGTGCTTAAATTAATAAACTTTTGCTACAATTATTTGAAGTGAAATTTAATTATTTAGTTTGGCTCATGTCCCGTAAGATTGCATGGAGACGGCGGGGTTTATGACCTATACTGGGACCAGCCACCTGGGGGCGATCAAAACGTTTTGCCTTCACTTTTCAAGTCTTGTGCGGCACACTTGGTTGATACATGTCGCCCTCGGCGCAGTAATATATCACTCGTGAAAACTCACCTGCTCCCGCTCCCTCTGCTTGATCACTATCACTAATATATCACTGCTGCTTGAGTGATACAGTACTGCGCCGAGGGCGAAGTGCTGAGAAGTGCTCTTCCGCCACACATTATAGTTATCATCTTTTATCTGCTTGGAAAATCGCCACGTTTTATTTTGTGTCACCATACTTACTCGTGTAACTACTCATGTAACTGTCTTTAAATAAGGAAAACATGGATGTGTTTGGTGGTTCTAAATTCATGCCTGTTTGGTGCCGATGGAATGAATGAAATAAATTGTGCTAAGCTAAATGCTAACATACTGGCACCATGCGCTAGAGCGATTAAGTGCACACACTGAGACAGGACAGATTTGTATCAGCACATCTAAGTTGAGGGAAGAACATAGTGAAATATGGAAAACCGGTGGAGTTTTCCTTTAACGTGAGCAACACCATGAATGCGGATGCTGCCTATAGGTTAATTCTGTCATGTGACCAAACTAATTTTTGCAACATTTGAACTATTGATATAGAATTTAGAAGTTAAATGGAAAAAGATTGTGTCGACACACAATAATTTTTATTGATAAATGGCATTACCATCAACTATATTGGTAATAATAATAATAGTATTATTATTATTATTATTATTATTATTATTAAAGGAGGTACTCCAGCCATATCCAGGAATGCCTGAGAATTATACGTTTTAGGCTATATTTATCACATATTACCACCATTACAAATATACATTAAATATTGTAGCGTTGTGATTGTAACTTTCGCCATCATTTAGTTTTAGTTTAATTAAATCTGAGTCTAATCATTCATTTCATTGACATAAGTAACAGCAATAAATAATACATTTCCAAACTTCATGCAAAACATTTTACAATAATCAGTAAAAGTGTTACAATAATATTTGTTCTCTACAAACTTCAATATTACCATTCACATCTGGATTGTATAGCATGAAATTCATATTTATGCTACGTGTTAATAGTATACTACTGCTGTTTATGGTAAGAATAAACATCCTAATATTTCTTTTCTGATGCAGTGTAAATAGTTTCTGCTGTTATTTCATCACCAGTCCAGTGAAGTAATGTTATTGCTCTCTTACAGCAAGTTTGTGTAATTTCGAGCCTGTGTTTCGGCGAAGCGGAAAAGCAAATTATTTGCGAGGGTGCCTGTGCGACTACACAGCCTCGATGCTCCACACGTCAAGAGCGAGGACATGTTTATTCACAGAGCTTGAAGTTAATAGAGTTCAGGCAGAGCCTTCTGTATCATCTCTCACTAGGATAGGACTTACAATTTGGTCACAATTGGGAACCATTAAAAACACAGTGTGTGATGAAAGGAGGCAGACAGAAACAGGTGAGGAGAGAAAACAAGGAAAAAAGTATTGAAGTATCGAGTGGCGATCATCAAGATGACTGCTGCAGGGATACATTTAAACAGTCACCGAGCAAATGATTTCCAGAATAATCAGTGAGATCAATGGTATCTCATTTCCATCTGAGGATATTCTAGATCAATACCTGAAAGACAGACTAAGCCCTATACCATATGGAGTTTAGGTACATTTGTGTTTCATAGGTGTAATTTGTGATTTTCAGTAAATACTTCACACTAAAATGAAAACATAAAAGCACCAAAAAAGTAGCCCATAAGACTGCATTGCTCTATATTCTATAGTCTTCTGAAGTTGAACTTCTATGATAGTTCTGAATATAGAACGTCCCAGGTTACGTATGTAACCACGGTTCCCCTAAGGGAACAAGACACTGCGTCAAAACGCTTTGGGAACGCCCTCGGTGAGACACCGTACTGAAGTGTGTGTAGAACCAGTCCAATGGAGAAGCGCGACGTCATGGGCGAGATGACGTAGCGATCAGGAAGCATAAGAGAGCACCGGCAGCATGCTCACTTTAGCTTGACGCGAAGCGAGTGCGTGCAGGGGGTGCAAGGAGTATGGCAAGTAGACGCAGCATCTCGTTCCCTTAGGGGAACCATGGTTACAGACGTAACCTGGGACATTCCCCGTCAGTTCACTTCAAGCTGCGTCGAAACACTTTGGGAACGAGAATACCAACTGCGCCATACGAGTGAGCCCCCACTGCCTGTGTGTGTGTGCACATCAGGACGAGAGGACTCGAGAACCTGGAGTCGCTGGGAGGTCCAGATTGTAAAAGCGTACAAATGTGTGCGGAAAGGACCAGCCCGCCGCATTACAGATGCCGCTGAGGGCCAAGCCCAAATGAAGGGCTTCTGAAGCCGCCATACTCCGGGTCGAATGTGCCCGAACCCCCATAGGGGAAGAGAGGCCCGAGGACTCATAAACAAGTGAGATGGCCTCGACCACCCCCCTGCTTATGGTCTGCTTGGTAGCCGGAGAACCCTTCTTCAGCCCACCAACGCACACAAGGAGCTGGTCTGCTTTACACCACAGGGCAGTTCTGTGGACGTATGTGTCCAGTGCTCGAACTGGACACAGCAGATTGATATGCTCCTGACCCACTTCCTGGAATGGAGGAGGGCAAAAGGCCTGAAGCGCAACGGGAACTGGCACAGAAGTAGGCACTTTCGGGACGTACCCCAGCCTGGGGTAGAGAAACGCCCTGACCATGCCTGGAGCAAACTCCAGGCATGATACAGAAAGTGCCTGAAGGTCTCCAACCCACTTGAGGGAGGAGACGGCGAGGAGGAGCACAGTCTAAGTGTCAGGAACTTGACTGGAACGTCCTCGATGGGTTCGAAGGGAGCTCCGCAGAGGCCCTCCAAAACCACAGCCAGGTCCCAAGTAGGCACCTTAGTGCGTCGCGCTGGCCTCAGCCTCAGCGCACCACAGAGGCAGCGAATAACAAGGGGGTGTTTCCCAATAGATTGACCACCTAGAAAGGCATGGTAAGCACTCAAGGCCGCCTTCAAAGTGGAGGCAGTTAACCCCGTGGAGAAACGGTCCTGCAAAAACTCCAGAACTGTACCGAATGGGCAGTTGACTGGGTCCTGCAGTCGTTGTCTGCACCAGGCATATTGCTTCCTCGTGGTGGGAGCTCTGGATTGGAGAATGGTCTCAACAACCTGAGAGACCAGAAGCTATGAGGTGTGCCCCCTCAGAGGCCACGCCCACAGCTTCCACAACTCCGGGCGGGGGTGCAAGATAGCGCCACCTGCCTGAGAGAGGAGGTCCCTCCTGAGCAGAATCTCAAGTGGAGAGCCATCTAGAAGGGCCACCAGGTCCGAGAACCAAACTCGGGCCAGCCAGAACGGTGCTACCAGAAGTAGACTGACCCTGTCCTGGAGTACTCTCTCCAGAACTCCTGGGAGCAGAGCGATCGGGGAAATGTGTGAAGCTGGATGCATGAGGGAAAACCAGAGCAGACAGTGTGTTGTTTCCTGCGACGCAAATAGGTCCACTTCTGCCTGGCCGAACTCCCTAGGAGATACCTAGGGATATAAACTGCCCTCAGTGAGAGAAGTTTTCCCTGAGCCCAGAGGAGAATCTGGTGCGCCAGCCTGTGGGCGTGACCGCAGACCCCCCTGCCGGTTGATGTAGGAGACTACCGATGTGTTGTTTGTGCGGACAAGCACATGATGTCTGGAAGGAAATGTTTCAGAGCTTGAAACATGACCAGCATCTCCAGGCAATTGATGTGCCACATGAGATGGCGACCTTCCCACAGACCCTGGGCAGAGCGGCCACTCATGACCGCTCCCCAGCCTGTGAGGGAGACGTCCGTCGTTAGCATTACGCGATGACAAGGAGCCCCCAGCACTGAAACAGGAACCATGGTTTCTTCCACGTCTAAGGCACGTAAACATTGCCGCGTGACCTTGATCATGCGAAACGGGTTTCCCCTCTGGGAGAACCCTTTGGTCCTGAGCCACCACTGCAAAGGTCTCGTGTACAGCAGGCCAAAAAGAATCACGTTGGACGCAGCTGCCATCAGACCTAATAGTCTCTGAAACTGTTTGACAGTGAGTGACTGGCCTTCTCTCACTTTCTTGACTGCTGTGAGGATCAAATCAATACGAGCAGGAGACAAACGTGCCTGCATCGTCAAGTCCCACAAAACGCCCAAGTAAGTGGTCCTCTGTGATGGAGAAAGCACACTTTTCTTGGCGTTTAGACTTAACCCCAACACTTTCAAAGGGCGAGGACGGCATCTCACTGCCGAATCTCCTGCTGCCGCGACTGAGCTAGAATCAGCCAGTTGTCAATGTAGTTCAGTATGCGGATGCCCTGGAGTCACAGAGGAGCCAGGGAAGCATCCACACACTTGGTGAAAGTGCGGGGTGAGAGTGATAGGCCAAAAGGAAGAACCCGTATTGGTATGCTAAACGAAAGCAAACCTCAGGAACTTCCTGTGTGTAGGAAGGATGGAGATATGGAAGTATGCATCCTTCAGATCTAAGGTGACAAACCAGTCCTCGGACCTTATTTAAGTCACGATCTGAGCTATAGTGAGCATCTTGAACCGAAACTGTTTGAAGGTGCGATTCAAAAGACACAGATCTATAATGGGACGCAACCCTCCATCCTTCTTTGGAACAATGAAGTAGCAGCTGTAGAATGAGAGAGAGGAGGGACCACCTCGATGGCCTCCTTCCTCAGGAGAGCGTCTACTTCCTGCTCCATTACCAGAGCCTGCTAGGGGACCCACAAGAGTGGGAAGGTCCCCGGAAAACCGAGGCGGATGAGAACCAAACTGAATTCTGTAGCCTCTTTCTACAGTCTGCAAGACCCATTGTGAGACGTTCGGCAGAAGCTTTCATGCTGCCAGGAAGTCTACTAAGCTCTCGAGGCTGGCCTCTGGTGTAGCTAGAGAAGTCACTACGGTGACCTGAAGTGGATGACTGGCAGGGAACGACCAATCTGACCTCTCTAGAACCCTCCTTAGAGGGGACGAGCATTCTCGTGCCGTACCGAGGCCGGGTGGCGGCTGAGAACTTTGCTCGTTGAAGCCTACTAAGCCCTGAAGCACTGAGGGTGGCAGGGGTATCAGTTGACTTGAGAATGCCCTCAGGGCTGGCATCTGCTAGAGGTTCTAGCTCGGTGTCCTGACGTGGAAAACCAGCAGGAAGTGACCGATTTATCCCCTCTAGCACCCTCCTTAGAGGGAACGAGCATTCCCATGCCGTACCATTGCCGGACGGCAGCTGGGAACTTCACCCGTTGGAGCCTGCTGAGCCCTGAAGCACCGGGGGTGGCAGGAGTATCAGCATGGCTCCCTGAGGGGACTAAAGAGGAAGGGGCACCGTATACTGAGGTGCGTACCTCTCCTCCCTCAGGGGGAGCTGCCCTCAGGGACGTGATGCTCTTGGCGTCAAGGCCCGCTTGGAGAAAATAACGGTCCGTGGACCCGCTTTCTATCCAAGGGCCCCGACCGAGAACGTCGCCCCGCTGGTGATATGAGGAGCTTAATGGCTTGGGCTGCTCTCCCCCAGCAACACTGGGGACCTCGTCGAGGCCCATTAGCAGGTCAACATGGTTGGCCCGCAGCACAGACATAGTGTGCAGACATAAACCAGCCTGACCTGCTGCCATATAAGCATTCTCAACCAAAGCAGAAGTTAGGTTAGAGCCTTGGTGGGAAGCTTCAGGGCCTTCAGGGACAATGTTGAAGACGGGGAGAGATAGCTAGCAAGCGTCCACTCCACCGCTGGCATCACCCCATATCCCTACTCATTCAGCTCCACAACATAGGAATATGTAGACAGTAGAGCTGAAGAATCAGGACGAATAAGGATTCTCCCATGATGTCGACACCTCAGTGTGGAGATCGGGGGGAAAAGGAAGGCCCCGGTGTGAAGGCTGTGAACGAACATGCAGGTAGTGTTCATGTAATTTGCTCTTATTGTATTTTATTTTTATTTGGCACAAATCAACCTCCACAAGCTCCTCATACATAAGGGACTGTGGGGCGAGTTCACAGTCTCCTCAGTTTTGACGCTCATCACATCAACCTCCTCAGAGGAAGACAGATGAAGCCCCAGGCTCTCTCTCTGGGTGGAAGAAACCCTTCCGAACCCTGAGAGGGAGCCGCAGATCTAGCAGGTAAGGACCGAGATAAGGACGAGCCGTCTCGGATCCCTCCGCTAAATCCGCTTGCGATCCCCATGACAACAGCCGACGCCGTGCCTCGGCAACAGCGGGACTGCTGCCAGCGAGATCGCGAGCCTGACCGGTCTCATCAAACGCGGTTAGGCGGAAGCAGAGCACGCGGAGCGGGAGAAGCTCACAGTCACGACAGTCAGCCCGCTTGAGGGCTGATTGTGCGTGCTCCGCACCCAAACAAACGACGCACAGAGTTTGTGTGTTCTCCTCTGCTAGATAAAGAGGGCCGGGAGAAACACAATGTCTGTAATGCCGTTTGCTTGCCACTTTTTTTTTTTTTTTTTTTTTTACACTTGACATGATATTGTCTTGCTTCTCTAACAGAGTTTTTTTGACTGACTGATAGCAGACACACACACACAGACGCGCTCGCTGAAGAGCAAAAAGCTAAAGTGAGCGTGTTGCCAGTGCTCTCTTATGCTTCCTGATCGCTACGTCATCTCGCCCATGACGTCACGCTTCTCCATTGGACTGGTTCTACACACAGTTCAGTACGGTGTCTCGCCGAGGGCGTTCCCAAAGCATTTCGACGCAGCTCGAAGTGAACTGATGGGAAACCAATGGGAATTTTAAAGGTTTTCAGTCAATAATGACTTAAATTTCAGTCTGTTCCTCACACGCAGACTGAAATATAGTGCATGTGTCATGTAGACTACTTGCATGGTCTTTTGTGTCAAAAAGATGCTTCTCAGTCCCTAGACAACGTGAACTGTCATTGTACGAAAAAATAATAACAGCATAAAGCTTTATAACATAAGCCTGTCTTGTTTTTGTTTGTCTTGAAAAATAGCTATTGTGTTTGATATGAGGGTGAGTAAATAAAGAGTTTTAATTTATGTGTGAATTATTCCTCTAATACCCTCTGAATCAAACATTTCTGTATTTTTTTCTTTCACAGTCTCTGTAAAAAATTACAGGGCATATTAAGTCCTGTTTTTCAGTTAACTTGTCTTCTGAGAAATTAAATCCTGTTCAGGGCAGAATGTCTCTGATTGGGGTATTATTTTTTTTCTTTATTTATTACTTTCATTGAATGCCACAACTTTTGGTGTAATGCAACAATACGGCTAAGTAAAAATAATAATAATAATAATGATAATAATGATGATAAATCAGTAAGGGAGAGATCGATCCCAGAATTGTCTTTATAGTAGCATCTCACAACAAGTCCTACAGCAGGGTCCACACATATATTTGAGAATTTAATATTTGTCATTTTTATGTAATAATGTACCATGCATTTTATTTTAATTAAAATCAAATGTACTAGCTATACCAATACATTACTATCGATATAGTATAAGCATGATAGCCTGACTAAATGTTCCAAAGGGCATCTTGTGCTTCAATAGAAGCAAATTCACATGCTTAATGCAGCACATTTGCTTATTTGATTTGTGACACTATGACCTAGACATAGTGCTAAAACTGTGCTAAAAAAGAGTGTTAAAAGAGTTTGTATAATTTCATTCTACAACTTTTTTAGTTTGGAAAAGGAGTTTGTGATGCTCACACACAGAGCATTCTGTAATTTTTCTGTAACTGCACATCCATGCAATAAATGCTCACACCCTTGAAATAACTAGAGTTTCCAATTCTGTCTGAATCAGTATTAAATCACAACTGTAGCTTAATATTAATTTATAAAGCATATACTGTCCGAATACAGATACAAAAAGAGTCACTGCGCTCACTATTTCCATTTAAGGGATCCTGTGATGCTGTAATGTAGATGCAGAAACAGAAGTGAGTTCACTCACCATATTGATGGTGCTTCTGTGCCACTGATCTCTAGAAAGTCGTATCTGTCTTCTAGCTGGAAGTCTGTGAAGACTAGGGCAATGGTGTCTCCTGGCTCGGCCAGAATACTCCATGTGCAGTCAGCATTGTTTTCATACTCTGAAGGAAAGTGGGGACTTGATATTGTCCCTGTTGTTCCTCTTAACGTCCCACCACATGATCCTTCAGCTAGACAAAATAGCACAAAAAATTATTAGGCAAGGTAAAACTATAAAAATGACACCATATACAAATCAACATTAATTTTCAGGGTTCCTTTTCCATGACTTTTGTAGTCATTCATGAATAACGTATTAAAAATCCAGGGCTTGAATATAAGGACTGCCTCCCGATGAAGCGTCCAAGACACAGGATCTCTAAAAGTGCAAGAAAATGTGAAAGACTGTTTATTAAAAGGTGGGGCATGTATTTTTTCAAAAACGCTTTAGAAAACTTAGGCCAAGTACTTGAGTCGTATCAAAACAAACTTTAGCCAATCAGCAGTAAGGGGTGTGTTTGTAATGCAATTTGTGATCGCGTTCAGTAGCTGAAGCTCAGGAAGTGTGCAATGGCTTTCATATGCATGCTATTTTTCCGACTTTACTTTCACTTTCAAACATGTCCATCAAGGCGGGGAGAGGATGGAAAGGGGGGCAAGGCCGTATTAAAGCACCGGATGAAATACAGTGAGTGAGTCTGGTAAATTGTGAATTAGCTGTCATCATTCAAGCTCGTGCAGCCAGCCGCGCTGGAGAAACTGCGATGACTGTAACCCGCGTCTGCTCAAGAATCGCTTATGCGGTAGTCTACTTTGATGGCATAGGATTGCTACACTGCTTCAAGTCAGACGCTGATTGATCTGTGCAAATCTAACGCAACTTGTGTGTGTAACTACGTTCCTATGCAAAGTATCCAGGATGTGACGTTGCTAATTCAAAAAGATGTGCCCCCTGTTCTTAATTTAAAAATATGACGTTAAAACTAGCAATGGCGGCTTGGACAGTTTCGCAGAAGTTATTGAATTGACAAGGTTGAGCACAGTTGTGTGACGCTGTCTTACAATAGCTTAAAAAAAAAAGTTGAGAAGCTTACATTTTTAGATCCCATATAATCCCATGATCAGCATTTTTTAACAATTTGACTTTTGATTCAATCACTGTATCCGAAATTGTCCCCATACCCTTAAATAGTGCCAGAAGATTATTTGAAGTCGACTAAACTAGGGACTAGTAAATTAGGTTATATCGGACCATTGTCAGATAGAGCCAATGACTGCTATAGTATTTTGAATATACATATACAAAAAATCAGATTTGAGTGTGAACTGATCATGATCCCGAACTGACCTGAATACACAAAAGACATACAGAAGTAAACACTGAGGCCACTGAAATTTTTTGCATTAATTGCATTTACACACATGCAATGAAAGACTGCTAATTCATGTGTCCCAAATCAGACTTACCAAATCAGTAGGTGAAACTGTATGCACTATTGTACAGTAAAGGTTTTAGCAGTATACAACATTGTTGTCATACTTGCTACAGTGTAAAAAATTAAACACATATTTTGCCAAGTCAACTTAAAATAATTTGTTACCAGGCTGCCTTAAAATTTTAAGTTGAATCAACTCAAATATCTAAGTTGTCACTTAGCTCAACTTAACATTTCAAGTTGACTAAACTTCTTTGAGTTGACTGAAATTAAAATTTTAAGGCAGCCTGGTAACAAATTATTTTAAGTTGGTTAAAAAAAGTGTATTTACTTATTTATTTATTTTCCTCCAAAACTCTGTGACCCTAGAATAAGTGGTTTGAAAAATGGATGGATAATTATTTCATTTAATGTTGCTTACAAATGTCAAAATACAGAGATCATGGTTCAAAATCATTACTTCTGGTTCATTTGTTAAACTTGAAATGGAAGGTCAGTTTGAGCACAATGCATTGGAGAATACAGTACACTCTCAAGAAAAAAAAGGTACAGAAGTTGTCACTGGAGTGGTACCTTTTCAAAAGGAAAAACTTTGTACCTTATTTATCACTAAAGTGTACATATTGGTACCTTAAAGGTACACAGTACCTCAAGTGTACATTTTAGTACCTAAATGGTAGATATTTGTACCTTTTGAAAATATACCAGCCCAGTATTTAAATAGTGCATACTAGAATCTTAAAGGTACATGGGGGCAGCCGTGGCCTAATGGTTAGGGAGTCTGACTTGTAACCAAGAGGTTGCAAGTTCGAGTCCCAGGTCCGGCAGGGATTGACGGCGGGGGGAGTGAATATCCAGCGCTCTCTCCATCGTCAATACCACGACTGAGGTGAGACCCTTGAGCAAGGCACCGAACCCCCAACTGCTCCCCGGGCGCCGCATCACTACTGTGTGTGTGCACTTGGATGGGTTAAATGCAGAGCACAAATTCCTAGTATGGGTCACCATACTTGGCCTCACGTCTCGTCACTCACTTTACATATTTCAAAGTACATATTAGTACCTAAAGAGTACATAATAGCATCTTTTAAAAGCGTAGTGTTCCAGCTTTTTCTGAGTGTGCTAAAAATGTACAATTGTAAGCATCTCCTGTTGAAAAAAACAGCATATGCTGGTTAGGTTTTGAGGCATGGATGCTGGATTGAGCTGGTTTTATGGCAATTTAGGACCAGCACATGACCAGCATAAACCCATTCAAACCAGCATCCATGCTGTAAAACCTACCTAACCAGCATATGCTGTTTTTTTTTTTTAACAGGGACAACAGGAACAGTATTCCATGACTGGAAACCCTGCTTTTTAAAGCATCCACCCATGTAAGCAAAAAGCATCTTACCTCTGCAAAATGGTGCTGGGAAATCCCATGATGCACCACTTCCTGGGCTCACTATGCACGTGAGCACTGCATGCCCCTCCAAAACGTATCCCATCACACAACTGTAGCGGATCTTGTCGCCGACATTGTATCTGGTCCCGTGGATAATCCCTCTCGGTATCAACCCTGGATTTCCACAGGTGTGACTTGGTAGAACTGGAACAGAAGACAGGAAAACAGGTCAGAAGTAAGTTTCTGCATCATGCTGTGCTTTTCACTGTTCTCTGTTTGTTCTTTTCATCATCATCCACAGACTGAGCCAAGCTCTTGAGATGTCTGTCTCAGTGCAAGTCTTTGCTATGAAGCGTGTACATTTGAAGCTGGCCCTGCACTTATGCATGGGACTGTGGTGAAACCTCCACACGTTAGTCGTACGCTTGATCATGATGCTGTTTGAAGGTATTTCATATTGACAATACAATCACAGCATGAACGTGCTCTGTTCATCCGTGCCAACTATTCAAACAGAATCTATGCAAAAATTTTAAGAGTGGAAAAAAATAGGGTGTAATGCTGACTCTCGTAAACACAAAGCCTTTTTTTAACTTTGTTTTCAGTTTTCTTTGTTTTGTTTCCAGTTCTGTAGTAAAAAAAAAAAAAAAAAAAAAAAAAAAAAGTTGAAAAGAAGACCACTTAAAATCTAACTGAAATCGAAATTAAACCTATTTCCTTGCTTTACTTTCTTTCTTGGACAAGTTTGGTGATCCCTGAATTAGATTTTCAGGGAATCAGGCCAGACTCAAACGTGCTACTTCTGCATGAGCATCAAGGCTCAACATGCCTGGAACTGCTAGGCCACAGCTTCATCATATGAAGCTCTGCACTCACATCATTAATGTTCATATTCAGATTAACATATTCACATGTTAAGTGTGATGAACATTTCCATCACATAGACATACATTTCAGTCTGGTTTTCACACAAAGCACATTAGTCATATGGATTGTTGTATTATCAATTATACAGCATTAATAAGAATTTGTATTCAGGGGTGAACAAGTACATTGTAAACAGAGGTGGGTAGAGTACCCAAAAACTGTACTCAAGTAAAAGTAAAAGTACTTATATATAAATATTTACTCAAGTAAAAGTAAAAGTAATAGTCTGAAAAGTTAATTGAGTAAGAGTAAAAAAAAGTATTGGATAAAAAAACTACTCAATGCAAATCAGAATTTTCACCAGCCTTTACGCTAGTATTCATAATCCTTCAGAAATCCTTCATTCCAATATGTTGATTTATTATAAATGCTGTTCTTTTTAGCCTTCTATCCATCAAAGAATCCTGAACAAAATGTCACAGGTTCCAAAAAATAATAAGCCGCCTGTGAAATTTTGTTCAGGATTCTTTGATGAATAGAATGAATTCTGAAGGATCATATGAGTCTGAAAACTGGAGAAACATCTGATTAAAATTCTGATTTGCATCACTGAATTAAATTATATTTTAAAGTATAAGTATGCATTAAACTCCTCACATGACAGCTTCTAAACATAACGAAACAAATGCTCATTGACGGATCTTCTTCTGTCTGTTCTGCAAAATGTAAATAAATGTATATTTCTGCAAGCGTATCGTGAAAATATCAATATTAATATTAATTGTGTCTAGACCCAGAGCTAACGCAAGTTTGGCGGGTGTTCATAACATACATGTGAAAGTTTATTTAAATGTATAAATTATATTGTATTTAATGTATAAGGTACATGTACATTCCCCTGGAACCCCCTGGAATAATAGCCTTTGCAGCTTTCACCTGTAGATCCAAAGCCACGTCTTCAACACTCTTGATGTTCTTAAACTTTATGTTACAACTCTGAATGAGCTGCTTCAGACGACGCGTGCAGCAGGAAACTGAACGAATCATTCAAACTGATTCGCGAGTCAATTCACTGCCAATTGGCTTGATCAAGCCTTTGAACAGAAATGACTCAAAAGAATGAATCATTCGCGAATCGACATCGCTTATTGCCCAGAGAAAAGTAGACGGCGCGTTTGGCATAAATTAAAGCATTTTTAATTTGTATTGCATTAAGATAAAGTAACGAGAGGAGCGTCGCCCGCAGTAACGAAGTAAAAGTACCGTTATTTCACTAAAAATGTACTTGAGTAAGAGTAAAAGTACCCATTTTTAAATATACTCTAAAAGTATTAGTTACCCAAAAAATGTACTCAAGTAAATGTAACGAAGTAAATGTAACTCGTTACTACCCACCTCTGATTGTAAATTTGGTAAGTTCTAATAAAATTTTCATTCCAGAAAATATTTATTCTTCATTTACTCTAAAATATAAGGAAATAGTAAATTTATACTTCAGATTTTTGTCAATAGGCCAAACATATTGAATTATCACTATATATATATATATATATAGATAGATAGATAGATAGATAGATAGGTATATAGATAGATAGATAGATAGATAGATAGATAGATAGATAGATAGATAGATAGATAGATAGATAGAAAAGCCACTGAAGAGCACAATGGTGTAATTTGATGAACATGTTCATATGAGCCCTGTGTTGACTTCAATTCACAAGCTTTATGAGTCATGGGAGGGCTCTTGAAGGAATTGTTTCTATTCTCTAAGAAATCATTGTGATCCTCCAAATATGAGAGGTGCCTGGAGGAATGGGTGTAGATGTTATATAACCCCTGTGGCAACTTACACAGCTAAATCTAGAGCTGACATTTAAGAGCTGAATGTTGATTCTGTTGCATTCACTGATAAAACTGCTGCAGAATGTCTATTAGGATTCTGTTTGGCTTGGTTGAATTTGTTCTGCATAAAATATATAAAAACAAACCAAAAAAAAAACATACGATTTTCCAGCAACTGCTAAACTTTACAAACTTAAATAAATAAATAAATGCAGGCTCTGCTTACTATGCAACAAACAAACCTTTTCTAAAATGTAGGAAAGATTTTATTTTTTTTTCCAAAAAGGCAGCATTGCATATGTACGTCACATAGTGCATAATGAAGACATGAGATCTGAGACCACAAAATACATCCAAGATAGAAATGGGAGAAATGATGTCTATAAAATACAAGCACAATCAAATATAAAATGTAGGTAGCTACAACAGATGCATACAATGGGTCAGGAATATAATAAAGAGCCCTTCGCACCCCGGGAACCACCTTTTCTGCTACTCTCTGGTAGACGCTATCAGTCCCTTAAGACACACACTTCCAGATTCTTGAACAGTTTTTATCCACGTGCCATCAAAGAACTGAACTTAAATAACTATTTTCTCAGCACTTAAGGTTCAGGGTTTGATTGTGTAATAACAAGGACTCCCACCACAATATTCATATTTATTAATTTATTAACATTTCGTTTTTGCATTAATTTTGGTACATTTCTCCCTTACTGCACTTTACCCTGCCATTTTGAACATATTTGTGCCATTGTTTGTTGTATATGCTTAGTTTTGCATTATTTGCTGTATATATCTTTACACACTGCACTGTGTTTGTATGTGTTTGCACATGTTTTTTTTCTTTTTCTTTCTTTTTTTTTTTTGTACTGGGATCCAAAAAATTTTTTGTACATCTGTACAATGACAATAAAAATATTCTAATTATATTCTAAGTCTAAATCTAATTCTAATAATTGCACATGCATTCATACAAATCATTTCTGTACAGGTCTTTCAGTGTAGTATGCATGTGTACTGAACAAATACTGAACCACTGCATGTGTGTAACTTAATTTAAAAATCCTAATTTTAAAGAATCAATATTAATTCTTAAATGCTGAGATTTATCTTTTAATCTATACTGTTTCAGCTGATGCAATAATTAAAGTTCACTAGACATGTAAACAATACAGCATGTAGCATTACATTTACCTCAGACAAGTCATTCAGTGTCCACAGCTTGTTAGTTCTTTAGAAAAATGAAATCTACAGAAGAGCATTTCGCTAAATATATGCACCATATTAGCTTATATACTAACTTGTTAGTAATATCTTTATCTAATGTATATTTAAGATAGATTGTCCTCAAGAACTTTTTATTTGGAATTGGATTTATTTAAAGGCAGAACACAATTTGTTCACTAAACCTGTTTCAACAACACATTTTCACTCCCAACCTGTCACATGTAAATGCTTGGTCAGGACCCCTTGCTGTCACTTTTTGATGCTCATGGTACCCCTTTAGCGTCACTTTTGGATGTGCAGGGTCCTCCATTGTTTCTAGTTGTTTGCATTATGCGTCACATTTAATGATTTGCAGAAAATCATTTTACATAAATTTCTACTTTCATAGATATATTAGAGCGCCTAACCTCACCTCTACCCTAAACCTACCCCTTCTGAACAATATAGCACATGCAACAGGCAAATAAAAGTACAATGACAGGTATTTATTGCAAAAACTGACCATAAAAAACAGTATAAAAGTATCCGATATCTTGATGCGAAAAACAGAGTAGATCATAAGGATTTAATCGCTGAAAATGATCTCACTCCCGCACATATCACATTCAAAAAGATACTACTGAACTTGCTTAGCATGAAGCAATCGGTCACGAGACACACAAAAGCCAATGGCATTTCACAACCAAAGCTGATGTAGCACTTCTTCTGGCGGCAGTTTTTAAATTTGTGCTACACACTACAGACTACACACAGGATGAGCTGTATGGTGGATAGAGACGGTGATTGCATCTGTTCCGCTAGAAATCAATAGTTTTGCTTCGGAAGATTTGAGATATTAATACTTTATAAATGAATTGTGACTGTAGTTGTATCTGCCTATTATATCCTGTGTTTTTTTTTTTTTTTTTTTGACAAATGGTTAGGTTTAGGGGCAGGGGTTGGGTTATGTACTCATAAATGTGTAAATACTGTCATGTTAAAATAATTGTTTTGACTGTTTACATTGAGGGAAAAAAAAACAAACATATATGCAATAATGGCAAAATTATTACCTAATATGTACTTTAATCATGACAATAAAATTCCTAATGCCTTTCACGTCAGCATATTGACGCCAAAGGTTTCTTATTTAAAGCAATGCAGGACCCTGCACGTAAAAAAAAAAAAAAAAAAACGATAAAAGGATACCCTAAAAAAGTGACACCTAGGGGTCCTGACCAAGCGTCGATATGTGACGAGTTGGGAGTGAGAATGTGTTGTGTTTTCCCCCACGCTCAGGGAGCAATAAAAAAATAAAAAGCAGCACAGTTGAATGCAAAAGCGTATTCTATAGAATATGGTTGTTAGCTTAGCAACATGCTAACATGCTAATTCACTTCTGAGTCAAGTTGCCTGTGCATTTGTGTGAAAAGTGAACACTGTAAAGTGTTCCAAATCACTCATATTGAGGTTGGATATGGTTGGAAGTGACAGGCTATAGGCACCAAAGCAGCTTCCTACTGTAGTTTTTAGGAACACAGCCATAGTTTCAAATTCTTGCTTTTGGCCAAATCTTGTTTTGAAAGTACAGTGATACCTGTAGGCTATGTCTTGCAAGTAGGCCTACCCTCCCAGCTGTCACTGATAAGCATTTTAAGTTCAAAAGAGACCACATTGAGAAAAGTGGATTTTGGAGGCTGTTCATTTAATTGAGTCAGCCCTTTATGTATTTAGGTCTCATTTGGATGCATCTACTAATGAGTTTTAGTAATGCCATTAGCAGAATTAAACAGATATTTAAATGTAAAATTAAACAGACATGGTTTACTTGGTAGCATGTTATTTAAATCACCTCAGTATTGCATCCTAGGCTGACATGGCTTAGTTGGAACAAGATGTGTCATCGTCAGCACACTTATGATTTTGGAATAGCTCTTTTTGGCACAACTGTACATTCATATTCATGGTTTTGCACTCATAATGCGCTCAGCTCCAGTGAAAAAGCTGTGTCCCAGCAGATGTAGGATGGAGCATCCAAGCCTATGAAAATGTTGTCTGTCTGCTGCTCTATTTTGAGCATTTAGGACTTGCAATTGATTTAATCTGGAATAATTAATTGTGGAAATGTCTGCCCACTGAGATCCTAGTCTACTGGAATAGCTCTGTTCATTAATCATATTTTCACATTGATGATGTAGCCTGCTGTGCAGGATTCAGAGGGAGTTTGGTAAATATTTGATTTATTATCTGATTAATCATATGTGAAGGCCAATTTGATGAAATTTAAATGTACAATTAGGAAATGTGCATTTTTGAAATGCATCCATTTTGCATCGTCATTGAGTATCTCATCATGAATAAGTAATGTTATTTATTTGTTTAAAACCACTACACAGCTGGATATGTTTATCAATTTTGTTGATAATTTTTCTGCAACATCAAAATGAAGTTTTATCAATAATACACCCACCACAAATCTGAATGTAATGAGATCTAAAACATGAACGTAAAACATGCTTCTAGTCTTGATGCTTATTAGTCAGTGTCTATCATGCTAAAATACACTGTACACAGCTATCAAACACCTTTACTCTTCACTTTACTAATTATCATTTGACTATTTAAATGAAAACAAGAACATAAACAAAATGGAAATAAAAAGTTGAAGTTGTGTAGAGTTAAAGACTTAAAGGCATTGCTCACTAAAGGACCGAGAGCTAGCTCACATGTAGTACAGAACTCTTCTTTAATATACTATAATATACTTAATATTGTTTGTCTGTTTTTACTTTTTTTTTTAGGGATATAACACAAGACTATCTGGTTTATTGGCAGATTATAACATTCTCAAGACAATCTGTTTGTAAAACAGTTTAGTCAGTGAAAGAGAATAATAAATACCTGAAATAAACTGCTATTTTCTGCATGTTACAAATTTTATAATTGATTTTTTTTTTTTTTTTTTTTTTTTTTTTTTACAAATTATGAGTATAATATTTTATCTAATATATGAACAGGAGCAGATTTATTTCATATGTCATATGACTCCACCCAATGAGGAAGTGAAACCAATCTTCAAAAGAAGACATTTATGATTGGGACATGACAATGTGCCTAACTTAACTGGACAATACTGAATGTATGCAATGTTTCTTGCCCATTTGTGGTGTGAATCCCTTTCTATTATTCCTCAACGTTCACAAAGCCTCTTAGAGGACTGGTTAGTGTCTCATAAGATCAACACCTAATTGAGCCTTTCTCTCTTCCTGTGACATTGTGAGAGATCAATAGAGTAGTTAAAGGCTGATACTCTGGGTCTAAAACCCATTTCCCATTTCCTTCATCGGAACTGAAGCAATGGATAAGAAAAGCCAAAACCTCCCTGCAGGAGAGGGACACGGATCACGAGGTGCAGAGAATCGGCTCAGAGAGGAGGTGTTTGGGCTGTGAAAGTGCGAAGGTGCTGGAATGAAAAAGCTAGCTGCCCCTAACATGTGACAGCAATCTTGAGGGACCCTGCAGGTCCACAGACAGAGATGAAGAGATGGTGTCGGAGAGTTAAAAGTATTTTGCAATGGAAACACAGCACAATATGAGTCAGGGCTTAAAACCACAGCTTGTGTAGCTGCATATAACACCAAAACACTTGTTGCAGAGATTGCACTACAAATTATCTTTAACATTAAAGTTACTGTCTTTTTTTTATTTGCATTTTAATTTCCCTATTCTTATGGTTGAATACATTATTCTAAGTGGATAATGAAACACCAGTAAGAATTATCAGAGTTATGTAGGTATCTAACTTTCAATGAAAATCCATTAAACTTGAGCTGTCACAGTGAATTTTCACAATCAATTTACTGTATTTACTGAATTACACAAATATATGTCTTCTTTTTCACTTCCTAAAACTGTACATTTAACAGTATTTAACTACTAGTACAGTTTACTAGTACACTAGGACTATATATATATACAATAAATAAATAAAAAAGAACGGCAGTCAACTAAAGGTGCTTTGTAAAACAATGCAACTGGTGCTTTAGTGTAGTCAACACGTGTTCAGGATCTTTTGTTGTTACTGGTATAAAGCTATTGTGCAATTCCCTGTTGTAGTCACAGTAGAGGTAACGTAATTTGGATTCCCAATAAAAATGTTTTTGTCCAGATTAATGAGCATGCCACATTTTTACGATTGCGTGGGGACTTGACCAAGCAATAGTTTACTTGCCAGGTCATACCATGTCACCTCTATTGAGAATGATATTTCACCAGAGGCAACCTTAATGCAAAAATCAATATAGGACATTCTCTCTGAATAAATGGCCAGTGTCTCTAAACTCTGTCATATGTTGGAACCATTTATTTGATCGTCTATTGTATAAAGGGAAGTGTTAAGCACACTCGATAGTAGCTCAGTCTTTGTACGCTTTAATAATGTACAACACTGCCACTGAACTGTGAATGGCACGAATCTGCTAAACAATATAACTGCTAAACAGAGACATATTGTCTGTATACTATGGTGCAGAGGCAAACATATGGAGTGAATTTTCTGCCAATATTTATCAAAAACAAACGCATTTATTTCAAACAAACGCAAGTGACTTGCAAATACAAAACTCTGTTTGAGAGAAAATGCAGGGTTATGGACAAATATATTTATTGTGTTACAACTGTGAGTCTTTTTATGAGGAAACTTGGCTTGATTCTCTCACAAATGCGTGCAGACAGATTTTCTCACAAATGTAATTGAGCAACTTTCTTTTCCAAAAACAGCAGAGGGTTTACCTTTTCAGGGAATACCAACATGAGTGTGGAACAGATCAGATTCTGTCTTATATTACGTCTATATATCAATAACCATTTAGATGTTTTCACAAAGCAACCCTATACTACAATGTCAGTAAAGTTGTTAACATGATTAATTAGTTCAAAACTCATTAATGACATGGCTAAACATTTAAATTGGCAGTCTTGCCCTATAAAAACTGATCCATTCCTCTTATCCTCTTTTTTTGGATAGTGGTGGGATATAGAATATATAGACATTTGTCCAACATTCAAAACATTTTGTAATACATAAATGCAAATGTATTGTGGATAGCGACAACTGTGTACCAAAAACGAAAGCGTTTTGAGTTATATATGTTGAGACATAACCTACAGTGGAGAGAAATGTTGTAAGCTATAGCTCTGCAGTAAAAGTTTAAACAAATATAAAACTACACATAGACAAGATAACAAAAGAAGTACAGGCTAATCTAATTATACAAATAGGCTACTATAGTCAAACTAGTTTAAGTTCAGGTGAGCTTTATTGTTTTTCAACTATATACATATACCAAAATATAATCTAAACGTTAATGTCCCCTCTGAAAATCAACAATGTTTTTATTATTTATATATTCACCATTTTAGCTAAAAATGGTTGCAGTGTTACAACATTTAAAAAGTTTTTGATATTGTACTTAATAATGTTATTTGTTTTCCTTTTTTTTTATTTTTATTAATAGTTAATTAATGAGCACTTAGGTGATATTGCCATATCTGATATCTAAAAAAAAGTCTAAGCTTTCATTTTTGGTATACTGTACAATGTCGTTGCTCTCCATAATACATTTGCGTTTTAGTATTACAATATATTGTGACTGCGTTGTTTTGAATGTACAATTGTATCAACATATACAGAGTTCTGGCATTAAAACTCTAGAATGCAGTCCGATGGTCTAACTCAATCTGATAACATGACATCATAATCACATGGCACAGCCAATTGGTTTTCTCCTGTATCAGTAGCCAATGAGCTCACTGCTCAACATTCAAATACATGACCAGTGCCAGGTGTAGCAGTTTGCAGCATGCTTCAGAAACCCTTCACCTTCCCCAGCTCCACCTGTGTAGATCTGCTACAAGGTGATTCATATATGCTATATGGGGGTTAATTATATATGTTATATGTGCAGCAGCAGTGTTTCTTATATGCTTTGTATTGTATGTATTGGCAGTAGCAAGTCTCGGTACTTGCTCTGTTGCAGCAGCAGCAGCGTAGCAGATCTATTCCGCCAAGACCAAATACATTAACATTGTCATGTACATTACCATGCCAATCCCTCCAAGAGTTGTCATGACAGAAATGTATATATTCTATATCCCACTATCCAGCAGAGAGATAAGAGGTATGGAGAATGGATCTGTTTTTGTTGGGAAAGACTGCATATTTAAATGTTTAGCCATTCTTTTTTTTTTTCAACTAATTAATCATGTTAACAACTTTTTCAATTATTGTGAATTTCACTGACATTGTAGTGTAGGGTTGCTTTGTGAAAACATCTAAATGGTTAATTATAGATATAGTAAGACAGAAACTCACCTGTTCCCCACTCATATTGGTATTCCCTGAAAAGGTAAATGGGTGTTTCAGGTCTCGGGAGACTAACGTAAATTGATCGACAGTGCCATCTGCTGTTTTTGGAAAAGGAAGTTGCTCAATTGCATCTGTGAGAAAATCTGCCTGCATTTGTGAGAAAATCAAGCCAAGTTTCCTCATAAAAAGGCAACTGAGTCTCACAGTTGTAACACAATACATATATTTGTTCATGCCTCTGCATTTTCTCTCAAATAGAGTTTTGTATTTGCAAATCACTTTGTGTTTGTTTGAAAGTCATTTTTTTCTTTGCAAAGCAGATTGCGTTTGTTTGCCAAATGCTAGATTTGTTTGATGAATATTGGCAAAAAATTCACTCCATACAAACACAGTAAAACACGCCTCCGTATCAAGGTGGACCGAGTCTGTGTCACAGCCCTTGCCCCTTGGAAGGACATTCTATGGATGGAATAGGGTGTTCCCCTGGGCCTCACGTCCAGACGGAAAGTAGTCATGACAGACGCCTACAACTTAGGTTGGGGGGCGCTGTGTGATGGCAGACCGGCCTTTGGCCTCTGCTCAGAGACACAACGTCGCCTTCACATCAACTGCCTGGAAATGCAAGCAGTATGTTTAGGCCTTCACACCTTCCAGTCTGAGCTAAGGGACCACCACATCCTGGTCCACTCGGACAGCATGACAGCATGACTCCAAGGTCGTCCTGAAACCAAGACGAGGTTATGTACCAAAGGTACCTACGACTCCCTTCAGAGACCAAATCATCACGCTCCTGGCTCTTCCTCAGTGAGAGCAAGACCAGGACTTTTCACTTCTATGTCCTGTTCGGGCATTAAAAATTTATGTTGAGAATTCCGCCTCATTCAGACAGTCAGAACAGCCTTTTGCTTGCTTCGGCGGCCGCACCAAAGGGTTGCCGGTCATGAAGCAGAGACTATCCAGATGGATAGTTGAGGCCATCAAGCTAGCCTACTCCTCCTTGGGCCTTCTTTGCCCCATAGGAGTAAGGGCCCACTCGACTAGAGGCGTCACCTCATCCTGGGAGTGGTCTAGCGGAGTCTCTATGGTGGAAATGTGTGCAGCAGCAGGCTGGGCCTCTCCGTCCACATTTACCAGGTTTTAAAATCTGGAAAGTACCTTGCAGGCCAGGGTACTTTCTGCCTGAATGGCCCAATTTATCCACTTTAAACAGCGTTTTCAAAAAGCTCTGTTTTCATTAACAAAAACGCAGTTTCAGTGTGGGTGGAAAGGCAAAACGAAAAGAAAAAGAAGTTTTTTTTTCAAACCATGTACCAGGATAGCCACAAAACCCTGGTATAGTTTGTTTACATTAGATTCTTTACATTTAGAGCTTAAAAATTTGATGTCTCATGATATGGCCCATTTAACACATATGTCTTGATAGATTTGCCAGAAGGATACAAAACAGAGACCAAAATGTTGATGACATGCTGCGAATATCAATGGTATTTGTAGGGAAAATTGAGAGAGTCCTTTTTTAACAGTGGCTAAGCAAATAACCTGATTAGTGTTTTGCTTTATTGAATCTCCCATTAAAGTGGGACATGGAGGCCAATTTTCTGTTCATTACTGCAGCCACTGTTCTGATGCATGTTAGTTGCTGTTTGACACACTCCTGTAGCTGCCACATTCTAGCACCACATTCCCATCACATCTGCTATGACAGATTTAAAGGTGAGTGCATTCCATTAAATGAAGATGCATGGCATTTGATTGGCCGACAAGTCAATTTCCCACATGAATGGTGACACTATAGTCTGCACATTATCTTTGGTAACCTTAGTATGTTTTGAGGTCTATGTATCATCTGCCTAGACTGTCAAGCAATCTCAAACCCAATGTAATTGAAACTACCATTAGATGTGGCTATTTCCACTGCAAACCATGCACAGGAATCTGCATGACATGAGAGAAATTTCATATCTGTGAAAAAAAAAAAAAACAACAACTAGCCAGATTAATTATCCTTTTAAAAGCACATTTATTTTATCAACTAACTCAAGGATGTCAAAAAAAAAAAAAAAAATAAATAAATAAAATAAATAATAATTAAAATAAAAAATAAAATAAAATAAAATAAAATAAAATAAAATAGGGCTGGCTGGTATGACCAAAATGTAATATCAATGGTGGTAATAACCACTTCTATGGTACATACCAACAATTTATGGTATGCATCACATTTATGGGTATTTTTGCAGGTAATTCAACCTGGTTCATTTAGCTATTATATAATTAAAAAATAATAATAATAAAATAAAGTACTTTGTCTCATTTAATTGTTGTTTTATTTCAGAACTTGATAGCACAATGTATATACAGGTGCATCTCAATAAATTAGAATGTTGTGGAAAAGTTAATTTATTTCAGTAATTCATCTCAAAATGTGAAACTCGTGTATTAAATAAATGTAATGCACACAGACTGAAGTAGTTTATGTTTTTGGTTCTTTTAATTGTGATGATTTTGGCTCACATTTAACAAAAACCCACCATTTAGAATAGTATTCACAAATTAGAATACTTTATAAGATATACTCCTCCTTGGGCCTTCCTTGCCCCATACGAGTAAGGGCCCACTCGACTAGAGGCGTCACCTCATCCTGGGAGTGGTCTAGCGGAGTCTCTATGGCGGAAATGTGTGCAGCAGCAGGCTGGGCCTCTCCGTCCACATTTACTAGGTTTTATAATCTGGATGGCCAAGGTACTTTCTGCCTGAATGGCCCAATTTGTCCACTTTAAACAGCATTTTCAAAAAGCTATATATATATATATATATATATATAAAGGTTTCTTTGACAGTGGCCTTCATCTCATCTGCATTTTTTTTTTTGGTCTCTTGTTTCTCATTTTCCTCTTGACAATACCCCATATATTCTCTATGGGGTTCAGGTCTGGTGAGTTTGCTGGCCAGTCAAGCACACCAACACCATGGTCATTTAACCAACTTTTGGTGCTTTTGGCAGTGTGGGCAGGTACCAAATCCTGCTCGAAAATGAAACCAGCATCTTTAAAAAGCTTGTCAGCAAAAGGAAGCATGAAGTGCTCTAAAATTCCTTAGTAAACGGGTGCAGTGACTTTGGTTTTTAAAAAACACAGTGGACCAACACCAGCAGATGACATTGCACCCCAAATCATCACAGACTGTGAAGCTTAACACTAGACTTCAAGCAACTTGGGCTATGAGCTTCTCCACTCTTCCTCCAGACACTAGGACCTTGGTTTCTAAATAAAATACAAAACTTGCTCTTATCTGAAAAGAGGACTTGGACCATGGGCAACAGTCCAGTTCTTCTTCTCCAGTGATTGTCTTCTGGACAACTGCTTAGCAGTCTTCCCCATGATTGTGTAGCATAGTGAACCAAACTGAGAGACCATTTTGAAGGCTCAGGAAATATTTGCAGGTGTTTTGAGTTGATTAACTGATTGGCATGTCACCACATTCTAATTTGTTGAGAGTGAACTGATGGGCATTGGTTAAATGTGAGCATTTACTCAGTATCATGATCTCATTTTTGACCAAGATGGCTTTTAGCTGGTCAAAAAACCAGATGATCCAAAAAACAGTTCACAAATAGTTAAATGTTGACTAATAAATAGCTGCACATAAGTTCACAAAGAAAATATGTTATTTCAATTGTTGGTTACACTTTAGAATAGGTAACACTTATTACTGCTAACTAATTGCTTATTAGCATGCATATTGCTAGAATTTTAGCCATTTATTAGTACTAGTTAAGCATATATTAATGTCTTATTCTGCATGACCTTATTCTACATCCCTAATCGTACCCAATACCTAAACTTAACATTTACCTTACTAACTATTAATAATCAGCAAATTAGGAATTTACTGAGGGAAAAGTCATAGTTAGTAGTGAATAAGTGTTACCTATTCTAAAGTGTTACCAAAAAGTTATTATTTTGGAATAAATGTAAAGTGCTTGATAAACTTGATGAGATTGATACAAAATATAAAATTATAAAATAGAATAGTGTTTCCGCTCACTCTTTTGCGCCTTGAGTATAAGAAAGGCGCATTACAAATAAAATGTATTATTATTATTATTATTATTATTATTACTCCAATATTTAAATATATACATAACATATCAATATTTCAAAAGATAGTTAAAGAATATATAAATCATTTTGACTACAGGTCAGCCAACTCTGAAATCCCATGCTAACTTAAGCTTTTTATTTCCATCCTTGTGGGCATCTTTTGCTTTATATGAAATGACGTGAAGTGTAACCAAGTATAGTGACCCATACTCAGAATTTGTGCTTTACATTTAACCCATCCAAGTGCACACACACAGTAGTGAACAGACACACCATGAACACACACCCGGTGGGCAGCCATATTGCTGCGCCGCCCTGGGAGCAGTTAGGGTTTGGAGTTTGGTGCCTTGCTCAAGGGACTCACCTCAGTCGAGGTATTGAGGGGGAGAGAGCACTGGTTATTCACTCCCCCACCAACAATCTCTGCAGACCTGAGACTCAAACCCGCAACCTTCGGGTTACAAGTCTGACTCTGATTATGTCATCATGATGTTTACGTCTCAAGCTAGCTTTGCTCTCATCTCAAGAGTATGCTTAATGCAACTGGCGGATGCTTTTCTCCAAAGCAACTTAAATTGCAGTTACATTTTTTTTCAATTGCTAACATACTTTTGTCCAATCTGTAGTTACATTTTCAAAACTCTAAACACAATTAGCACAACATCCATCTGTTGTGACCATACCATTAACACAATTTGTGTTGTTTTCACACAATATGCAGTCAATTACCATGTTTCTAAAATGCAAACATTTTCTTTTCGTACAAGCTTACCCAAAACCAAAATCATGGGACTTTTTAGTCTTATTTCCAAATGCTTAAACACAACATGTCAGGAATAAAGACCTAATGTTCCAAACCTTAAATACAGTATAAAGCCTCTATTTCTGCAACAACAGCAGCTCAGAATGATTGAAAATATCTCTATATAAAATATTGTAACAACTTATAAGCATATTTAAATAACAGATCAATGAAATATTTAGAAATAGCTGATTCCAGTCTCAGTTGGAGGAACAGTCAGGTGTTGAAGCTACTTCCATGACATCAACATAGAGTAAAAAAGACCTCTTTGAATTGGTTTTGTGGATGCAAAACAACACAAAGAATCAGAGAGAAAAAAAAGAGAAGAAGAGGTAGGGGAGAGGAGTAAGAATGTGTGTTGGACTGTGCATTGTTATGTTTTTTTCCCCTTACACATGTAGAACCTATGAAAGCTTATTTCTCCCACTGAATATAAAGGGAAAGGGTAATTGTGACTTTTTTTAATCTCACAATTCTGATAGTCTGAATTGCAAGATGTAAACTCACAATTCCAAGAAAAGAAGTGAGATAAATAGGTCACAGTTACCATTTACCCTTTATATTCTGCGGCAAAATTACAGTTTTTTTTTCAACTGCTAACATACTTTTGTCCAATCTGTAGTTACATTTTCAAAACTCTAAACACAATTAGCACAACATCGGTCTGTTGTGACCATACCATTAACACAATTTGTGTTGTTTTCACACAATATCCAGTCAATTACCATGTTTCTAAAATGCAAACATTTTCTTTTCATACAAGCTTACCCAAAACCAAAACCATGGGTCTTTTTAGTTTTTTTTGCAAATGCTTAAACACAGCATGTCAGAAATTAAGTCCTTAAATACAGTATAAAGCCTCTATTTCTGCAACAACAGCAGCTCAAAATGATTGAAAATATCTTTATTTAAAATATTGTGACAACTGATAAGCATATTTAGGTAACAGATCAATAAAATATTTAAAAATAGCTGATTCCAGTCTCAGTTGGAGGAATCTACAGGTGTTGAAGCTGTATCCATTACCATTATTGGTAAACGCTTGTTAGCAATTGAAAAAAACTGTAAGGTACACATTTAGTCATCATCATCATTAGGTTAATTGTAACAATTTAGTATTTTTAATTTGTCACCATTACTTAAAGGGCAACTATTATGCCCCTTTTTACAAGATGTAATATAAGTCTCAGGTGCCCCCAGAATGTGTCTGTGGAATTTCAGCTTAAAATACCTCACAGATCATATCATTTTGAAATTGCCTATTTTGAATGGAAGCAGAAACACACTGTTTTTGTGCATGTCTCTTTAAATGCAAATGAGATGCTGCTGCCCCCTTTTCCAGATTATCATGTATATCGCGCTGAAATAATAATTTTAAAGTCGTATCAGTTTACAGTTTTTTTTTTCAATTGCTAACAAGCATTTACCAATACTTATAGTACTTTTTCTAGATTTAACACAGCAACACACCTAAATCACACAATTAGCCAAATAGTTAATTTCCTCTCCAAAACCACATTTTGTTGAATAAATTCAAACTCTACATTTCAAAATGCTTAATACTTTTTTCTACATATACTAACTTTATAAAAACACAGCAAACCTTGTTCAAAACTGAGTCATTCGGTCAAAACTTTAGCACTAGTTTCTATCCAACAAAAACATATGGTCAATCACAGCACAGTGATTGTCAAAATACTAACAGTTGATGGCTTTACGAAAACTGCATTACTTGTCATGTTTCAGTTCTACCTGCATATAATAAAAAAAAAATATATTGTTTTTTTTTTGTTTTTATTTAATTTAGCCTTCAGTTTGCCTTCAACTGAATCCCATTTTACATTTTAAAGTGTTGAGTGTGTTATTTCTTTGCAACATGCTATCTAAAACTGAATTGAGTCATTACTTTACCGAATGTACAATAGATAGGGTAACCTATGCAGAAATTCAGTTGGAACCTTGATTGAAATTCCAATATACATAGTCCTTGGTTACAATTTTACCACATAATATAAAGGGTAAAGGGTAACTGTGACCTATTTATCTCACAGTTCGGACTTCTATTCATGGAACTGCGAGTTTACAATTTACAATTTCAATTTTTTTTTTTTTTTTTTTTTGTGAGATTGAAAAAAAGTAAAACACAATTACCCTTTATATTCTGTGGCAGAAGTAAGCTTTCATAGGTTCCACATGTGTAAGAGGAAAAAACAAACATAAAAATGCACAGTCCAGAACACATTCTTACTCCTCTCCCCTACCTCTTCTTCTTCCTTTTTCTAATCCTACTATCTCCTGCAGCTATTTATCGCCTTCTCTTAGGCATTTTCTTTTCTCTCTCTGTGTTGTTCTGCATCCACAAAACCAATTCAAAGAGGTCTTTTTTACTCTATGTTGGTGTAATGAAAATAGCTAACACCTGACTATCCCCCCAACTGAGACTGGAATCAGCTAAATATTCTAAATATTTCATTGATCTGTTACTTAAATATGCTTATTAGTTGTTACAATATTTTATATATAGATATTTCAATCATTTTGAGCTGCTATTGTTGCAGAAATAGAGGCTTTATACTGTATTTAAGGTTCGGAACATTAGGTCTTCGTTTCTGACATGCTGAAAGCATTTGCAAATAAGACTAAAATGATCCATGATTTTAGGTAAACTTGTACAAAATAAATAAATAAATAAAATGGCATTTTAGAAACATGGTAATTGACTGCTTATTGTGTGAAAACAACACAAATTGTGTTAATGGTATGGTCACAACAGACGGATGTTGTGCTAATTGTGTTTAGAGTTTTGAAAAACTGAAATGCGCTGCAAATAGCCACAACACAACTAAACACAAAAGCATGTGGCAAAAACAGAAACACGCTGCAAATACTCACACACACACACACACACACACACACACACATATATATATTACAGTTTTTTATTTAAAAAAAAAAAAAATTTATTTAAAATACTGTAACAACTGATATTTAGGTAACGCATATTTAGGTAACAGATCAATGAAATATTTAAAAATAGCTGATTCCATTCTCAGTTTGAGGAACGGGCAGGTGTTGAAGCTATTTCCATTACATCAACATAGAGTAAAAAGACCTCTTTGAATTGGTTTTGTGGATGCAGAACAACACAAAAAATCAGAAAGAGAAAAAATGCCTGGGAGTGAGAGAGAAACACTTGTAGGAGGTAGAGGAGTAGTTGGATTAGAAAAAGGGAGAATAAGAGGTAGGGGAAAGAAGTAAGAATATGTGTTGAACTTTGCAGTTTTATGTTGTTGTTTCCCTTACACATGTGGAACCTCTGAAAGCTTTTTTCTGCCATGGAATATGAAGGGTAAAGGGTAATTGTGACTTTTGAAGTCTGAATTGCAATATGTAAACTTATTCCAATTATTCCAATTCCAAGAATACCCTTTACCCTTTATATTCCATGGCAAAATTGTAAACAAAGACTATGTATTTTGGAATTTTCATTCATCACTGCATCAGCTACCATGGGGACACCATCCATATCCAACAATCACCCACTGGAAAGCAATTTCAGTCAAGGTTCCAACTGAATTTCTGCATAGGTTACCCTATCTTTTTTCTGTTGTACATTCTGTAAAGTAATGAGTCAACTCAAAGTTTTAGATATATGTTGACAAGAAAGAACTCATTCAACACTTTAAAATGTAAAATGGGTTTCAGTTGAAAGCAAACTAAAAGGCCAAAAAAAAAAAAAAAAAAAAAAAAAGAATTCAGTTTTAATTCAGTTTTCTGTTATCTATTATATGCAGGTAGAATTGAATGCAGTTTTTATAAAGCCATCAGCTGTTAGTATTTTGACGATCACTGTACTATGACTGACTATATGTTTCTGTTGGATAGAAACTAGTGCTAAAGTTTTGACTGAATGACTCGGTTTTGAATAAGGTTTGCTGTGTTTTTATAGAGTTAGTATAAGTAGAAAAAGGTATTAAGCATTTTGAAATGTAGAGTTTGAATTTATTTAACAAAATGCGGTTTTGGACAGAAAATTAACTATTTGGCTAATTGTGTGATGTAGGTGTGTTGCTGTGTTAAGAGTTTAGAAAAAGTACTTTAAGTATTGGTAAACGCTTGTTAGCAATTGAAAAAAACTGTAAGTTTATTTTTATGTTTCTTGTTAATTGTGTCTCAAATTCTCATGACCTTATTGCCATATACCACAGACATGATTATCTATGTTTTGTAACATGCATGGGGCAGACATGCTCTGCACAGAGAACCAAAACATCTTTGACATCTTTTAAATCAAGAGATCAAAATGAAAAATCACTATTGCCTAAATTTTCTTTAGACATTGCTGGCTTGGACAATACCTGTGAGACATGCATGGTCAAAAGTTATCATTTAATGCTTAATAGTGAAACAAAGAGTAGTTTGTATGGGTGCAAGGCTGTGATGACTCACGCATTTCCATGCACCAGCAGAGATTAAGAAAATTATTCTGGACTTTTTACCGCAGCAATGCACAGGTGAATTGTCCCCGTACAATGAAATTATTCACTATTCATACAGGGAATAACACTGTTTTCATGGTGTTAACCCTGCATTGCTGTGCCAAAATGTGCTTGAACTTGAACTTTCTGTGTTGAGGATGAAGGAAGTGCACTGTTAGACATTTCTGTAATTTCTACAGTTATTTACTATATATCACCTAGTATAATACTGCAGATTTGCTTTACAGTAAATAACTGTATTACCATTTGCATTATGGGAATTTTCTGTGACGTCAGAGCACACATACAGAGACTCACTGTATTTTTTAAAATTGCTGTATACTACTGTATTTGCTGTAACCGCCTCTTTGGTACCATTCTATTGAGGTTGCTTTATTTTCCTCAGTTCTTACATTTGGATTGACATTTGCTCTACACCGTGTCTGCAGCACCGCAACAGCTTGGGGCTGACTAAGTTACACTGGACGCGTTACATCGCTTGTAATGACTGGGAAATCCATTTGTTATTCATGTCAGAAACAGCGCGAGCGCTTGGAGTAGGCTACATATGTACGTCAGAAATGTATCACTTTACTGTCCGTATCCACTGTAAATAGTACATGGGCTTTATGTTGTCTTTTGCCGAGTCGCACCACGCCTCGCCACTCGAGTCCGAGGAAGGCAGGGAAGAAGCGCGCCGGCGCCGCGGATTTTACCCGGGGATAAACCCGCAAGAGAGGAAGAGTTCCGGAGAACATCAGCGCTGTGTGTCGACGCACCTTACAAGAGAATAAGACCAGCAATCAAGGTAACAATATAAATACGTTTGTCCGTGTGTTTGTGGCAGATTTTGCACATCAGTTTAAACTTTTACCCGTAAAATTTACTTGTCAACATGGCGATAACCATGGTAAACTGCGCGGTCATTTCAAACGACTTTTGTCAGCTTATTGAATTAAGTTACCGAGTTAAATTTGTTTTTAACGAGCAACGCTTGTATTAACATTGAGTTAGCTAATGTAAAGTTTTTGTTCAAATGTTAGTAGTTAATGTTGGCCAGTAACCTAATGAGGAAGTAAAATCGTATTTTAGTTAGGTTCACCCAAGTTTTTTTGCTAGCTGACTTTTTAGTTTTATAATTAGTTTGTTATAGTTTTCATATAGAATTTTAGATTTACTGCATTTTTTGTATTTGTGTTTTAAAGGCAACTGCAGTGAAGCATTAAGAAAGAGGAGCATGCCAGCCACCCTGAGACTGATAATTCATGGTAAGAGAACAACTGTGGTTTTGAGAGATTTCTGTATTCTATGGGGTTTGCCTTTTAAAAGTGTGCCATTTCTACTTCTTGTTTTTCAGAGAAGACATTTCTGTCAAAGTGGATGATGAGCAAAGGTGGTGGCCAGGTTTTGGAACAGTACCTGGGTTTTGCAGATGGCTATGTATTCTTTGACTGTTTGTCTTTTTTACCTAATATGTTTCTGTTGCCTAAAGATTCTTTGCAAGGATAAATCAAGATGATACAAGAAGATGCACTGTTCTAGCATTGGAAGTACTACACTGGAAGTACTGGACTGTATTTTTAAGTGTTATACATTCCATGTTTTAAATAAAGAATTTGATATTTTGGAATTATTGTTGTGTCTGTTTTTATTTAATACAGCATTATAGAGTAAAAATATAATGAATAAAATAAAAATGAATAAAATCTAATGAAATATATGTTCAAATTAATGAATTACAGTGGTATACTGATAAATTAGATTGTTTTACAGTAAATCACTGTAAAACAGTACAGTTTGCAACTGTAAATCAAATGCAGTTTGTTACTGTAATTTTTAATTACAGTAACTTACTGGCAACAGTGTTGCCAGTAATTTACTGTAAAAACTCTTTGATATGTCTAACAGTGTGTGCGTCCTGAGATCTATCATGACAAACCAGTCCTCAGACATGATTTGAGACACAACCTGCTTGAGCGTCAGCATCCTGAACTTGAAGCGAAGTTCAAGGTTTCCAAGGTTTTCTCCACATGTCTAAGGCCTGAAAGCAATGCTGTATGCCCTTGATCATGCAATTTGAGACCTGAGCCGAGGGGAACGCCAATGTGGGAAGTCAGCTCCCTCAAGAACTGAGTCCCATGCTTCGCCCCCAAACAGACAACAAATAGACTGTGTGTATTCTCAATAGTATGTATCTATGTATGTATATATGGCAATAGCGCAGGCAGAGAGGGACACACAGTCTATAATGCTGCTGCTTATAATCGTATGAATGCTTATAGGACATAGTGACACTCTCAAATAAAAACTGTGCAAACTAGCACAAAAAAACAGAGTGACACATACAGAGCAGTGTCTGAAAGATAGAAGCTGCCGGCTGCTTTTACTGCACATGCTTGATAGCTTCTTGGCCTCTGCATCACCCTGCCCGTGACATCTCGGTTCTCTATTGGACAGTTTACACACGTGTTTCAGAGCGTAGTTACCCAAATCCAGTATAATATTATAAATATTAATGTTTTTGTGTCACGGAATGTAGTTTTGAGAGGTTTCAGGCGATAATGTACATGTTTATAGCTCAAATATGCAGCTTGTTAATAAAGATAATGTCTATTTGAAAACGTATCAATGTTTTCAGACATGTGATCATCAGCAGCTGTTTTGTGCTCATGAACCCACCCGAGAGCGCCTCACCTTGAAATTCCAGACCTTCTGGAATTTACTGCTGGCTCTTATGTCTTTGTAGTGGTTTCACATGAGCTATAATTTGTTATGGGTAAATCTAACAGTATCTTTGGTCTCATTAATCTTTTATTGTTCCAGAGAAGATAGTCTTGGCAAAATCTCATGTTAAAGTAAATTCAACGCTATATATCAGAGTGCTGTCTTTGAACTTTCGACTGAATTGCCTAGCAACTTTTATGATGGCTGTTTTTGTTTATTAATTGTTATTATTCAATAAATAATATTTTATAAAAATAATAGTATTACTTAACAGTAGTTACTTTGAAAAGTTAACGCTATAAACAGAAGTTATTTTTAGTTTCAACAACAGCTTGACGCAGTGAACAAAAATGCACTGAGCAGCAAAATCACCCTTAACAAATGAAAGGATATTAACATTCTGACAAAGAAAAGGCTTTCCTTAGCAGATATTCAAACTAATGTTTATTGTTAATACGAGGCCGATCTGAAGAATGAATGCTGTATCAGCTGCAGGTAATCACACTTGCACAGTCCATCTCTCTATCATAATAATCTACTATTTACTAATACTACTCTGTTGTTATTTTATGTAATTACACACTCGTGTCATCAAACTTTTGTATAAATGCAATATAGCACTTGTAGACGTGAGATATGGCTGTATATCGGCACGCTGTAATTACCTATGACGGAATCACAGCAGTGCTGATATACAGACATCTCACATCTACTAACAGCTACAAGCTGTTTCCTACCCTGAAAGCATTTTAAAGTCTCTCTTTTTAACAGCCTCTGAAGTCGTAGTTAGGTGCCATCGCCAGATGCTGAGTACCATAGGTATACTGATAGAAAACAATGTGTAGTAGAATTTTAAATACATGGCTCTTTTTGTTCAGTACTGCAATTATCTTTACAAGTTATACTGTTATGCTAATGTTGAGGCTTCACTTAAGGAAAAGGCTCTGATAGCGATGGTATCCAATGTGATGGGACATAATTTATGATTTGTAACCCACTGAATTGGCTAGTGAGTTAAAATACGTTACCCGCCAAGATTGATTTTTACCCACATTGGGTGGGTTGGCGGGTGTTAATTTCAAACCCTGACTGTACCATATCTGCTAGTTGTCAAGCTTAATCATTAAACAGAATTTTGATATTACAAGGGAAGGATGTTTTCCCAGGTAAATTTACGAACTGTCACGGGCAAGCTGCAGTAACACATGTATAATTAAGGGCACTTTTGTCTGTTGTACCATATTTGACAGTAGATCTTAAGAATTCCAAATTACTACAGGCCAGAGAGGGGCACTTGAGTTAGTGATGCGGACTCGAGTCACACTCAAGTCGCATTTTTATAGACTCCAGACTTGACTCGACTTGAGAAAAAGGACTCGTAAATACTTTAAAAGCAATTTGAGTATTTATCATTAAGTACTTTTATAACTGATATTCACATCCACATCCACTCCGGAACAGCGACAACTGCAATTCTAGTTATTTTTTTCTAGCTATTTATCTATCTATCGATAACCTATGACTGTTCAAACCAGACATAACAAGACATTTCTCATCTACATTTAGCATTATTAATCTGTAGGCTAAGAACATTTCAAAAGAATCATGTAATTAAATTAATTGTTGTTAGATGGCTAGGATACAACTTAACTTTGAAACTGCTGGTCTTTCTTTTTTGCTCAAGATGAGAACATTTTGATTATTGTAAACATTTTTAGTATATAATGCTTTTAAGTAAAATATTAAAATAGTATAGATTTCAGGAGGAAACCCCTGACCAAAAACAGTATTTTGACAGTCACTAGGGGTGTGCATGAATAGTCGAACATTCAAATAAAAACACTATTCGAATTTTACTATGTGCTGATTTGCTGGCCGTAAATCCGGGGAATCTATGATAAATCCAAAGCAGTTATAACTAAATGCACTGGGTGGCGCTGTGGAGTGTGTTAACAAGTTGGAAGTATTTGATTACAAAATGTCATTGTATGCCTCGCTAAGTTTTTTTTTCAAAGGATTTACTTTGATCAAAATGATCTTACTAAATGATCTGACAAAATGTAATTACTTCTGATCAAATTAATTAGTGAAACTGATTTATTATAATATCACCACCACAATGAGAAATCACATGAATTCCAAACACAGTCAACTGAGGAAAGACAGCTGTCCATCACTGCATTCATGACTGCAGGTATAAGCACAAATGCTTCTCTACGGTGACCCAGTAGTGCCAAACACAACGACATTAAAAAAGCAAACATAAGCTCACAACACAACGACATTAAAAAAGCATACATAAGCTCACAACACAACGACATTAAAAAAGCATAGCCTACATAAACTCACAACACAACGACATTTAAAAAAGCAAACATTAGCTCACAACACAACGACATTAAAAAAGCAAACATACGCTCACGACACAACGACATTAAAAAAGCAAACATTAGCTCACAACACAACGGAAATGGTCCCGACCACTAGGGGGCAGTTGGTCTGCAGAAACGGTCAACTGTGCGCATGTCACGAGTATTTGCGGCGCCGCCGGGCTACTTTGATAGTTTTTAAGCTGCTTGGCTCTGATTAAAAATAATGGTGGTAATAGTGGTATGAAAAAAAGGTTCTATATATTGTAGATTTGTTAGAGGAAGCTGGTTAATTTATTCAACATAATTCATTAATGAATCATGCATTGAGAAATTTGAGATAAATTGTTCCTTTTGAGAATTTAATACAACTATCCCTCCTTATTTAAAACAATTACTGCAAAACACCCTCACATATTTAAATCAGTGGTGTAGTGGAGGGTATATGCAGGTATATCCACTTTATCAGGCGGCTGCATATACCCACTTCCGCATTATTCACTATAGTGTCCTGCATTAGCCAAAATCATGACTGTCCACCACATCAAGTCATATGTGAATAAATGCAAATATTCACTAAAAACACCCAGTAAAGACAGTTATGCTGCGGTCAGGACGGTGCCGTCGGCTTGCTTTGAAATATGTTTGATGACTGCGCCAGCGCCCGTTCCGTCTGCCGCATCTGGGATGCTGCCAATTCACACGCTAGAGCACGAGTGGAAAAAGGACTAATTATTATTGATTATTGATTTGAATCAGTTTATAATAACGAAAGCAATACCTTACAAATAAAAAAGCAGGAAATTTCTTAAACCGATAAAAACCCCTGTAAACCTTTCTGTCAAAGGATCCAGTAAACGAATGAGTTCAAATATTAAGTTCAAAACGGCACTAACACAGAGAAAACTTGAACGCACAGAAACTGCAGAGAGTCACGTCGGGGATACCCACTTCTCCAGGCAAAAGGTGTAAGAACAAAGTAGGGAATGTATTAAAAAGTAAGTTATTTTCAGACTTAATACACCTTCAAAAATAAAAAGGTTTTTAAAAATACATTTTGTAATTATATTAAGTGGCCAATTCTACCTAAAATGAAGGATTGTTCAGAATAATTAACTATCCGGCTGCTGCAATTTTACAGAGAAGATTCCGTTTTGAGGTAGATCTTTTTTCTTGTCTAGTCACATTTTGGAAGGATATCTACAGTTGGCTAAATATTGATATTATACAGATATTCCGTCATTCAATTTGTTTCAGGTGATGGTAGATGGTTTTTCGATAAAGATGTCATTGATGGTAAACATCATTTGGAGTAAGCGGAATAACTGTAAACCTGCTATAAAAATGAATGTAAAAAATACATAGAATGTTTAAAACACTTATTCCAAGATGATGAACCCCTTGGTATTTGTATGAAACTATGAGTCTTTTTCCTTTTTATTTTATATTTATATATTTTATTTTATATTTTTATATTTATTTTATATTTTATATTTTATAGTTTTATTTATTTATTTATTTTCCTTGCAACCTCCAAAAATGTTATACAAATATTTTGTTTTGTTTGTTGTTATGTGTAGATTTATATACATGGATATTTATGTGTACTTGGAAATAAAATTATTGGGAAGTGTATGTTTTTCATATGCATATTTGTATTCCCCACTTGAGTGTGTAAATTGTTAATGTTCAATAATAAACAAATAATACAAATAAAAAATACGGAATTAAAACTAACACAGCAGTTCAGACCATAGGTTCAGACCGCCCGGCCTACTCTTTGGCCCGGCAGCGACCGCAAATACTGGTGACATATGCACAATTTCTGCAGACCAACTGCCCCCTAGTGGTCGGGAGCATTTCCGTTGTGTTGTGAGCTAATGTTTGCTTTTGTTAATGTCATTGTGTTGTGAGTTTATGTTTGCTTTTTTTTAATGTCGTTGTGTTGTGAGTTTATGTTTGCTTTTTTTAATGTCCTTGTGTTGTGAGTTTATGTTTGCTTTTTTTAATGTTGTTGTGTTGTGAGCTTATGTTTGCTTTTTTAATGTCGTTGTGTTTGGCACTACTGGGTCACCGTACTTCTCAGTCAAAAGATCTGAACATTTCAAGATCTGAAGATCTCAAAAATATCTGTATGCTATATTATTGCAGGGGGTTACACTAAGATGAGGCATACGACCTACCATTGGGCATTGGGCAGGGATCCCCAAAACTGCCATGCAGAGTTTAGCTCAGAGACAAGCTAATTAAGGTCTTTAAAGTTACTATAGAAAATGACAGGTAGGTGAGTTTGTTTATGGTTTGCGGTAAACTATGCAGGGAAAGTTGCCCTCGAGAGCTGGATTTGAGGAACATAGGATGTAAAATAGCTCCACCTGTGAAAATGGATAGTTACACAATAACTATTGATCAGATGCAGGTCTCTAAGGTACAGCTAAGCACTGCACATATTATGTTTCACCATTAAGTATATTTCGTTTGTAAGGCCTAATCTTAGTCTTTAAAGCTCATAAATGGTACTTAGTCAGTCCTAGAGAAAATCTAATCAACAACGTAACACATTTTCCTATGTATCCAGGTTTTGAAAGACTCATGAATGGCTGGCCTCAGGACTAAGACCTGAAAATTAAATAAAGTGTGAAGTCAGATTAGGCCTGAAAAACACTTGAAATCCTGCAGATGTGAGAAGCTTTCACTGACAAATGATGATAGTTATACGGCGCAGCAGCCAGACGAGTTTTATGGCTATGAACCATGTCCCAAAATGATAATCACAGATCTAAAGCATGTTTGACATTTTCCACACATTAACTGTGTGTTTTTGTTTGCCTTCCCCACTGTTTTCCTTTTTTCTTATAATGACACAACGACAGTTTGAGCATCTGATCATTTAAGTGCTGCTGTAAAAAAAAAAAAAAAAAAAGATCTGTTGCAATAATGAAACCAATATTTCACAAGCATGCATGCTGTAAGATCTAAAAGATGTTAGACCTGTCTACTCTGGACACATGTGGCATGTCACAACAACAGTAGATAGTTTCCGTAATCTATAGATCTGTTTACACTAGAAGTGTGCATCGACTGTTACACTGTAAACACCCAATAACTTTACTGACCAGCTATTCCAACCAGCATTGTCCCTGTTCCCTGTCAAATATATATATATATATATATTTTTTTTTTTTTGCAAATATATAATATTTGCAAAATAATATATAATCTCTTTCTCTTGTGTGTGTGTGTGTGTGTGTGCGCGCGTGTAAGATAAAGTTGCATATTAAATTATTTATGTTTTTTTTTCAGTGCCCCCAAATCAAGTTATTTTTCAAACTTGTCTAAGGCTATGTTTGATTTTCAGGAAATTTGATATCCACCATCTGAGAATCTCCTAACCAAAATTATTTTCTTTTTTTCTTCATTATTGTAGCAATATAAACCAATATGTTTGTGGTTGTGGCCCATAACTGTTGTTAACAGAACATCCAAATATTACAAAACTTGGCACATTTTAAAGAACAATGGCAAATTTACAAAAACAATAACAAATTGCATTGTCACAGAAACAAATCACGCCTTGTCTACATTTCTAGTTCTGATAAGGGCTCTAATACAGCTGCTACACATCTCACATAATTTTTTCATCTCTAAAAAATGCTGTTGACTTTTTTTTTTTTTTTCTTTCAGGTGTGCTATTATTGTTAGGTTTTAATCATCGTTTCTCACAGATATTTAACTTTCTTCTGCCTGCAGAGTAAGGTGGTTTGTCGCTTTCATCTGTATGCATTATCAGTCAATTTATGCCACTCACTACATTTATTTACATACATCTAAAAAAAAATAGAGCCTGCGGGCAGAAGAAGCTCGTCAACAGTGTGAATTGCCACAGACAGGAAGGTGTCCCAAATCCCTTAGTTATGCAGTTATCTGTTTGTGCCGTTACCTATGGCGTTAATAACCCCATACAGCATGACAAGATTAAAAGGCTCACCGAAAGAGGCGCATACAAATATCTGCCGTTCAAAGGACACCATAAGTGGGTCACAATTACCGCCTCTGTTGTTCCCATCATTTATAACGTTTTCTTCACGATCGATTCTTTGAAGCATCAGATTTCTCTTTGAAGCTTCTCTTTGAAGATATAAGTGCTAAAATGATTACATTATTACATATTACATTATTAAAACGACCTTGCTTTTTTATTGTGACTTTGGAGATATTATGAAATTCCACTATGAATTAAAGTCAATCAGTTTTTTTTTTTTTTTTTTTACAAGGAACTGTTAACATAAAGCACCTGAGCTAGTGATGTTTGATGCTAGGATGCTGCTAAGCTAAAAATACAAATATATAATAAACATAAAAGTACCAGCACACACATTTTGTTCAGAATAGTCTAATTTTTAATAAGAATTGTGCTATTACTTTTCAGTACTTTGGAATTTAAAATCACATGCTTATTTATGATCATCATTCTCTCATGACATCTTTTTAATGGATGCCATACTTCACCAGTGGGTCACATTATTCATTAGACTTGTATCCTTTTTATTGGATCTATTTTTGATCTAAATTTTGATTTATTTATTTTGAAGTGCTTAAATGCCTTTGACTGTGCGAACTGCATCCACAAGTGTGTTTTAAGTATATTCATTTTAAAGTCACTTAGATGTGATGTGATTGCATTTAATGCATTCTCTTTGCTTATTCACCTGTGAAGTAAAGCAACCTACACTCAAAAACAAAGTATTTTCATCTGAAATGACTCCTGTAAATTCAATATAGGCCTATACGGAGGAATTATTGTAATTCAGTATATTTTGGAGGAATTGTCAGTCTTTTAGAGTTTTAGAAGAACTAATGGGTAGGACTGTCCTTTTTACAAGAGAGCCAAGATGTTATTCAAAGGCTTTCACCTTTTCTTGATAACTCTGCATAATCTGATAATGTGTTCACCAACTTCATAATGTGCATCATAGGATCTATCCCAATCTCACCCATTAAAATACAAAAAGAATAGTTAGTAATTAACTTTAGCTTTGCAAAGAAAGTCAACATATGTAAACACAATTTATTTCAGGAATTTTAGTAGAAGGCCTAAGGTATTCACATCAACATCCATATTTTTATATTTTATATTTATATATCTATTTATATTGCCACTTCAAGTCACTATGAACATTTTTTTTATAACCAAAACAAAACAAAAAAGTTATTTATTTCATTATTCAAATGGATAAACACGTATTTTGGCCTTTACATAAACATAAACAAACAAGCACACAAAGCTCCTTGCAATTGTAAAACGCAATAAATCCATTTCACTACTGAATAATGCATTTCCCATTTTCACAGACAGAGGAAAAACATGCTCTGCGCATTTCTGCAGTTGCCTGCACAGCATTATGTGACTAAACTCACGTCTTAGGGGATTGCTTTCATCTTGCTGACATCTTGCAATACATTGCATCTCATAGAATGAGTCAAACCGGTGTTTAAGGAGTTGTAGGGGTGTCATCAGTTACTGTCATGGTGACTGTCACACTTGGGTAAACTGCCTCAGAGGCAGTGCAAGTAAAGAGTGGGCTCAGAGGTCATCGAGGTAGAGTTGCCATGCTGGTCCCCCAACTCACTGAAAATCCATTACCGTGGGCAAGCTCAGTAAGACGTCAATGATCACTTTTTCCTGGAGGAACTCAATCCAATCACAGTACATTACTCAATGTTATCAAACTAAAGACCATGTGCTGAAGCTGAACCCTGTGTGCTATTTCATGTGTGTAGATAGGAATCATTGGACAAGGTAGTAATGAAACAGGTTCAGTTTCTAAGTTCTGATTGAATGAGCATCAATCACAGCCTTTGTACAGTTACTATATAAACAGAACATAGCCTATTATTAGTATGTCACTATTAATATGCCATTGCCCACCACCTGTTACATAATCTCAATCATTCTTATATAAATTAGTGTTTTTCCCTGTTTAATTCTTGTTTGTACTGCCATTATCTTACACTACTTAAGCGTCGTCACAAGCATTTCAATGACTAGTGTACCCAGTTTACAATTTGACTCTTTACTCTTGAAATTTGACTAATAAACAATATTTTTATTTATTATTATTAACTGTAACAATTCATGCTTTGCATCATGTATAAAACAGATTAGTGTATTAAAATTACTGTAAAACATGACTCATAGTGGCTCCATAGATACAATCCCAGCTATTAATCCCAGAATAGCTAAGGCTATTCCAAGTACAATGTATTTTAAAGCTTTAGATTGTTAGCTTAGCACCACGCAAATTTCACAATCTTTTGGAATCGATTATGAATCGTATCCCCTAAGTACATTTTGTGCAAATAACAGCATTATCTACTGTAAGAGCTGTTGCCTTTGTAGGGCATTCCAAAACAGTCACTTACTACATGCTGTGTTTTTACAGTTAGAATGATGCCTTAGCAGTTCGCACACCAAAAGAGAAATGTAAGGATGTATCGCACCACATTTTTAACATGCAAACACATTGCTTCCTATGATACACACACCAACTACACATTTCAGGACCCAGGTAAGTTTTTTTTTTTTTTTCAAAATCCTGCCACACCAACAGAGCTCCTCTCATATAGTGTTCAAATAAATTATGTTATATTTGTCACAAATTGTTGTTAATGTGCATAATGGCTTTAGCCTAGGCAGGAAGATTATGTATTGTGCATTTCTCAGCAAAATATTTTTGTTGTGGCTTGAATAAAGTTTGTTTGCTACATAAATAAATCTATAATAATATAGATCGCCTCCTTCACTCTACAATCTCATCAATTCCACTTTGTTCATTTTTGAAGTAAACGTTTGTTGGGTCACTGTTTTGGACTGCCACCTTGAACTGAATGTGAAACAATCTTGAACAATGCTGTGTGGCATTTCTTGTCTGGTGTGTGATCGCTTTTAGAAGACAGCTGTCTATATAGGCAGTTGACCACAAAGTTTTGGGACAGATTTGTTGAGTTCATATACTACACCTACCATTAGTTAGTGGATCTCAAGCTAATAGAGCACCTTTGGGATGTGGAAGAGCAGATTTGCAGCATGTACATGCCAATAAAATAGCCACCAAGTGCACGTATACAGTAATGTCCTCCAATGGGAACGATATCGATCGATGTAACATTTTAGTGTAGTCGATGCAACCTGCATCTTCCAGCCTTCTGCAGGTAGCTTGTAAGTGCTGGGGTATAAACATTGTTTAGGGTACATTGAACTATCTCACGGTTCACACACTGCTATTTTTCTCAGCTTGCGCTGGGATTTATCGACAAGACAATTCATGCATAACGCTGGGAATGAGCACAATAGGCATTCATTTTCGAGCTGAGAAAGAAACTCCATTCCTTATCAATGTTGTGTGCCTGGCCACAAAGAAACAGAGGCAAATTCACAACAGACATCAAGCAGCTCAAAGAGATATTTACGATTGTGCCATTGCTCCATGAATAGAAAGTCTTTTAGTTGGTGGATTGGAGCTGAGTGGGAAGTGAACTGGACTGTAAATCTCTGGAGTGGACAATCCTGCAGCCATTGGCAGAGCAACAGACACCGTGTTTCACTCTAGCTAATGTCGCGGTTTAGTAATGTGGCCCAGGTGTTATAAATGACAAGCCATGCTGAGATTTATGCAATTGATTCTAGATTTCCCAGATGACCTGTTTTACCTCTTCTCTCAGCACGTTTTCCCTTGTGGTGTGCACTTGCTGATGCAACACAAGGGTCCAAAGCAGTCTTATATGCCATGTGGTTTCGCATTGTCTCAGGAATTACAGAAAATCTGATTAGCATGTTTAGAAGTTATGACTAGCACAACTGTATGAGGACAATGCACAGTAATATGTTTACATCTTTTCATTTCATTTCTTTGTTCAGAGTTGTCTAAATCAAGCTGGACAAGCGGACACTGAACATCAATTACATAAAAAAAAAAAAATCAAATAATTTTTGGAGCTTGATATTTGTGTGTATATTAGGAAGAAAATAGAACATTACAACCACAAGTAAGTATCTCTGACTATTAAAACTAGTGAAACTATGTCTGAAACTACAAATAGGCTACTTTGACTAATTCACTGGCTAGCTATCCAAGTGTGTACATCTTGGCCACACTCCTTAAATGAACAATCCCTTAAATGCTTGGAAACCATAAACTAACTCTAGTTAGAGTAATAAATAACTTGATGGTGAAATTATTTATTTTACTTTTTTATTCATAAGAATACACCTTTTACTGAAAGTGACTGTAACATTTTGCCTCATGTGGCTTATTGCATTAATCAGACGCAATTCCTGATTGTGCAATCATGCAAATGCTGCTGAAAGGACGTGTACCACAGCTAACTTCTTAAATTTCAATGAATTTAGTCTAAACGATAAAACAGGGACTTGATTTATGCAAAAGTTCATAAGTTTAAGTACTGCTACTAAAGACTGCAGAAAGGCTGCCCCAGTTGGGAATGAACCCTGGGCACTCAGGTCAGCGGGACAGAGCTACTGTCTTTGTCATTTCCTCTGTGTGAAACAATGCGGCATAATCAGGCTGCTGAGTCTCACTCGGCACAGCAGAGGTGAGACGCTGCTCTTTTGTGTCAGACTGTGTGTGCAGCTCTCAGACAGATAAGATATTCATGGTCTATAAAACAGCTTTAGCAAAGTTCAATTAGATTGTAATTAGACAGTCAATTAAGCTTTTTGAAATGACAGCAAAAGAACTGGAATTTTTCCATTAATGGATTTGCTGAATGAACTGACCACAGACCAGGAAAAAACATTGTGATAGATAATGTCTTTCACATGCCATCAGGATGATTTCAAGGTGTTCAGCAACTGTTTCTGTTTAGAGGTGTAAGGCTTGTTTAAAGTGCAGTGTCTCCTCAAAATATTGGATGATATATATATATTTTTTTTTTTTGTATACAAAGTGTATACAAAATAGAAAATGTATTACGGTTTTTTTTCAATTGCTAACATACTTTTGTCCAATCTGTAGTTATATTTTCAAAACTCTAAACACAATTAGCACAACATCGGTCTGTTGTGACCATACCATTAACACAATTTGTGTTGTTTTCACACAATATCCAGTCAATTACCATGTTTCAAAATGCAAACATTTTTTTTTTTTTTCGTACAAGCTTACCCAAAACCAAAACCATGGGTCTTTTTAGTCTTTTTTTTGCAAATTCTTAAACACAGCATGTCAGAAATTAAGACCTAATGTTCTGAACCTTATATACAGTATAAAGCCTCTATTTCTGCAACAACAGCAGCTCAAAATGATTGAAAATATCTTTATTTAAAATATTGTAACAACTGATAAGCATATTTAGGTAACAGATCAATGAAATAAATATAAAAAAATAGCTGATTCCAGTCTCAGTTGGAGGAATAGACAGGTGTTGAAGCTATATCTATTACATCAACATAGAGTAAAAAGACAAAATTGTAACCAAAGATTATGTTAGAATTTTCGTTGATCACTGCATCAGCTTCCATGGGGACACCATCCAAATCCAACCATCACCCACTGGAAAGCAATTTCAATCAAGGTTCCAACTGAATTTCTGCATAGGTTACCCTATCTTTTTCTATTGTACATTCTGTAAAGTAATGAGTCAACTCAAAGTTTTAGATATATGTTGACAAGAAAGAACACATTTAACACTTTAAAATGTAAAATGGGTTTCAGTTGAAAGCAAACTAAAAGGCCAAATTAAAAAAAAAAAAAAATGAATTCAGTTTTAATTCAGTTTTCTGTTATCTATTATATGCAGGTAGAATTGAATGCAGTTTTTGTAAAGCCATCAGCTGTTAGTATTTTGACGATCACTGTACTATGACTGACTTATGACTGTTGTTATAAGTAGAAAAAGGTATTAAGCATTTATTTAACAAAATGCAGTTTTGGACAGAAAATTAACTATTTGGCTATTTGTGTGATGTAGGTGTGTTGCTGTGTTAAGAGTTTAGAAAAAGTACTTTAAGTATTGGTAAGCGCTTGTTAGCAATTGAAAAAAACTGTAATCACTCGTTCTTCTAAAGAAAACAGTCCAACAGCGACACCAGCAGATACATTTACAGTGGGAGTCTGCGTCTCTCATGCCTTCCCTGAGCCCACTGAGTTTCAAACACACCCCCAAAGCATGCCATGCATTTTCAGTCAAGAATGTACTTGCTTATAGTTCAAATATGCAGTTTGTTAATAAAGATAACATCTATTTGAAATTTTGTGTCAATGTTTTCGGACATGTGACCTCCAGATTGTCAGCAACTGTTGAGCGCTCATGAATCCCCTGAGAGCAGTCTTACCTCTGCATGATGTTCTGGAACTTACCACTGGCTCTGATGTCTCTGTAGTGGTTAAACATGAGATATAATTTGTTTTGAGTAAAAGTTTCGTCTTTGGTCGCATTAAACTATTATTTGTTCCAAATCAAATAGTTTTGGCAAAATCTCATCATGTTTATGTAAATCGTATGCGTTATATCAGAGTGTTGTCCTTGTATGTTTGACTGAATTGCCTAGCAACTATTATGATGGCTGTTGTTGTTGTTTATTAAATATTATTATTCAGTAAATAATATTTGATATACAAATAGTAGTATTAAAAAGTGTTTAGTATTGAGAAACAGTGTTTGTGTTTATGATGGTGATTTTAGTTACATTGTTCTGCCATTAGATGGTGACAGGAGAGGTTTTTATAAGTCAGCATATACTTTTATACTAAAAAGTTAATGTTATACATGGAAGTTATTTTTAGTTTCAACAACAGCTTGACGCAGCGAACAAACACACTGAGCAGCAAAATCACCCTTAACAGATGAAAGGATTTAAACGATATTACAAATATACCGCTTTTCAGCAGATATTCAAACTAATGTTTATTTTGAATATGAGACCGATCTGAAGAATGAATGCTGGATCAGATGCATTACACTCGCCCACATAATCATCACTCTCTCTCATAATACTCTACATAATTAAGTGAAACAATACGCTTTCAGTGAAGCAACTTAACGTTCCTTTGTTGCTAGTTCTAAAGTGACATTTTCAAAATAGTAATGGAGGTTTGGGCTAAGCTGTTAAACTGTCAACTTTAGATTTTAATTTGTGGTGGAAGGAAAGGGTTCTGCACAAAAGAGGGCTTTTAATAAAGACTGTTGTTGTATTTTATGTATTTACACATTCATGCACTTGTGAACTGTTGTTTAAATGCAGTATCACCACTTTTAGATGTGAGATATGGCTGTATATTGGCACAAATAGTATACAGCTTGTATAGCAGTGTAAATTTGCTGTCCCCTCAAAATAACTCAACACACAGCCATTAATGTCTAAACTGCTGGCCACAAAAGTGAGTATACCACTAAGTGAAAATGTGTAAATTGGGCCCAAAGCATCAATATTTTGTCTGGCCACCATAATTTTCCAATACTGCCTTAATCCTCTTGGGCATGGAGTTCACCAGAGCTTCACAGGTTGACACTGGAGTCCTCTTCCACTACTGCATGACGACATCACAAAGCTGGTGGATGTTAGAGACCTTCCGTTTGAGGATGCCCCACAGATGCTCAATAGGGTTTAGGTCTGGAGACATGCTTGGCCAGTCCATCACCTTTACCCTCAGCTTCTTTAGCAAGGCAGTGGTCATCCTGGAGGTGTTTGGGGTCGTTATCATGTTGGAATACTGCTCGCAGCCCAGTCTCAGAAGGGAGGGGATCATGCTTTGCTTCAGTATGTCACAGTACATGTTGGCATTCATGGATCCCTCAATGAACTGTAGATCCCCAGTGCCGGCAGCACTCATTCAGCCCCAGACCATGACACTCCCACCACCATGCTTGACTGTAGGCAAGACACACTTGTCTTTGTACTCTTCACCTGGTTGCCGCCACACACTGTTGACACCATCTGTGGCTCGCAAGTCGTCAGGGATTCGAATCTTATTCTGTTACGGCCGGACATCACAAAGTAACAAATCTGCATAATGTCCGCCCACGTTTACGTCGCAAACAGTAAAATTTCTGTGTGGTTCATATCATGTTGAGAAGACACTGTAATATAAGCTGTAAGAGCACATTTGTTTTGTTTTCACTTCCAAAAGATACAGAGAATCAGTGGTTAAAGTGATTTGTTTCATCAACACCTCAGCAGTACAATTCCAATCTTGTGTTGTGTGCCTGTCATTTTACGAGACTGCTTTTCCAATCTCAGGGAGTTTAACGGGGATACACCAAATGCTTGCTTTTAAAGGATGGATCAGTGCCCAGTTTATTTGGACCTGCTTGCTCCTCTGAACCTCTACCTGTAAGTATGATTAATAATTGTATTTTCTAGCGATTGTTTAAAATATTTGTGTAAATCCTACACTTGTCTTGCTAACCAGCTACCTAACGCTTCTGTAACTGTTCAGCTGTGGGACCACTGTAGTCTAAAGGTGCATCTTTGTCAATTGATGCAGCTTGACTGTCTGTCTGTCTTATTAGTTGGAGTAATGATAAAGGATGCCGCACAACTTTGGTTTACACAGTGTAACGCATTATATAAGCTTGAAGTTTACAATAGAGTTGTGCCCGGTTCGCTTACATAAGCAAATTGCCAGCACTGTGCATGGTAGTCCATGCTGACTGGTTGAAGTATTCTTTCTGAAAGCACCCCCAAGTTGTGCTTGTTTCTTGTCGCTGTTTCATCATCAGACTCCGGCTCGAATTGGTAAGGTAAAATCAATACTATCGTTTCTATGTATTGACAAGTCTCCAGGGCTGTCATTCCTTATGGCAATGGGCGTTTTGTTTCTGATACGCGCTGTACGCGCCACGTACTAGGTGGTAGACCAATCGCAAAGGACTGCACCATCTGACCAATCACAGCAGCGAGGCCTCACAGAAAGGAGAAAGAAAGAGACTGATTCTTCAAATTGCTTTGAACGAGTCGTTTACGAAGCATTTAGAAATGAGGTCAAATTAAATCTATTTTTGGAGAAAACTAAAGTGTTTTTTGACATTGCATACATGTAAACCTGTTTTAGGAGACTCATAAAACAATATTAGCAAACTTAAAAATGGCATAATAGGGGCACTTTAAGTGTATACATCGTATTAATGATATATGTGACAAAGTCCTCTAGCCATCACTGTTTGACTCTCGTCAAAGTCACTGAAATCTTTTTGCAAAATTCAAGAACTGACTGTTTACATGCTACCTAATATATATTATACCTTGGCATGTACCATTGTAATCAAATAATCAATGTAATTTACTTCATCTCTCAATGTTGCGGCTGATCAGTATATAAATGAATTTTCAAGACTATCAATTTCTCAGGCAAGCTATAAGTAAGCAGCACACAAGACAGCTGACTCCCTCCCAACAACTTTATTTCTGCTGAGGAGGGCTGCAGCCTATATTTTGCATTGTGAATGATGCTCCATTGTATCTGTAAGCACTTAGAGCATCTTTGCTCTAACAGAGAGAGTTCACCAAAGATAGTTAAGTCAACAGCATAATGAGCCACGCATGGCATTTAAAACAGTGTGATCAGTAGCTCTTCATGGTTGATGGAACTAAATATGCTGTCCCACAGAAGTCAGGCTTGGCATGTTCACAGTCAGGCCTGCTAATGTCACTCTTTTAAGGAAGCTCACTTATCTGCATGTTCGCCATTAGGACACGTCTAGCTGATATAAGTAAGCGCCCTGCCAGCTAAATACAGATTTGCATTGTGCTGCTCTCATGAGCGCGTTGTCAAGGTGCTTTAGTGTCTTTTCTCTCAGTACTGAGATCAGCATCAGACCTCTATCTCCAGCCTGTATGATGCGCCTGGCATCCAAAGCCAAAGAATACACAGTTGTAAAAAAGGATGAAAAGGCACATTGGCAAAGCAGGAAACAGTCCGCCTGCACCTGATTTTGAACAATCATATTTGTCTTCCCTTTTCAAAAAAACACAAGTGCATTCAATTTCAAGCACACATCAGCATGAATTAGGAACCCCATTACCTGTACATATTCATAATATTGTCTGATTAGATGCATGTCCAGGCCAAAATAATAATAAAAAAAAGAGATTCTGCTGCAATATTACGTAGTGTTTTGACAAATATGAATCATGTCTTGGCATAACACGTCCATAATCAAGCTGCAGCATTGATAAATAGCTAAAAAAATATATGTTTGGTATTTTGTTTTGAATATACAGGTCCTTCTCAAAAAATTAGCATATTGTGATAAAGTTCATTATTTTCTGTAATGTACTGATAAACATTAGACTTTCATATATTTTAGATTCATTACACACAACTTGAAGTAGTTCAAGCCTTTTATTGTTTTAATATTGATGATTTTGGCATACAGCTCATGAAAACCCAAAATTCCTATCTCAAAAAATTAGCATATTTCATCCGACCAATAAAAGAAAAGTGTTTTTAATACAAAAAAAGTCAACCTTCAAATAATTATGTTCAGTTATGCACTCAATACTTGGTCGGGAATCCTTTTGCAGAAATGACTGCTTCAATGCAGCGTGGCATGGAGGCAATCAGCCTGTGGCACTGCTGAGGTGTTATGGAGGCCCAGGATGCTTCGATAGCGGCCTTAAGCTCATCCAGAGTGTTGGGTTTTGCGTCTCTCAACTTTCTCTTCACAATATCCCACAGATTCTCTATGGGGTTCAGGTCAGGAGAGTTGGCAGGCCAATTGAGCACAGTAATGCCATGGTCAGTAAACCATTTACCAGTGGTTTTGGCACTGTGAGCAGGTGCCAGGTCGTGCTGAAAAATGAAATCTTCATCTCCATAAAGCTTTTCAGCAGATGGAAGCATGAAGTGCTCCAAAATCTCCTGATAGCTAGCTGCATTGACCCTGCCCTTGATAAAACACAGTGGACCAACACCAGCAGCTGACATGGCACCCCAGACCATCACTGACTGTGGGTACTTGACACTGGACTTCAGGCATTTTGGCATTTCCATCTCCCCAGTCTTCCTCCAGACTCTGGCACCTTGATTTCCGAATGACATGCAAAATTTGCTTTCATCCGAAAAAAGTACTTTGGACCACGGAGCAACAGTCCAGTGCTGCTTCTCTGTAGCCCAGGTCAGACGCTTCTGACGCTGTTTCTGGTTCAAAAGTGGCTTGACCTGGGGAATGCGGCACCTGTAGCCCATTTCCTGCACACGCCTGTACACGATGGCTCTGGATGTTTCTACTCCAGACTCAGTCCACTGCTTCCGCAGGTCCCCCAAGGTCTGGAATCGGTCCTTCTCCACAATCTTCCTCAGGGTCCGGTCACCTCTTCTCGTTGTGCAGCGTTTTCTGCCACACTTTTTCCTTCCCACAGACCTCTTGCTTGAGGGTGTCAATGATGGCCTTCTGGTCAGCAGTCAGGTCGGCAGTCTTACCCATGATTGCGGTTTTGAGTAATGAACCAGGCTGGGAGTTTTTAAAAGCCTCAAGAATCTTTTGCAGGTGTTTAGAGTTAATTAGTTGATTCAGATGATTAGGTTAATAGCTCGTTTAGAGAACCTTTTCATGATATGCTAATTTTTTGACATAGGAATTTTGGGTTTTCATGAGCTGTATGCCAAAATCATCAATATTAAAACAATAAAAGGCTTGAACTACTTCGAGTTGTGTGTAATGAATCTAAAATATATGAAAGTCTAATGTTTATCAGTACATTACAGAAAATAATGAACTTTATCACAATATGCTAATTTTTTGAGAAGGACCTGTATATTATACACCCTTTAAAACAAAAAGAAAACTTGTTTTTAAAGAACTATTTACTTACAATAATAGCACGCTTTCATTTTGTTTTAAGCAATAAATTCATCTAATGATTTTTGGTTCAACAAGATGAGCAGACAATATGGTACAACAATATCTCATACACAACATTTATATCTCAGTACCAGTTTACAATAAGGTTCATTAGTTAACATTAGTTAACATGAACTAAGAATGAACAATACTTCTACATCATTTATTAATCTTAGTTCATGTCAATTTCAGCATTTGCAAATGCATTATTAAAATCACAAGTTGTATTTGTAACTTTAGTTAATGCACTGTGAACTAACATGAACTAACAATGAACAACTGTATTTTCTTTAACTAACATTAACAAAGATGAATGAATACTACAATAAATGTTGTATTGTTCATTGTGTATAATGAACTATTGTGAACTTATTGTAAAGCGTTCATTCCAAGCTCAACCGAACATCCTTACTTTTCTTGAACAAAGCATTTGGGAAAGAAATTGACAGATCCATTGCATATGGGATTGCTTGTGTATTCTAACTCAGCAACCAATAGACTTTGATTGTTGCCAAGAGATATATCATATCATGGTTTGGCATGGATACATGTGAAAAACTAATTATAACCTTATTGTTTATCATCTCTATTATAAAGCCTGGATGAGCAGCATTGAAAATGGGAAGGTAAAATGCAGATAAATACAAACCTGTAACTGCATTTTCTATATTAATGCATCATGTTGCTTGGCAACTGTAAACATTCTTCAGTATAACAAAAGAACTACATTTGTTGGTGGAAGAACTGTTTTGATTTTGATTAGTATTAAAAAAAAAAAAAAAGTTTTTGTAATATTGCTGTCACCATTGCTTTATTATATTAATAAGCCACTCAAGATATTATGCATTTAAATGATTTCAAACAATTAAGGCCAAGGGGCTTGATCTCTCTGAGGCTGCTACAGAAAGCAGGGTTAAAGGAGACATATTATGCCCCTTTTTACAATATGTAATATAAGTCTCAGATGTCCCCAGAATGTGTCTGTGAAGTTTTAGCTCACATTACCTCACATATAATTTATTATATCATTTTGAAATGCATATTTTAAATGGAAGAAGTAACACACTGTTTTCATGTCTCTTCAAATGCAAATGGGCTGCTGCTCCCACCCCTTTTCCAAAACAGGGCTGTGCCTTTACAGCTTGTAACTCAAAAACTTTATTATCATATCTATTGTGCTGAAATCATCTGATATAGGGTTTTCTGAACGCACATATCCGAAGCAGGCACACAGAAAGTGACTGTCACGCAAAATGCGAGCACTAAACTAGTACTAAATTTCTCTTTTATGTCTCATGTGCTTAAATAGGTCAAATACACAAAAGTTTATGTTAAAAACACACGAGTTACAAAAACAGTGGGTTATGTCTGTAAAGGTAAACAGCAGAGTTTTTTTTTTTTTTTTTTTTGAGGAAAATAAGTTACTTAATGAGTTGAAAATTTGTTACTTAATGAGTTAACAGCCTGTCTGCCAATCTTCAATATTTGTGCCACTTAACATACATTTCGGGTTGATAAATTTTAGAGTTTACAATAAAAATCTGCTGTTATAAGAAAAGTCAGACAATTATCTCACAGGTAGGTTTCAAGTTAACTGACATGTTTTGTCGAATGATAGACCCGGGGAAATTGATATCTTTCCATGTTTAGTGACATACCTTTTTTTTTTTTTATTTACTTGCATTTTGCGTTCTGAATGCATATTTCCACCTACTAATTAGTTATGCAATCATTTTTGTTTACTTTCTCTTTCTTTCCCATACTTCAGTGCCATACTACAAAATGACTGCTAGTTTATAAGCCCATGAAAACTGTAGTTGTACAGACTAACGAAAATAAAGAACTTACACCCCAATCAGATAAATATCCAAATTGTAAAATTTGACGCACATGTGTGGAGAGGCCTTACCAGCTTATCTTTCAAAGATCCGCACCCTTAGATAACGGCTAAGAAGTAACACCTCTAGCACAGTATACTCGAATACCAAGAGGCAAAGATAACCCATGTGCATGTTTCACCTAATGCAACATTCTGCTCCGATCAGAATCTCCTCTGATTAGAATCTCCCAGGTCCAACTAGAGCAGAATTCTACTTGCCAGCTTAAATACAAAACTACCAACATGCTTTCTGTTCTCACGTCAGTCCAGAAGTTCCAAAAGTAAGTGGGTTAAGACAGAAAAACTGCCATCATCTCCAGGCATTTGAGATGATTGCCCTACAGACTCCATAGACATGGCATCCTTTGTTACTGTCTTGCTGCAACAATTTATGTCTAATAAAATTTGTCAAAAACTGGGGATATCAAACAGCACATACAGTAATTATAAGTGAGAATGTCAACAGTGGAAAAACTTTCTTGAAGATTTAGCTTTAACCTAGCATTTAAATAATCAAGAACCAAGTCTCGATGCCGAATTAAGAAATCCTCTGACTGCTTTGGGGTCAGACATTCATTGAGGTAGTTTGTTTTGAGAGCTGCATCCAAGATCTGTCTGTGTCTCTAGATGACTTGAAAATTGAATATACATCTCCTATTCAAATCCGAGGCAATATGTGTTTCAGTGTCAACATACTGAAACTGTACATCCTGAGCACAAAGTTTAGCAAACACAAGTCTAGGATAGGCCACAAACCCAGTCCAGAAAATAATGGCTGTAAAAGTTTTATTTTTGTTGAAAGCAGGCACTTCCTGTATGGCTGATTTCTCCAACAAAAAATAAATGTCTGGCTCAACACAGGGGCCTTCCAAAAACTGGGCAATGGCTGGTTAAATGTATTCTATACCATTGCTGTACGGTACATAGAAACCACCCAGACACATTTGTTATAAGTTTCCATGCTCAATCTGAACATTGGATCCCAAATCTCTAGCTCATGTATTGTCTCGACAGTTTCAGAACTAGAGTTATGTGGGAGAGCCAAATGTCCTTCTTGCCTCTAAGGGTACTTTCACACCTGTAGATGGTTCAACAAGATGAGCAGAACAATATCTCATGGTACAACAATATCTCATACACAACATTTATATCTCAGTACCAGTTTACAATAAGGTTCATTAGTTAACATTAGTTAACATGAACTAAGAATGAACAATACTTCTACATCATTTATTAATCTTAGTTCATGTCAATTTCAGCATTTGCAAATGCATTATTAAAATCACAAGTTGTGTTTGTAACTTTAGTTAATGCACTGTGAACTAACATGAACTAACAATGAACAACTGTATTTTCTTTAACTAACATTAACAAAGATGAATGAATACTACAATAAATGTTGTATTGTTCATTGTGTATAATGAACTATTGTGAACTTATTGTAAAGCGTTCATTCAAGCTCAACCGAACATCCTTACTTTTCTTGAACAAAGCATTTGGGAAAGAAATTGACAGATCCATTGCATATGGGATTGCTTGTGTATTCTAACTCAGCAACCAATAGACTTTGATTGTTGCCAAGAGATATATCATATCATGGTTTGGCATGGATACATGTGAAAAACTAATTATAACCTTATTGTTTATCATCTCTATTATAAAGCCTGGATGAGCAGCATTGAAAATGGGAAGGTAAAATGCAGATAAATACAAACCTGTAACTGCATTTTCTATATTAATGCATCATGTTGCTTGGCAACTGTAAACATTCTTCAGTATAACAAAAGAACTACATTTGTTGGTGGAAGAATTGTTTTGATTTTGATTAGTATTAAAAAAAAAAAAAAAAAGTTTTTGTAATATTGCTGTCACCATTGCTTTATTATATTAATAAGCCACTCAAGATATTATGCATTTAAATGATTTCAAACAATTAAGGCCAAGGGGCTTGATCTCTCTGAGGCTGCTACAGAAAGCAGGGTTAAAGGAGACATATTATGCCCCTTTTTACAATATGTAATATAAGTCTCAGATGTCCCCAGAATGTGTCTGTGAAGTTTTAGCTCACATTACCTCACATATCATTTATTATATCATTTTGAAATGCATATTTTAAATGGAAGAAGTAACACACTGTTTTCATGTCTCTTCAAATGCAAATGGGCTGCTGCTCCCACCCCTTTTCCAAAACAGGGCTGTGCCTTTACAGCTTGTAACTCAAAAACTTTATTATCATATCTATTGTGCTGAAATCATCTGATATAGGGTTTTCTGAACGCACATATCCGAAGCAGGCACACAGAAAGTGACTGTCACGCAAAATGCGAGCACTAAAATAGTACTAAATTTCTCTTTTATGTCTCATGTGCTTAAATAGGTCAAATACACAAAAGTTTATGTTAAAAACACACGAGTTACAAAAACAGTGGGTTATGTCTGTAAAGGTAAACAGCAGAGTTTTTTTTTTTTTTTTTTTTGAGGAAAATAAGTTACTTAATGAGTTGAAAATTTGTTACTTAATGAGTTAACAGCCTGTCTGCCAATCTTCAATATTTGTGCCACTTAACATACATTTCGGGTTGATAAATTTTAGAGTTTACAATAAAAATCTGCTGTTATAAGAAAAGTCAGACAATTATCTCACAGGTAGGTTTCAAGTTAACTGACATGTTTTGTCGAATGATAGACCCAGGGAAATTGATATCTTTCCATGTTTAGTGACATACCTTTTTTTTTTTTTTATTTAATTGCAATTTGCGTTCTGAATGCATATTTCCACCTACTAATTAGTTATGCAATCATTTTTGTTTACTTTCTCTTTCTTTCCCATACTTCAGTGCCATACTACAAAATGACTGCTAGTTTATAAGCCCATGAAAACAGCACATACAGTAATTATAAGTGAGAATGTCAACAGTGGAAAAACTTTCTTGAAGATTAAATAATCAAGAACCAAGTCTCGATGCCGAATTAAGAAATCCTCTGACTGCTTTGGAGTCAGACATTCATTGAGGTAGTTTGTTTTGAGAGCTGCATCCAAGATCAGTCTGTGTCTCTAGATGACTTGAAAATTGAATATACATCTCCTATTCAAATCCGAGGCAATATGTGTTTCAGTGTCAACATACTGAAACTGTACATCCTGAGCACAAAGTTTAGCAAACACAAGTCTAGGATAGGCCACAAACCCAGTCCAGAAAATAATGGCTGTAAAAGTTTTATTTTTGTTGAAAGCAGGCACTTCCTGTATGGCTGATTTCTCCAACAAAAAATAAATGTCTGGCTCAACACAGGGGCCTTCCAAAAACTGGGCAATGGCTGGTTAAATGTATTCTATACCATTGCTGTACGGTACATAGAAACCACCCAGACACATTTGTTATAAGTTTCCATGCTCAATCTGAACATTGGATCCCAAATCTCTAGCTCATGTATTGTCTCGACAGTTTCAGAACTAGAGTTATGTGGGAGAGCCAAATGTCCTTCTTGCCTCTAAGGGTACTTTCACACCTGTAGATGAATTGCTTTGTTCTGAAACAGGGATCAAATTATTACAATGTTTCATTTTTTACTTGGCGCGGTTCACTTTCACACGGCAAAGTTTCAAAAAGAGACAAAATTGTTAATACAAGTCACGTGCGAGTAAACTTCCTCTCATTGGTCAAAGTTCCACTGTTTATTGTCCGGGATTCCACTCATAGCTGTCATCTGTCAGGATTTTTGTAGCTGTTGTTATTTTACTTCATCATTTTGAGCAGGAGTCTAGGATTTGTTAGGGAAAACATTTTTAAAATGTACCTACTACAAAGAAGAGCGACATTATAAAATGAAGAGGCACACTTTTATTTTAAATATCAAAGACGTGCTTATCCACAGACATTCACAGTTTAATTTTAAGAAGGTATTAGCAAAACAGCAAAGCTACTGCTTTTCACGTAATAACCCATTATACATTGTGATAATTGCCTAGTTTGTTGGTCTATTGGATTGGATCGCATTCTCACCACACACACACCGCTCCAGGGTTAATAAACTAAATAAATAAATTAGTGTGAAAGCACCCTAAAAGAAGATAAGCCATGAGCAAACCATATGACTATATTTCAATTATGACTACACTTGGAATAGTTTTGCATGGCAATGAATAAAAAGTATTAAAGTATTTGGTGATGGTGGAATAAATCTGCTACACTGCTGTTGATTATTTCTGCTGCTGCAGAGCAAGTACAGATAATTACTGCTGCCAATTCATCCCACACAAGCTGCTATGAGCATGTAAAACATGCTGCTGTTGCACATATAGCATACAGTACAAGAAATTACCTGTTGCAGATCTACAAGTTCGGTGGTGGTGGTGGAGTGTTTCTGATGGACTACCAGACTACATCAGTAGGGCATGTATGTGTTAAACACCTCTGAAGAAAATTAACCCTGGAACATACCCTGAGTATGAGTTCAGAGAATAAGTAAGTTGAGGATATCCATTTGTTGCATAACCTTTTGACTGGAATACCTTCATTAATATGCACAAAAGTTTAATACTTTTTTTTTATAGTGTCATTGTTACATGAGCTTACTATAGTAACTGTAAATTATGCAATTACAAGCAACCAACCATAAACCAAACCCTATACCTATAGTAAGTACATGTTGTTAATTAATATTACCCAGCACTTATGTATGCATTTACACTGTAACAAGATGTAAAGTGTAATATAAATTGTAATCCAAAAAATATGCATAAACTCTTTGGCTTATTCTATTTATAAATAGGAGTAAAATACATATTGTACATACACATTGTATGTATGCATGTATTTGATTCAAAAGTCAAAGTCAGAGTCAAAGTCATTGCTGTGTTTGTTTAAGGTTCCGTTGATGGGTAAATTAAACTAGGACATGACACTGTGCAACTGCATTTTCATAGCAGATCATCAATTCCAGCTCAGGAACGTCAGCCAAAGAGGACCAACTATATATTGAATGGCCTGTAGGGGACCCCAAGCTTCACAAATTAAAGGAATGCCCACATTCTAGAAAACAAACAAATAATTTCCATGATCCATGAATATTAAAGAAGAGATTGACAGGTAAGTTGTTTTAATGCTAGTACTATTATAGGACTGCCACACTATGTTTACATTGCTCTGGTAAAAAAAAAAAAAAAAAAAGGGAGCTTTTTCTACATTCACATATATTGCCAGCAACACAAAGGTCTCTTAAAACTGTTACATTAGAAAATGATCAAGGCAACAGATGAGCGTCTGAAAAAGCAGGGTAACTACAGCCCGGCAGGGGAACACTAGAAAGGAAAAATAAAAAGCAAAATGTATTTGTATGGAAATAGTGCTGTCTTACAACAAGCAAGGATCTGATTATTTTCATGCTTCTTGCGCTTTTTGGGGATCTGCACAAATCCCTTTTGACGTTGTCTTTCCTTTTTTTCTGCAGGCAACCCTCTCGCTCCCTCCTCTTGTGGCCCAGAGATGGCGCAAAGTGGTATCTCATCACAAACGCCCGACACAAACACCCAACCGCTTCTTTGGGGCTCATTGATCCTTCAGGAAGTCCATCCAACTTTTTGCTCAAGATGAGGCATTTGCATGTGAATGAAGAGTCTTGATATGTGTGAAAGCGACCATTGATGAGAACGCTCATAGAAGGGGACGTTGCTCGTTTACCCGTTACTACTGGGTTCTCATTTGTGTGAAGCTTTTGCTGCTAAAAGCCTCACATATCACTCTGAATAGTCCACTCTCTTTTAATGCTTTTTCACAATGATGTTTACTCTTTATTTATTTTATTTATTATTATTATTATTTTTTTTAAAGCTGAGACAATTATTGCAAGCATCACTGTTCCTGTAAACCCCTGATATGGTTTCCTGTAAATATATATATATACAGGTCCTTCTCAAAAAATTAGCATATTGTGATAAAGTTCATTATTTTCTGTAATGTACTGATAAACATTAGACTTTCATATATTTTAGATTCATTACACACAACTCGAAGTAGTTCAAGCCTTTTATTGTTTTAATATTGATGATTTTGGCATACAGCTCATGAAAACCCAAAATTCCTATCTCAAAAAATTAGCATATTTCATCCGACCAATAAAAGAAAAGTGTTTTTAATACAAAAAAAGTCAACCTTCAAATAATTATGTTCAGTTATGCACTCAATACTTGGTAGGGAATCCTTTTGCAGAAATGACTGCTTCAATGCGGCGTGGCATGGAGGCAATCGGCCTGTGGCACTGCTGAGGTGTTATGGAGGCCCAGGATGCTTCGATAGCGGCCTTAAGCTCATCCAGAGTGTTGGGTCTTGCGTCTCTCAACTTTCTCTTCACAATATCCCACAGATTCTCTATGGGGTTCAGGTCAGGAGAGTTGGCAGGCCAATTGAGCACAGTAATAACATGGTCAGTAAACCATTTATCAGTGGTTTTGGCACTGTGAGCAGGTGCCAGGTCGTGCTGAAAAATGAAATCTTCATCTCCATAAAGCTTTTCAGCAGATGGAAGCATGAAGTGCTCCAAAATCTCCTGATAGCTAGCTGCATTGACCCTGCCCTTGATAAAACACAGTGGACCAACACCAGTAGCTGACATGGCACCCCAGACCATCACTGACTGTGGGTACTTGACACTGGACTTCAGGCATTTTGGCATTTCCCTCTCCCCAGTCTTCCTCCAGACTCTGGCACCTTGATTTCCGAATGACATGCAAAATTTGCTTTCATCCGAAAAAAGTACTTTGGACCACGGAGCAACAGTCCAGTGCTGCTTCTCTGTAGCCCAGGTCAGGCGCTTCTGCCGCTGTTTCTGGTTCAAAAGTGGCTTGACCTGGGGAATGCGGCACCTGTAGCCCATTTCCTGCACACGCCTGTACACGGTGGCTCTGGATGTTTCTACTCCAGACTCAGTCCACTGCTTCCGCAGGTCCCCCAAGGTCTGGAATCGGTCCTTCTCCACAATCTTCCTCAGGGTCCGGTCACCTCTTCTCGTTGTGCAGCGTTTTCTGCCGCACTTTTTCCTTCCCACAGACCTCTTGCTTGAGGGTGTCAATGATGGCCTTCTGGACAGCAGTCAGGTCGGCAGTCTTACCCATGATTGCGGTTTTGAGTAATGAACCAGGCTGGGAGTTTTTAAAAGCCTCAGGAATCTTTTGCAGGTGTTTAGAGTTAATTAGTTGATTCAGATGATTAGGTTAATAGCTCGTTTAGAGAACCTTTTCATGATATGCTAATTTTTTGAGATAGGAATTTTGGGTTTTCATGAGCTGTATGCCAAAATCATCAATATTAAAACAATAAAAAGCTTGAACTACTTCGAGTTGTGTGTAATGAATCTAAAATATATGAAAGTCTAATGTTTATCAGTACATTACAGAAAATAATGAACTTTATCACAATATGCTAATTTTTTGAGAAGGACCTGTATATGCATATGCAAAACGGAGAATACTAATTACAAATGTTTGTTGTAGTGACAATCCTCCTAAAATAATCAAGTGAACAAAAACACTAAATGCCTGTCTGTGAATGTTGATAAAATGTAAAAATGACCAATGTTGTACTGCAATTATCGATAACTGTTATTGTAATAACAACATGGAATTTACAAAATAATAATAATAATAATAATAATAATAATAATAATAATAATAATAATAAAAAAAAAACTGGCAGCTGTGGTAGAATAATTAAAAATTATAAATAAATTATCAAAATATTAATTATGCAAAAATACATAATTTCACTCATGAAGACTCATGAAGGTCAAAGTTTATCAGTTTTTTTTTGTAGCTTTTCAAAAAGCTAAGGTAAAAACTAATAAATAAAAGGTGCAGTCAGTGTGTCATATACACAGTTTTTTTTTTTTTTTTTTTTTGCTGCATCAAAATGCAATAACTATCTCTGCCTATGAAACAACTTTTTATTTTCTGTTAACATAGGGAAGGCTGTGTGGGCGAGGAAAAATAGCCTAATATTAACCAATAATATCCTAGCCTAACATGTTTCACCCCCTCATGATCAAAACAAATCCTCATGAATAAAATCATATCCTACATTACATTATTTCCCACTGAATATCCTGATTCAGCTGAAAATGTGTCACATTACTGAAGTTAAATGTGTTGCAGATTCCATTTAATATTCACTTAAAGTCACTTTTGAAAAAAAGCATTTACCAGTACCATAAAATGTAAATATCAGGGATCCCACACATTTCAACCTACAATATTTCAGGACTTTTGCAATGTTCCATACTAGATAATTGTCTTTTTAAAAAATATATTTAGTATTTTAAACATGTTCAGATTCACTAACTTCAACTTCAAAGTTATTTTAGTTTATTTTATTTTATTGTTAATTTAGATAATATAAATATAAATATAAATATAAATATAAATATAAATTGTTCAATTTATCTTGAACGGACTGATGTTTCATTAAATGCATCAGTATTTTAGTGATTGAACCACATTATAATAATTTCTGAATGATCCACGGTAAATCAGAATGCATTACTTCTACATAAAAACTAAACTGCAATTAAGCTGAACCAAGACATTATTTCCAAGTTTCAAATGTGAGCTAAAGTGGCACTCAATGCCCTTTAGAGTTGTATCTGAAGTTTGCATATGTGTGTTAATGACACAGTCTATTCTGGTGCCTACAAAATTTTGCCAATATTCTACTTAAAGGTCTTTATAAAGGTTAACTATACAGTTTTATAACCTATCCATTTAAGGAGTCCATTAGCACAGCAACATCACCACTTTACTGGCTGACAATCATTAGATTCTTAATTAATTTGAGCTCTCCCATGGACATTTGTGAACCCTTTTTGGTTAAAAAGGAAAATTACTCTCTGTGACTTCACAAAACTTTCTCTCTATAATTATGTTGCTAATAGGAAGACAGCATACCAAAATAAGAAAATGGAGACTATTTCAAGACCTTTCTTTATAAAAGGTCAATCATTTAAAAAAAAAAAAAAGAAGTGTGCAGGGGTCTCTTCATAATAAAATGAATTATGTAAAAAAAAATCAGTAAGAAGAGAGATGAAAGGTTTTCATATCATAATGACTTATGATTGTTTGAAATGAATGATTAGGGTTACCTCAAAATTTACTTCAATTTCAAACTTGCAAATTTTTGCTTCTATTACAAAAAAAAAAACCTTTATCCTGTGACTGCAGCTTTATTCACCATCATTGCATATACAGCAGCAACAGAAGCATTCTGACACTTGATATGTCTGAATATCTGCAACACAAAATATCAAATGTATATTTTAATTAATTTATGAAATCAGTTCCTCATAAGTTAACACTGGCACATATCTACATACCAATTAATCAAACTTGCGACTAACCTAAAATATAATTTCCAATGTAATAATCTAAAACCTATCAATCTACCCACCAGCCCACTAATCCACCCATCAATTTGCCAACATAACAATCTACCCATCAACTTATACTAGTACAACCTACCTACCAACTAGGGCTGTGCAATATTGACAAAAATCATATTATATATATATATATATATATAGAGAGAGAGAGAGAGAGAGAGAGAGAGAGAGAGAGAGAGAGAGAGAGAGAGAGAGAGAGAGAGAGAGAGAGAGAGAGAGAGAGAGAGAGAGAGAGAGAGAGAGAGAGAGAGAGTGGCACTTGAAAGTTTGTGAACCGTTTACAATTGTCTATATTTCTGCATAAATATGACCCAAAACATCATCAGATTTTAATTTAAGTCCTGAAAGTAGACAAAGAGAACCCAAACAAACAAGTGAGAGAAAAATATTTTCTTTGTCATTTATTTGAGAAATGATCCAGTGTTACATATCTGTGTGGTGCAAAAGTATGTGAATCTCTTGGATTAACAGTTCATTTAAAGGTGAAATTAGAGTCCATCTGTGCAGATGTGTTTTCAGTCAGTGCAATAACTATCAAATGTCAGTATGTGACCTGTTTTATTCAAAGAACAGGGATCATGTTCAAAGGGGATTACTGAGGACCTCGGAAAAAGTATTGTTGTTGTTCATCAGGCTAGAAAAGGTTACAAAAAAAAAAAAATTTTTTTTGGAGTTTGGATGCCACAAAAAAATCACAGTGAGACAGATTGTGTACAAATGGAGGAAATTCAAGACCACTGTTACCTTCATGAGAAGTCGTTGGACAACAAAGATCACTCCAAAAGAGATTGCAAAAGTTTCCAGGGTAACTTCTACGCAGCTAAAGATCTTTCTCACATTGGCTAATGTTAATGTTCATGAGTCCACCATCAAGAGAACACTGAGCAACCAATGGTGCACATGGCAGAGTTGCAAGAAGAAAGCCACTGTTCTTCAAAAAAAAAAAAAAAAAAAAAAAATGGGTAACACTTTATAAAACTTTCATTAATAAATAATGAATAAACATTATGTAATGTTTACATTATGTAAATATTGATGTTTTGGGTCATATTTATGCAGAAATATAGAAAACTGTAAAGGGTTCACAAACTTTCAAGCAGCATGTCTAATATGTAACTCAGTCAATATTGAATTAACTTATGTTGTTATTACTCACCCCTACTAAAAACCCATAATCTAGCCATCAAATAGCCAACCTATCTACTACCAATCTACTGTAGTCTACCTATAATATTTTTAATCTACTAATGTAAACTTGCCAACCTGTCATTCTATCATCTAACCTACCAAGCTCCAATCTCAACCTTCTACTGTATGATAATATACCAATCAAGTTAATCAATCAATTTATCTACCAAACCATTTATCTACTTCCCGACCAACAGTAGTGGTATTACTTTTAAAATATTGCAGTGTTTCCAGTAGCAAGTAGTAAGACATATGGGTTAAACAAATTAACTTGGGCACAATAAGCAAGGTAACATGCAGTACAATTTATAAATTCTATTTTATTTAAATATAAATTTATTTTAATCAATTTATTAAAGTGCACATGTGTGCAAGGGAACCCTGGAGTATGACGTCAGAGGGAACCCGCGGTGAATCAAACATCAAATAAAGCGAAATGACAAGGAACAAAAAATAGTAAATGAATCATCGGGTGCTGTGTTCAATACAGCAGCATCTTAGAGATCTCTAATCAGTTATTCAGTTAATCAGTCTGATCAGTTGAACAGCAGTCATTATTACTTAACCACATGCATGTAATGTTGTTAACAATGGCCCTATATTGCTGAGCTAATGTGATTCAAACGTCGGAGATGCGACTGTGTTCAGAAAACAGTCGTGACTAGCTAGTTCATTTTTACAACAATGCATCATGCTATGGTGGTTACTCAGTGAGTTACGTCATTGTACTGGAAACGCACCCCAGTTTGAGATTCACAATAAGTCAATCAGCCTGTTTCCTCAAACACTAAATGATTTGTGGCAAAACAGTACTGCAATAGTTTATAAGGAAGAGACCAAAAAGAGCACTGGATGAAGTAGGAATATTTACCTACAGTTGCATTAACATTTCTAGTTAACACAATATTCAGTGTCTTTATTTTTAAGGAATTACTTAACTTAATGAGATTTGTAACAGCTTAGAGACAACAGTTGCCAACCAAATCTCTATAGCATCCAAATAATAGCTACTTATTCCTGGTTTTAGTTCATACACTCAATACACTACAATCCACTGAAAACATTCCTAGAAATATTGCAAACAATGAAGAACAACTTTAAGATCAACACTGTATGTGCAGCTTGTGAACAAGCTCTGCAGGTTGAGACATTACACAAGAGCACTTGCCATAAATTTGGCAAATTGTTAGTCTTTACCATGTTTTTCAGACTTTTTTTTCAGGCTTTTTTGAAAAACATGCATTTGAAAGACAACAGTATGTTGTAGTTTTAAAAAAGAAAAGTGTCTATGAAGGGATTTCTTTCATACTAAATACACATAGTAATTAAAGCTACATAAAAATATTGTCAGTTTAAGTAGCTTCAAAGTAGTTTACTTTTTCTAAGTAACTTGTAATGTAACTATTTTTGGATTGTTTTTAGTTGAACTACTTAAAATAATGTGTAGTTTGTCCCGTAGATTGGAAATCTGCAGTTTTAAAGTAGCTTCTCAAACATTTCTACCTATCTTACTACCTGTGTAGACATCCATCATAAAGAACTGATTGCATAACCTCACTCTGGAGGTGTTTTATCTGCATTCTTATTTATGCCATATATTTTATGTTAACCATGCCCATTATTTCTTTCTGCCTCCACAGCCTCTAGATTTGGATGATTACTGTCTGACCTCCCTTAAGCTCTGCACCTCATCATAAAGACAAGCTAAAGCTGTCACTTTTCTAAGATAATGCACAATGCTCCCTGGCAGAGCTCTCCACCAGGCCTGCAGCTGTTTATATCATTCCGTCGATACAGCACAGCTCTTTAATATGTTCTGTGTCATGTATAAGCTGAACTGAGTGCTATCAGCAAAGTGCCAGGTCAAAGCCATGCTCCTGTAATTCCTCTATCTGTCTCTTTAAATGAACATGACTAGAGAGGGCCGAGCAAGCAAAACAGCTGACCAGCTGCCCTAAAGACAGGCCCTAGAGAGGGTATCCACTGTCACCACACAGTTTAGAACACAAACACTGTAGGTGTCTTATGGGTAGCTCTCTAACTACAGGCGCTTTTATATCCATACTAACAGATATATTTTTTTGTTGTAGTTACATGAAGGTCATATTAAATTATCAGAAACTAATATTTACATGTTTATTGTGTGAATAAGATTTGTGTCTTTCAGTTGTGGTATTATTGCCACTAAAAAGTTTTTATCAAATAAATAAAGTCATAATGTATTTGTCTGTATTTATATTTTAATTGTATATAATACGTTTATTGTGGATTATTATGATATTATTTTCTCAATTATGCAAAAAAAGTGAAAATATTATTTACATATATATTGTATTTAAGATACAAAAACTGTTGTCATAATATTTAAAAAATATATATTCAGAAAATATATAATTTCCACCATTAACTATGATTTTTAGGTAACACTTTATAATAACGTTCAGTTGTAAGTCATTTATAAGTGATTAGTTAATGATGAAATAATCTTTTACAAAACATTCATAAACTATTAATAAGAGATATGCTAACAATTGATTTATTTTTTTGTTAATTCATTTGCAAGTAATTTGCAAGTAGTTAGTTAATGATGAACTAATCATTTACAAAACATAACTATGCATTCTTAAATGATTAATAAGTGATATGTTAGTATTTTTAGCATAGAGCTTTGTCGTTTAAGTTATAAATCATGTACAAGTGATTAGTTGATGAACTAATAATTTACAAAACATCACTATGTTCACAAATGATTATTAAGTAATATGCTAACAATTTACAAATCTGTCAAAAGTTTGTCTTAAAAATAGCATATCATAAAATAATCAAACAGATCCTTACTGAAGATCACATCATGAACAAATAATTTACAAATCTTTCTGCATCCCCTATTCTAAAGTGTAAACAATTCATCAGCTGTAAATGTTTTACTCATCATTTGTAGATCTTTCCCCCCAGTGTGTATACCCACACAACCTGCAACCGGCAGGTTTGTAAAACATTTACAACTGATGAGTAGTTTACACTTTAGATTAGGGGATGCAGAAAGGGTTCTAAATGCCTTGTATACACCAGATCATTTGTGACATGTAAGAAAAATCTACAAATGATGTGTAACACATTTACAAGTCATGAATTGTTTACACTTTAGAATAGGGGATGCAGAAAGATTTGTAAATGATTTATTCATGTGTTTACACAACAGGTTTTCAATACTTTGTAGTGTGTACTGCAATGTAAGGGCTGACTGGTGAGGGTAAAGATGTTTTCTGTGACACACCTGGAGTATTTTAGAACTGCGCACCTGATGTGATCGTCAGTGGAGGGAAAACTGGTTTACATTACCAGAACACAAGTCTGTGCTGATGAGAGAAATAATTTAAATGTTTACTCAAATAATTTATTATTATTTACAAAAAGAGTTTTAGATTAAGCGTATCACTTATTAATCATTTGTGAATGTTTTGTAAATAATTATTTCATCATTAACTAATCACTTGTAAATGACTTACAACTGAACGTTATTATAAAGTGTTACCGATTTTTATAAAATAAATAAATTATGCATAATGTGGAAAAAATGACACTTGATCAATGTATTTCAGAACATATGCAAAAATCAAAGAATTTTGTGATGCATGCATGTCTGATGGCATACAAATTAAGCAAACTAATATGAAAAAAGGAAACATCACACATGGATACACACACACACACACACACACACACACACACACACACACACACACACATACATACATCACACACATACATAGTAGAATAATTGACAGACTGTGGAATGCCATCACTGGCCAACACTCCCGACCCAATAAGCAATGGAGAGACACAAAGTTTGGCATGTTAAGTGGAAATCATCTGTCTTCGATGCTTTAATCACTGAGCTACCAGCAGCCAAATGCCTCCCCACCGTTCAGCTCTGAGATGCAAATACAACATCTGCTTTTGAACTGGACTCACCATGACAAGTGAATGGCTTTAATATTGAAACAGTTATCACTCAGCATGCATACAGTAGACTACAGAGCTCTGACAGACCTTTACAGGAGTTTTGGTAAATAGATTTATAAGATTAGATATTAAAATATTTATAAATCCCACAACCCTACAGGGCATGAGCGGTTTAGAGAATAGATAGATGGATGAATCTAATAATTATTTTTGCCAGTTAAATTTTGTTATTTGACTTGATTTTTTGTAGTTTGCTTTTTCTTACATTATTATGAACATTATTTGTGAATAGTGCAAATCTATGAAATTAAAGTCTACCTAGAAGTTAGGTCTAATGTGAAATCACAAGCCTAATGTGATTTCAAGTCTAGGATTTACTCCTAGCTCAGTCTAAAAACAGTGAAAGGAAACTGTTCTTATACTTAGAAAGCAAATGCCGCCACTACTACCATGCTTATATTTACTTTGCAATTAGCATTTAGATGCACATAAGTATATTATATTACAGACAGCATGTCACAAAACTTAAATATAGGTGTGCACATTTCCCAAAAGGCTTTTGGCAATATTGATGTAAAGTACATATTTACTATAATTACTGGGATAAAGGATAAAGTTTCTATTGCACTACAACACAATAACAAACATAAAAGAAAGCAGTTCTGTCTCATGAAACTTACTAATAAATCAATCCAGAATATGTATTGTCTATATTCAGTGTAAAGCAAAGCTGCTCAAGGATTTTGCTCAACTGAGACTAAAACTGATTTCCCATTAAACAACAACAACAACAAAAACAACAACAAAACTCTTATGGTTATGTGGCTTTCTATTTTCTTATTGATTTGATAATTACTCTGTGGCATTAATAATTTTTTTTAACCCCTATCTGTGCTGTACTATGAGCCCTGGTTTGATTTGGAGGTAAAGCGTACATACTGTATATCACTGTAAATGGTCTTACAAGTATTACAAAACAAGCCGATCTGAACACAAGTGCACAGAACAAGTACAAATACCAGAAAGCAGCAAGCAACTTGTCAAAGTAGAGAATAAGACGTTATTCTGTACTTTTGACATAATAAGACATTGTCATTGTGATATGAGGCCTTTGGTCTCACAGGTATATGTGCATCCAGGAAGACTAACACAGTTAAGTCATGGAATATTCTGGAAAAAGGCTACAGACTGTCAGCCAGGCTGCTGAAACAGCAAGTGGGCTACTCGGGCTTATGCGATGTTGAGATTCATTGTACACTTCACTGGTTCAAAAAAAGGCAGCCATTTTCGTTTATTTCATCAACATCTCCTTCAAAACAATTTCCTATTTCGCTATAAATGCCATTTAAGTTGGACAGTTGGGGAAAAGCTACAACTAACCAAACATGTCACCTACTCGACGTGAAAGCCAGAGACATCATTTTGTGTTTTAAGGTCAGCATGTCAGATTTGTGTCAGCTGAAGAAACCCTGAAGAGAGATTATTTAGGAGACACAGAACTACAAAACTAACAGCAACGTGCTATTGGAGCTCTCTAAGAAAAGACACTTTTACTCTCAATTTGGCCACTTTCATATCTTGACAGAAGGGTAATTATATATAGTGGAGTTTTGTTCTTTACTATTGTTCATTTGATGGTCTTCATAGGAAACAGTGCTAAAATTGTCTTTATTTAATCATGTTTGTACCGTTTATGAAGAGAATAATGACTTACTTTTTATTTACTTTCTCACACAAATATTTCTGATTAAATTATCGTATTATTATATGGCCATCATGTTTGCCAATAACCATACATTCAACACATCAAGTTTGCTGATTTGTTATCAAAAGTAATGTGTGTATTATTGGTAAGAATGACAATTCTTTTAACAATCTTAATTATACAGAAGAATCATGTCCTGTTCTTCCTATAGTCCACATTAGGGGTTTTCAACTCTGACCCGTGAAATCCATTTTCAGCAGTGTTTAGCTCCAACCTTGATCAAATGCACTTTCCTATAACTTTCTAGTGATCTTGGAGCTGAACTCTGCCGGAAAATGGATCAAGCGGGCTAGGGTTGAGAACCCCTGGTCTACATAGTCTACATGTAGTTATTTTTTTTAAGGAAGCATCACTACTGAACCCATAATTTCAAAGGATTTCAAAGTTTGTAGTTAGCCTGTAGCTAAGCTAACAGTGCAAAATTCTAATAGGGATAAAATGCATGGAAATGTGCAAAACTGTCATTTGTTTATTATTTTAAATTACTATTTAACACTAATTCTGCTTTATCCTCTATTTTAAATGGATTTTTTTTTTAATTATTATTATTATTATTTATTTATTTATTTTTTTTTATTTATTTAATTTTTTTTCACAGAGCTTGACACAATACATTATGAGATTGCCTTCTCTGAGAAATATACAGTATCTCACAAAAGCAGACAAAACATGAACATGATGAAAAGGACATGTGGCTTTGCATGACTAAATTACATACTGCTGTTATCACTTTTGTACTTTTGTTACCAGCTATTTCGACAATAATGGCTGTATGTTGAGTTATTTTCAGAGAACAGTAAACCTATACTGCCATACAAGCTGCACATTAACTTGTCTAAAATATATCCAAGTTTTATTTCTATAATATTGTAGTATATGTTGCTGAAATGTGAGGGGTGTACTCACTTTTGTGAGATACTGTACATATACAATGGCCCCTCAGAATTTTCTCCAAAGAAAACCTATGCTACTTGCATTTTGGAACAGCTTTCATACCAGGACCATGGCTATGAAGCCATAAATGCAGCTGACTCACTTTTGAAGCAGAGGCAGAGAGACAGGAAGAGAGCACTTGATGTCTTCTCTGGTACCGCAGACCCTGTGGCACGGCCACATTTTAAAATGCATTTGAACAGTCACTTGAGGTTATAGCTCTGAGGAAATGATTGCTGCTGTTTGTCCTTCTTAATTAAGCAAAAGCTTTAACTCACTATGTTGACATGGGATATTAGTGTGAGACGATTCGCCGGCCTGTGCCGCGGTATCTCCCTCGGCCCTGCTGGAGAACTGTCATGTTCCAGTAGCCTCTCTGATTGCTTATGAGGTTTGGGGAGTACCGTGAGAGTGTACGATTAGTAGACGTGCTCTACAGAGATCCTGCAAAGCATTAGCATGCTAAATAACAGTGAAATGATCTGTGAACACAAAAGGCCGAAGGACACAAGAAGTGCAGACCCAGTGAGAGAAGCACCTCTTACTAACATTGCTTATTGCAGTAATTGGTTATTGACTTCTGACCCAGGTCTGTTTTAAGAGGATCAGACGATGCCTGGCTGACTCTCCTCAGAGGTTTTGTTTCCATGATTAAGATTTGAAATCTATGACTCTGTCGTCAAACAGGATTGTGTTAGACAACATTACTAGGGCTTGAAATTAACACAGAAACAACTGCATGTCTTTAACATTTGTATGCATCGTAGTTACTGTATAAACTGTAGTTAATACATTAATAGGCCCTATATAAGTAGTGAGTTCTTCATTCATTGTCACTGTAAACTGTTAACTAAATAGTTCCCACTTTAGTTTAGGTCACAGAAAATTGGAATTGCCATTAATAAGCCTTTTTACATTTTTACAACCTTTACCTTAATTGCACTAGTGTTCCATGAAAATTCCAGAAACTGTATATTGCACTATACCTACCTATCACAGAATATCATTAGAATATTATATATTAGAATGTTATTATATATTAGAATATTCAACCCAATTTTGGCTATAAACAAACTATTACCCATTAATGACTTTTGCCTCAAGAAAATCCTAATTAATAGTTAGTAAGGTAGTTGTTAAATTTAGGTATTGGGTAGAATTAGGGATGTAGAATATTGTCATGCAGAATATGTGCTTTATAAGCACTAATAAGCAGCCATTATGTTAATAATAGGCAAGCTAATAAGCTACTAGTTAATAATGAGAATTGATCCTTAACCTTTTAACTGTCACTCCCATTTTTGAACATAGACATGAAAATGCATCCAAACTTAAATTTGCATAATTCATGAACAAAAACATTTTGTAATATGATTATGTACATTTTCCATAGTAATGCAATGTCTGATTTTAAAATGGTTCTCAAAGGATGAATTTTGAGATTTCAACTGATAAACTGATAATTTCTTATGATTTCTAAAGCGTGATAAGGCAACAAAGAAAATATTTTTGTGACAAAGTTCAGAACTCCTGTTATGATGTAGAGGTGCACTCTTGTGATAAATTAATCCATTACATAATTCCTGCATAATTTGTAACACAAAAAAGTGGTAAAATATCTTTTTAGGAGTCTTATACCTTTCCAATGATATACAGTTTGTCATGATTAGATTAGGATTGTTTGTAATATAGTGAAGTAAACTTAGATATCCCACTGAGGGGACGGGTGACAGTTAAACTAAAGCAGTGGTGCCCAAACTCGGTCCTGGAGAGCCAGTGTCCTGCAGAGTTTAGCTGCAACTTGCCTCAACACAGCTGCTGGGAAGTTTGTAGTATGCCTAGTAAGACCTTAATTATATATGAAGAGTTCAGATACAAAACCCTCTAAAAGCCACCCAGGTCAAAAATGACATAATGATACTTAAATTCACTAAAATCCTAGCCTCAGCCCAATCAGAAGTACCGGTACTTAGGTAGAAACCTATGCATAGGAGACTGCTAAAAATGCTTATTTTAAAGAAAAATCAAAAGTCTAATTAAACAATAATATGTGTGTTAATTTACAGTGAAAATGAATGGATAACTCCCTATTTAGCCTATAACATATTAACAGCCCTGTTGAAAGGTAGATTTTGATGCTGGTATGCTGGTTTAAGCTGGTCCTTTGCTGGTTTATCCTGATCCTTAGATGGTTTAAGATGGTCATATTTACTGGTCTAGGTGGTCCTTAGCTAGTTTATGCTGGTTATGTGCTGGTCCTGCACCAGCATAAACCAGCAAAAGGACCAGCATAAACCAGCTAAAAAACAGCATAAACCAGCAAAGGACCAGCTTAAACCAGCAAAAAACAGCATACCAGCATCAAAACCTACCTAACCAGCATATACTGTTTTTTTTTTGTTTGTTTTTTTTTTTAACAGGGAGATGTAGAGACAACATATAAACTATTAATAGACTATAAACAAACACTTTGTTAATGATTTGTAAGTAACTTATCTGGGTAGATACTATGCCTTTCGGCAAAGGCTAACTGGGCCATGCTAACCACCAAAACCTTTGCCCTTATTCTGCCTTTGATTAGCAATAGCAAGTAGCATATTATCATTAAGGGCTGTGTTATAAGCCTACATTTAATAGCAAAAACAGTACAAGGTATGTTCTGCCATATCTTTCTTTTTAAATAAGAAATACATGAAAGAAAACATTTCTGTCAAGGCATTTCATGGGTTTTTAAGATCACAAGTCACATTAAATGGCAAGTGTGAGTAGAGGTAGCAGAGAAAGACTAGCTAAACTAGTCAAATGTCAAACAACATAAACAGCGAAGAGCGGGGCATTTGTAGTGTAGGCATTTGTGAAGTTAAACATAAGTTTGTGAAGTGAAATAATTAAAGTTACACATTTGATGAAAAAAATCTGCAAAATGCAAGACAATTGTCCATGGACCACAGGTAACCACTCAGCTCTGCATGGGAGATGGCCCCTTTCCGTCTCTGCAAAAAAGGGACTTTCTGTGAATGCTTAATCGCTTCCCACTGATGGCACCAGCTTTTAAAATTTGGTGAACGCTTGCTGTCTACAAAGCAAACTCCATAGGTGCTGTCTGAGCCCTGAGGGCAAAAGAGGTAGATGGTCTTTAGAATACCAAGCTAGCTGGACTGGGGCTGACTAGAGGAATCATCCACAGCTCAGTGCCCTCTGCTCCCAAGACGGTCTCTGCAAAGGGAACTAAAAATAAACATTCTCCCTCAGGTGTCCTCAAGCTAGCCTCCTGTCAAAAGGAAGTCCATCTCTCATCCCACTTGCTGTGCCGAATGGAGGTAAGGGGGCACGAGATGCAGCTTTAGTTCAATGATACAATATAAACCAGGGCTCTGTTACATGAACAATGGTAGTGGCTGTCACAACTGCTGTTCACTGGGGTTTTTCGTGATGTTAAGACACATTAAAGATGCCATAGGCCATAATAAGCTAGTGTTTGTGTGTATGTGTGTTAAACGTTGTTCTGCCTACAGGGGTTGCTGCTAGTACCTTTACATAAGTAATTCTAAAGGCTCAAAGGCTTTACTCCATCTGTTCATTATCATCCTTGTTATAGCAAGAATTAAATTAGCTCCAAAAAGTGTATTTTGGACTATGACTGCATGGTATTACACATGCGACTGTCATGCGCATCTAGTAGTAGTAAATCTCAATCACGTGCGTTCAGATGGAGCGGCATTTAAAACACAGAGCCTCAGATCGCTGATAAGCTACGCAATATCACGATCAAAATCGCTGATGAATCACATACTATATTCTACTGTTTGGTATATTAATATTCTGCTATTTGGTATAGAATATTTTACTAAATATTAAAGAAACATTTTAACAAAAAAAAAAAAAAAAAAAAAAAAAAAAAAGAAAACATACAGGGCTAATTTATTAAATAACCAATATTTTTACATATAAATCATATACATTTTGTTTATAATATGTTTATTTGCATAACATGACAATGACAGCTACATTTAATGGAGATTATTGAATGCTTTATGTTTTATTAGTCTATTCTACAGTATACAAAGAGATAAACAAACATTTTCTGCTAAGTTTTATTCTTAGCGGTTATGATTTGCATTAGAGGAATTGGTCAATTCAAATGTCTATTTGAGGCTCTCTCTTCGCCGACATAGAACATCCATATGCAATGTTCTAACATTTAAACACAGTACAAATGCGTATCACACAGAGGGTGGTAATGTGTTTTTTTTTTTTTTTTTTACTTTTACACTCCTAGTGGAAAGTTCATATTAAAAGTTTACTTCTGATTGCAGACTTGGCAACTGACTGATGTGAACATGAATTTACAAAGATTTGCATATAACATTTAAACATGCACTTTTGCTAATTTAAATAAATAATCAAACTTACTGAACAAACTGACAACATCTACAACATAGTATTTACATATGCACAGCATTAGAAATGTAAAAAACAAACAAACAAACCAAAAAATAACATGCATATAAATGCACAGTCAGAGTAATTTTAGTGACAATTAAGACTAGTATATACATTTGTTTTACACTCTGCATATACATATCTATGATTACTAATGAGATCATGATCATTTGAGACATTAACACATTAAGGTTGGTCTTTAGGGTGAAAAACCAAACATGCAACAAGCCCACAAAATATAATTTCAACCTGCTTCCTATCCAAATATACTCTGCAACTAAACCACAGAAATCCATGGTAGACATTTTCTCTTATCACAGCGTGAATGTGACACAGATGGTATATAAACGAAAACACCACAAGCTTTGATCTAATCTGAGAGTTGAACTACAGTCATCTCTCTTTTAAATTATTTCTTTCATTTTGAAGTTAAAAAATATGCTAAAAGTTATCATATTTCCTAAAACCACAAAGAAAATAGTTTTCTGACACTCTTTCCCATGATGCTGGTATGTTGGAGGCATTTATCATCAACGCTTTACATCCAAATGGCACAGGAAGATCTTGGATACATAATAGCAAATCCTTTCGATGTCTTTTATGTACTGCCAAAACACTGTCGGCATTCTCTCAGAGCATCGATTTTTCATAGATACAAACTAAACGTCTTTTTCAGTGCCAGCTACTGCATATGAATGCCAAGTGCTCGACACAATTGATGCATGACATTAAAGGTTTTTATTTGAATTTCAATCCAGCGTTCAGTGAAGCAACAAATCAACATTGCATTAATTTCGTTTATCGACCCCAGTCCAGTCTGCTGCCAACAGGTCATCGTGGCGAATAACCAAAACTTGGACTGCTCCACTAGACGAGATAAGAATAACGCTCCTGTGGTTTTCACCAAGCAACAAGAACTAATTAACCAAATAACACTTTAATTGTGTCCATCTGTCTATGATGACTGCTGTGTCAGTATTCAAGGTAGGTACTCAAAGGCGACTAGATAAAACAATAAAAAACCTCTTGACTAGTATGTTAGAATACACAAATGCATTTGTGTCACAAGTTTAAACATTTTCAAATCAGGGTCAGAAATTAACCTAGGCTTTGGGCAAAAAATGTCCCAGCTATTTAAAATGTAGAGGACGAAAATGCCCTATAGTGAATACCTGTTAAAAGAGAGAGAGAGAGAGAGAGAGAGAGAGAAAATCTGTTACCTAATATTATAATGTTCTTTTCTAGGCCAGTCCAGAAGAGTAATCTGTAGCTCTAAAATATATGCATTCACTGTTCAGTGCTGAAAGTGTGTCTAATACAAAGTGTGTGTGTGTGTGTGTGTGTTTTAAGAAACAATACAAAAATCTCTTTGTCACAGGGAAGAATCAATACTGAATGGATAAATTAAAATGCAACTATATAATTGTACATCATAAATAAATATGAATATATATATATATATATATATATATATATATATATATATATAAATTAATAGCATTATATACTTTTGTTTATTTTATTTATTTTGTTTATTTTTTGTTTATTTATTTTGTTTATTTCTTTATGTACAACTATTTTGCTTTAAATGTTGATTGTATTTTATAGTTAACATGGCATAACTCTTAACTAAAGTATTTTGTATAATTAGGCATCACTCTGCATTTTGATGTTCACAAGACTAATATTGCCCAGTAAAGGTACAAAATGCCCCTGAAGACAATTTGGGGGCAAATTTAACCTACAATGCAAAGTTATTTTCTGGCATTTTCTCAAATACATTTAGATCCTTATCTTTAATTTTTTTTTTGTTTGGACAACCACTGGTATTTCTCCTAATTCTGCTGACCTTCTCCTTCCTTAGACTTTACTTGCTCCAACCCCTCAACTCAGAGTGTGGCTAAATCATTTCTAAACTTCAGTGAAGACAGTCCGACTTTCACAGGCTTCCATGCAGCTCTGGTTATCGGTCTGTTTATCTTCAGAGAGGCGTCTTCACTGAGTTCTGAGCCCATCAATACAGAGTCATCAGCAGGGGGAAAGCTGGGGGAAAGAGAGACCTTGGAGGAGCATCTCTGACTGCTGTTGTTTTTCTTCTTTATTGTTCATTCACTCATTAATTAATTAATTAATTAATTCATTCATTCATTCATTCATTCATTCATTCATTCATTCATATCTTTTCCCTAGAATTATAGCAGCGATGAGGCAGAAACACAGTGTAATGACTCAACACTCCATCGCCCTAAAAATCAGGATGTGTAAAATCAACTCGCCACTCAAAGCAGAGAACCATTTTACTCATTTTACAAATGCCAATCTCTAGGTTTCTGAATGTAACCTACTCAGCTCTCCATTGAGACTATTCAGTTTTTTTTTGTTGCTGCATAAGAAGGTTAACAGTTTAACAGTTCCTCCTAAAAAGCTATAAATAATTTGTACTTCTTTGGATTGTGTAAATATATATGAGCAGGATAAATAATTATTGCAAACAATTATATAGCATATAAAGTCTGAATATATAAATGTAAACTATGTATAAATAGAAGTTAATCAGAATATATAGTTTTAAGTCTGAATATTGCAATTTGTAGATGTAAGTCTGAATATATAATTGTAAATTGTTAATATATGAAAAATGTAAATCATGAATATATAATAGGGGTGTAACAGTATTATCAGTATCATCATAGTCACATGACGGTATGAAACGATAGGTCTTCTGGGCAAAAAGTGTTGTTTTTAAAATATATTTAAATTTCTTATTCCAACATAAAAGGTCCTTAAAGTTGTGTTTTGGGCCATTATGTTTTGGCACAGTATCTGTTAAACAAACTAAAACCAAAAGCACAATACAGCTTAATCGCTTCATCGTTTATTGGATGTGCTGTGAGTTTAGTGTGTGTTTAGAAACTAATCGCGGCAGATGATTACAGCATTTGTAAAATAAAATTTTGTCAAACTAAAAGCTTAAAAGTCCTGTATGAATTGCTGACAGCTAGCTGTTTAAATAGGTAATGTTACTGCAGTCCAAATTCAAAATATCTCTTCCAAGTGTAGAAATTAGGAAATAAGTATTGTAATTTCCCTACTGTAATGTAAAGCAAAAATAATATACCTATGAAATATTAATTTTCATGTACTTTACAGCGCATTGTATTACAATATATGGCTATTGTCATAGGAATAACAATAATAATTCCCCTTTATAAACAATAAAATAAGAATCCCCTTTAAAGTTCAGATACGAGTCAATTCACTAACTTTTTTCTAACTTATGTTTTCTTAGTTAAGAACATGGGTTGTAGCTCCTAATTTTTAATTTTCAAAGTGCATTAGATAATTTACCTTAAAAAATGTCCAAAATGTTATTTTTTTCCCCAAGTATTTATTTGTCTTTTTTCTTTAAATGTCAAATTGAGATATTATTGAGATTTTGAAATTGTTGCATCACTAATATATAGTTGTAATTCTGAAAATATCATCGGAAATTGGAATATATATTTTAAAATCCTGAATATATACATGCTAATCTGAATAGATATTCTCTACATTTCAATATAACTATATATTTATTATCAGCCATACCAATAGACAGAAGTTTTTTATTGTGTTTTTTTTTTTTTTTTTATGAAAACAGGATGTTTGTACATCCTCTCTACATTCATCAGTGCAGATATTGTACTATATTAATTGTCGTAAGTGCATATCTCCTTTTGAGCAATGTTGCAGGGCATCTTTGGTCAATGTTACCGTTAACGCACAACCAGGTAAGGCACAGGGCTCACAATCGATTTAAAGTATCCAGATAGAAATTTGTTACCCATTCTCATTGGGAAAGTGCCCAAAAAATTGCTCAAAATGTTGCCCCATGTACCATCAGCCTAGGAGTTTTCCCTGAACAAACACCTTATTTTCTGCTTATTAATAGTTAGTAAATTAGTTGTTAAGTTTAGGATTAAGGGATCTAAAATATGATCATGCAGAATAAGGCTAATAAGTACTAATACACATAGTAACACATAGGCATGCTAATAAGCAACTAGTTAATAGTGAGAATTGGTCCTTAAAATTAAGTATATAGACTATATTACATTTGCAATTATATATTCAAGATATGCATTCCGATTTAGAATTGTATACTAAGATAAATAATAATAATAATAATAATAATAAATACTATTCACAGTTAAAATGTATCTATTCAGAATTATAACTACATATTCACAATTTACATTTATATATTCAGACTTAAAACAGCATATTCAGATTTGCTTTCTATTCTGACTTACATTCTTATATATATATATGTATGTATATATATATAATTTACTTCTATATAATTAGACTTACAGCCATATATTCAGAGTTACAACTATGTATTCTGACTTCTATATATTCACAGTTTAAATTTGTATATTCAGACTTCATATAATTATTTCCTATTTGGCACTTTATAAATATACTGTATATGACTTCTTATATTAGTTTTAAGTTTTTAAGCTGCAAGTGTCCCTAACTGAAGAATCAACCTGATGTTAAGAAAATACTTCCTGCATTACTTTGAATGTCTCTTGACAATAATAGTACAAAAGGTTCCCTGGAGTATGTGTTGCAGACTATATGCAGTCATTTTTATGCATGTCTCCAATGCTGCAAAGAGGTCTTTCAAAAAATGGGTGCAAGGAAATGAGATGAATAAATGTATGCCAGTGACATCTATGAATATGGAACAAGAATACTTAACTCTGCATGAAGTTCAGTTGGCCGATACAAGGGTCAACCTCCTTGGCATGTTATTTACTATCGCTGCATGCAGATTTGAGAAATTATTTCCAATTGAAAGTGTAAAAGCAACTTCCTTTTACAAATATCTTCTACTTGCTAACTTAGGTCTAATCCACATGAAAGCACTTAATTAGCTGTTGTTTATGAGCCTTTACTCAACCTGTCTATAAAAACATGCCTCTATGCCATTAATTACATTCGGTAATCCAAAAATAAACAGTTATATAATACTTCATGATTTTAGCTCTAATACACACTCTGTTGTTTTAGTTATGTCTTTATGAGGTTTTTAGCACCTCTCTGTCGAGCGTCATCATAAATGGAATCAGAAGCGTACTTCGGAACCATATATTAACTAATGATGGTGATGCAACAGGTGTTAAATGCAGTATTACAGCCCTGTGTCTTTGCACAAAATGTGCTTCAGAAAGTATGAGAAGTGTGTTAATATTGCTCCATTATACTTTGTGTTTGTTTAAAATAAAGTTGCTGCAATTAGATCCTCTCTCTGCATTTCCACACTGTGACAGTATAATGCAGGGGTCAAGAGCCATTTTTATTTATATACATATACATATATTAGGTACCTAGATAACTAAAAACAAACAAATGTGCAACAAACAATAGACCTCCAATAAGACAAAGGCCACTAAACTTTTCTGTCTACCATTTGGAGTGCATGCACAGAAAGCATCCTGTCAGTGGATTCAGCTCTCTTTTGAGGCTTATTGTGCTGTTAACATATATTTTTAATATCAAGCACATCCCACTTTTTACGTTCTCATTCATCCATGTTTCGTTATTAATAATTTACAACAGTCCCACAGACACTCACAAACAGCACTCAACATCCACTTTGGCCATAACAACTGTAAATTTGTCATTATTGTAAACTTTCTTACGTTTGATGCTGTTTAACAAAATAGTTGTAATTGGCTGCTTTTTCAACAGAAAGCTGAACTCTAGTGATGTCATTATTCATTTATTTATTTATTTTTACCATTTTCTTGGTAAAGAGTGAGAAACCTGACAATCCACATGGTTTTTGTCAAAATGTTTGGCTCACAAGCCATAAGTTCCTGACCGCTGGTATTGTATCCTTCATATTATTAACAGACTTGTATTTATATGATTGTCTAGTATACACCTTGTTAGTACCGGGTTGGACCCCCTTTGCCCTCAGAACTGTCTTAATTCTTTGTTGCATAGATTCAATAAGGCACAGGAAACATTCCACCAGAGAATTTGGTCAAAAGTGGCATGATATCATTATGTAGTTGCTGCAGATTTGTTCGATGCATATCCATGATGCGAATCTCATTGTCTTGTTCAGGAAACCAGTTTGAGATTATTTGAGCTTTGTGACATGTCATGTTATCCTGCTGGAAGCAGCTGTCACAAGATGGGTGCACTGTGGTTATAAAGGAATGGACATGGTCAGGAACAACATTCAGGTAGGCTGTGGAGTTTGGTACCAGTTGGTACTAAGGGGCCCAAAGTGTGCCAAGAAAATATCTCCCACTCCATTACACCACCACCAGCCTGAACTGTTAATACAACGCAGGCTGGATCCATGCTTTCATGTTGTTCATTCCAAATTCTGACCGTAACATTTGAATGTCAGAGCAGAAATGAAGACTCATCAGACCAGGCAACCTTTTTCCAATCTTCTATTTGGGTGAACACATGTCATTTGTAACCTCAGTTTCTTGTGGCACCTGGTGTGTTCTTCTGTTGTGGTAGCCATCTGCTTCAAGGTCCAACATTGTGCATGCAGAGATGCTCTTCTGCAAACCTCAGTTGTTACAAGTGGTTATTTGAGTTTGTGTTGTCTTTCTATCAGCTCCAATTTGCCCATTCTTCTCTGACCTCTCACTGGATATTTTCTCTTTTTCGGACCATTTTCTGTAAATCCCAGGAATTGTATTTAAAAATATGTTGCATTATACAATTTCATAAAGTATTTTCTTGAGGTTCTCATCTGCATCTACACTCCTGGGGATTATAATTCATAAAAGTGTTACACTATATGAACTGAATATTAAGACAGGTGGTACTGACATGGAAATGACATGGAGTTTTATATAGACAAACTCTAGGCAAGGTACTGCTGGACCGCTAACCTCTTGCTGAGCATACATTAGCGATGAGGTGGGAAGGTTGAGCAATTAAAGTGAAGTTAATGCATTTCACACATGCTATCTTGTGGCTGGTGAGTTCGAGGGTTTTGGCACTAGACTCTGGACAGACAGCGGTGCTGCATACTAATTCAGCAGACTACTTGAGTGAGCTTATTAATGCATATCCTCTCACAGGGGCTGCAGGAAGGTTGCATTCACACATACGGTCTGCCCTTGCTTTTGTAAGGACGATATTCATATGACTAATAATATTTACACTTTAACATATACACTTGAACAATCCTTTGGTTTAGAAAGGAAAGGAAAGGAAAGGAAAGGAAAGGAAAGGAAAGGAAAGGAAAGGAAAGGAAAGGAAAGGAAAAATTACTTCTCTTCTTTGGACCATTTAACCAATTAATCTTTCCAGAAATCCTCATTTTTGGTCTTGAAATGACCCTCACAGTCATGTCAGCATCATATCACACAGATGCTTGCTGACGCAGCCGTTGACTCACTTATTCAAACCTGTCAGTGCTGTGTACATGTGCATGGATGGTGACAACATATTCTGCTGTTCACCCAACCGTATTACCTCCAGAACTGGGAAAAAGCAGGAGCATAGATCTGGGTAAAGACTACAGCGCTTAAACACTGCTACTGACCTAAAAACAAAAAAACAAAACAAAAAAAAAAAACGCTACATAGCTGGAAATAAATAAATAAATAAATAAATGTCTGATTTATTTAACGTAAGTGTAAATGACCAAGAGCAAGTCATCTTCACAGTCATATCAAAATCAGGCTTAGGGATTATGTGAGGATGAATAATTGTGATGATATGCAGTGTGACCATCTGTAAAATAATCTTTCTAAAAATAATATCTAGCTAAAGGTTTGGGTCCTCTCCGCCCATTTCCTCTCAGTTAACAAAAGTGGTTATGTCTGCCGGAGATCAGAACGTAATAGCTAATCCAACCATCTGTGAGGCTGCAATCTCATAGACCTAGTGATTTTCAAAACGAATTACAGAGATCAACAACCTGAAAGCCGCCTAAAGCGAAGAGAAAAAACAAACTACTTTACGCAGCAAGAGACAATATCTCACAATGCCATTACTGTGCTGAAGGAACACGTTGCCTTCTATTTTTTTGTCTGCTCCATCAAGTGCTCCCAGCCATCATATTTCACAGCCCTATAACATGTTTCAGAATAATATCAGAACATGGTTGGGCAGGTTTTTCCCGGTGTGCTATGGTGAATCTTTTTTTTTCACCCACAAAATAGAATGCTAACAACACCACGTGCTGTGTTCAAAAACATTCTCTTTCTATCTCCCTGAATTGCTACATTATAAGCCACACATGATGTCATTAATTGGAAGTGACTTAAATGTCCAATTTGCATGTATGTAAATTGATCTATGTAGACATACAGGTTTGAAGTAACAAGAAAAATGAAAGAGCATATATTTTTGGTGAAATGGATAAAATCTGCATATGGGAACATAAAAGAGAGGTCAAACAGAAAAGTATTATTATAGGTTAAACAGTAAAACTGCAGCTAAAACTACATTTGCAGTATTCTAGGTTAAACAGTAAAACTAGTAGGCTATTTAAATACTATTCCATTAAAAATGCATGCATGGCAAAATCTAGTAAGCTCCTGTGTAGGTATCATAAGAACTTTTCCTACAAAAAAAAAAAAAAAAAGATTGTTCTAAATGGTAGAGTATGCAGCAAAATTATGCATGTCCAAATTCGGTATCTCACGAAAACGGTGATTTTGTGAATTGTGAACATGTGCAATATTTCACATGTTGGGAACCTGCATAAGCAACACACCTCTGTTTCCTGAGGAAAAAGTGGCCATTTCAGTGCATGGAAACGTAGTCTTTTCAGTGAAGCAGATTAGATTTTAATAGATTGTAAAAAGGACACAAGTCTTGAGTAGCTTGTCCTTGGAGATATTGACCCAGGTCAATCGATATATTTGAATATTAACTACCCAGTCATAAATTCAGTTAGAATGGCAGTTTTCCTAGCGGTAATTTAAGAAGCCAGGTGTTTTTGGACATCATCAATATTTCACAAGTAAATGTGTCCTATTAATGGTGACAGTTTTTCCAAACACTAGTGTAACCTCAGACAAGAGTCTTGACAAGAGTCAATTAGGGTTTGGTGCTACATTAAATATTAAAAATAATAATTCACAATGATTTTAAGAAAGACTATGAATAGTACACTCATTTTAATGTGTTTGTCCATTATTTTTTTCTAAAAAACATTTTGTAAATCAGTAGATTTAAAACCCTTATTCTTTATTCTTATCCCTTACACTTTGATTGCCATCACCACTCTGAAGCATTTGTGTACACACTTGCAAAATGCACACTTGCGGTGCAATTTTAAATGAAGCAATTCACGCACAAGTATGTGTGAACTAAAAATGCCTCTGGACATGCCATGCAGGAAGGCAAGCATGCACATATTTCTTCGGCTGCCATGCAGTGAACACATTCCACCTTAAATGTCATGGGAATTATTTCATAAGGAATGCTGTTGTACAGCTTAATCCCCTGTGAAAATTTCAGGGGTGAAATAAAGACACAAGGTACAGCAAAGACAAATAATGCTGAGCACTTGACTTCTGCACTGCTGGATTTGCTGCCGATCAAGAATTTCTCGAGCACCACCCAGAGTCACCCTGCATTGAAAAAGCTATGAAGTAAAACCAGTAAATAAGATTTGCTTTTATTGACACTTTTGAAAACTGCTCACTCAACCTTCTTATGTCTGATCAACAACATGCTAGCCCGTCAAGGGTATACATAAAGCAATTATAAAGAACTGCTACCATTTTTAGTCACTAACTGCCAAACCAAAGCTCTGACAAGCTAAGAGGTCACGCCTTCCGGGAGGGGGGGTAATCTGTCACACCATGTCTTTGTTTGAACTGTGTTTGCTCCTTTTTGCCTGTCTTGTTGTCACGATTATTGATTTGAGTTTGTCATTATGTTCCGCTGTTAAAGACTGTCACACCTTTATCTTCATCTTTGTGTGTGCTTATCGACACAACAAAACGTGATAGACAGTGATTACAATACGTCACAAATGCCGTTTTCATTGCATTACTGTAAAGTGCACCACAGGGCAAGCACAGCTGTATCCATGTGAACATTCCACAGCAGTCTATCAGACAAATTATGGAGAAAAATAGTTATCAGATAGATATCAGATATATTTTATGTTTTTTTTTTTTTTAAGTTTAAGTTTATGGCATGGCATATTTTTCTTTAAATGCTAGATTCCATCGCTATTATGCTATAGCATATATAGAAGACTTATGGGAAATAGCCTTACTTTTGGCCTTCTCCAAAATCTGGATGTATTAAAACCACAAATTAAATAAGTATCAACCAGATTAGTAGCTTTTAACCTACTGTAGCTTGTGCTCTCAACAGATGGCTTACTGACCATAACAGACGTTTGAAATAAGTGTTAAAAGAACAATTGAGTGAACACAGCAATGTCCAGACAGAAGATACCAGTGCTCTGATAAGCAAGGGTCAGCTCTGAGTGTAATCCAATCTTTCCACTTGTCCTGTTTTAAATTACTCTCTACTTCTGCTAGGTTGATTAAATGTTGGTCAGATGTCTCATCACATTTGACAGACCGGGTACTATCTTAGGATTTGGCTGTGAGTAGGGAAATTAATTGATTCATATCTTTTAGAGCGGTCTCCTACTTAAGCCTTCCCTTATCGGCTCTTATCAGCAGTAGGAGCTGTCATTTCTTTGAATCTTTTCAATAAAGCTCTGATGTGATACTTCATTTTAGAGGCTAAATATAAGATGCAATTACTCAACTGTAGTGGCATCCACTGCAAATAATGCTGGCTTTTTTCAGATAATAAAACATTATTGAGCAGATAAAGCATATTGCTGAAAAGGACAATGCTTTGTAAATAAACGTTAACAGATAAATAGAGACTCAAAAAAGATGATGTAGTGTAAATTAGTGTAGTGTAAAAGGTTAAAATAAACACCATGTAGTGACCTGCCTTCAGTCAAAATGAGCAATGCATAGTTAGGGTTGCAGGGTATAACCCTGCAATGTACAAGCCTCACAGTACCGAAGGTGCCACAGTGATGCACAGTAGTATGTTCTCACATGCAGCAGATCTACTCGAGCTTAACTCTGCAGCACATTAAACTTGTCCACACATAAACAATTTAACACAGCCAGTGTAGAATAACGTGAAAGCAACCTGCTCATGCATATCCCGTTATAAGATCTTGGGCCACATTTACAAAGCAGAACACTCAGTCCTTAATATGGTTATGTTCATAAATAGTGTGGTTACTTACGAGGGTGACGACTGCATTCTGTAACCGAAAACACACTGTAAATTTTCAACACTTCCTAACCGCATTTTCAGTGAACCCCTGCTGTGTAAACAGAATTGGGCTGACAACTACTACTTCTATCTAGCGTGTGTTTCAGGTTTTTATGTGTGTTGTTTCGGTACCTCAGTCATCTGAAAATTTTAGATTGAGTCAGTCTTCCACTGGAGCTGCTACTGTCAGTTTTGTAGTTTGCACGTGACTGAGATTCTCCTTGCTCAACTCCTATTAAAGTTGTTGTCAGTTCCTAAAGATTTGATGAATTCACTCGACTAAGACTTTTTTAGTTGAATAAAACATGGATTGACTCCTGTTGTAAACTGTGTCAACAGGACGTTTCAAGTAAATGCCATTGTAAATCCAAAACTGACAGTGTGAACGTAGCCTAATAAGTTAGATAGGCTTGTATCACTGGTAACATTTCTGACATCGCTGCATAACTCATTTGAATATGATACATTATTTTCCACTTCCAAGCACTACAGGACAGCAAAAACCTCAAATATGTATGCTTTGTTCATAATTAAGTGTGTTTTAAATTTAAACTTTTTTTTTTTTTCTTACTAAAATGTGACACAGGAAATACCATGTAACTCTAACCTTAACTGCACTGTGGCACTGTTGATAAAATGAGCAAATATTGCCATCCTGATTTCTGGCAGTAATAAGGGAGTGAATATTGCTGAGGGGTACAACATTCATTCAGTATACTGCTGTGGCACTCAACACTGCAGGCAAATAGATTACAATTAGTTGGGTGTAATGGCCCATAAGCCCCACTCTCAAGGCTGCTGGGAAACCTGCGGGATATATACGAATGGCATGATCTGAACAACATTGTGTCAAAGAAATAGCGCTGCATACTTTAAAATTTAAATGTTCACATAATAAGTTGAGGGTCTGCAAGACACCATTTACTGATTAATTTAAATAAATCCATCTTATCAACTCTAAAATAAATTGTGTTTGTGTAATTAATTAAAATTAAGCAATAATCGACTATTTGAACATAATCAACTGTTTTGACTAAGTATAAAAACAGCAATACAAGCAATATGATAAATGATACAATTGTTTAGTAAATTGATTTATTAATTGTAATAATTGTAATTAACACCTCTATATGACCCATTTAATCTAGCAAGCATTTTCAATGCTAATTTAGAGTGGACATCTGAAACAAAGTTTCTGATACATTTTCAGCCATAGTGGATATAGAATCCCCACCCCCGCACACATTTGGCCACCAGAGTAAACACCTCTACAATCAGAATCAGAATCAGAATCAGAAAGAGCTTTATTGCCAAGTATGCTTGCGCATACAAGGAATTTGTTTTTGTGACATTAGCTTCCAGGGTGCATAGACAAAAACACAGACAATAAAAGAATAAAATAAAATAAAATAAAATAAATAAAGGTAATAGAGAATAGAAAATATACATATGTAAATATAAATATATATAGACAAAAAATATTTATATCGAAAAATGAATTAATAAATAAGTGGCATATACAGTTGTGCTGTTGATGCTTGATGGAAGTTATTGCACATATTTTTATTGCACAACGGGGTGAACATTTAGCTGTTCATAAGTCGGATTGCCTGGGGGAAAAAACTATTCTTGTGCCTGGTTGTGCCTGGTTGTCCTGGTGTTAGGGGCTCTAACTACCATTAACCTGATGGATTGGGTGGTAATGAGGTTAGAGGCACAGTCAAATGCATAAGAAGGAAAGGTCACACATCCACTGAAATTATACATTGTGATGACTTGACTGAACTTCAGCTAATACACATAAAACCAAAGCAACATTAAAAAAAAAATATATATATATATACCTAACTTTTACACATCCCACAGCAAAAATGATTATCTACATCAATCAAAAGCAACAGTTTTACATTAACCCTGTAAAGCCTGAAATAATAGTCAGTTTACATTTAAAAAAAAATGCATTTGTGTTTTTGTTGAGTGTCATATTTGATTTAATTTTATTTAGAGACCAAAACTGAGCAAACTATGCAATTTGGTGCACAAAATGCATATGAATATCAGTTGTCATTCTATATCTTTATATAGTAACATATACTGTGACGGGCAAAACATTTAACGCAATGCAATACAAGCCCTTTTACTTGATAAAAATAAATAAAAAAATAAATAATAAAAAAGTAAAATAAAATAAACTTTCATTCAAATTATGAAAGTCATGAAGTAGATTATGTACAGGTTTTCCAGCAAAGATTTGATCATGTTGATCATTTAGAGGCCTTAGAAAATCTGTGTATCAAATATTGTATGATACTGTAGGATTTATAGGGTTAACAACAGAACCTATCAAAGGACCAGGTGAGAGCATTTGTTAGTGGTGACAAGAGTTTGTGAGACATAATTGCAACCAAAACTAAGAGTGGAGTAGAGAATAATACCTCACACTGGGAGAAACATTTTTGTTGCACAGCACGTACAAAGCACACATTGTCAACACATCTGCATTCCACAGCAGTGTCTCGGTGACGACCATATGGTCAAAATAGACTGTGTTTCAGGCACAGTGCTGACACCAAAAAATAGACGATGGTAAATGTGTGAGACGGTGCTTGTGCAGCTTTCCAGAGCTGCTCATAGCTATCACATAAAGAGGCTTCAGGCAAGTGCGATGTGAATGATGACTGCTGTAGTTCATGTTCAAGATCAGGTTAAAAGAGAAATAAAGCATAGAAATAGGGTCTCCTTATAGATAGTTAGACCAGAATAGTGACAAAACTGTTCAGTAATAAGCATAGGGTCTTGAGGTGAAAGCTCTGGATCAGAAGATATACAGTACATGCTCACATTTCCTGTTAAAATAACACAAGCTGTAGGTTTTAAAGATAAATTAGAATTACATCCACTTGGGTCTGGGGTGCCTCTTTTAATCCCGAAGGTAATCTAAAACGCCCATTGACGAGTTTGCAGAGTGTATAAATCTAGTTTCACTGAGCCTTACAATCCATCTAAAGAGGACTAGCAAACAAAATTAAACACTGCAGGACAAAGACAGCATTTACCAAACTAGAGAACAGCTCCTTGGAGTGTTTAAAAGTACCACTACACTTAGACTTCTGCTCAAAAAAAAAAAAACATTATTCATGCGCGATCTAGTCTCAGCCCCAGATGGCACACTCACAGATCAGTCTGTTCAATTACGGTCTCATGCATATTGCACACAAAACTGGAAAGTGTTAGTCGAAAATCGACAGTTCCAATAGGATTGGTTGGCTATACACAGGTTGCAGGACTCTGCATGCATCATTCTGCCTGGAAACAAATTGTGATGATACAATGACTGCTTCTCTTGCTTCTCTTTGACTATAACTTTGACTTTTGTTTGAGGTGCCTAGTTACAAATAAACTAGATATCAATGAGCAGAACTGCACATTTTGTTTTATAAGCTAGCATTAACATATCTAAAATCCTCCTATCCTAAATAGGCCACCAAAACAAAACAAGCATGGTCAAACTGCCTCCTCCTCTCTAAATGGACAGTTCTTGTCCAAAATATGCTGTTATAAGGACCAGATTTTATGCCGATAGTCAAAAGTCTGGCTATGCACGTCTGTGTGCCATCCTTTTGGCAAAAATGCAGATGGCTAGACCAGAACCAAGCAAATGCACCTGGGGCAAAAATCAAGGATGGTAGAAAACATTAAAATCACTAATACTTATAAACACAGAATAAGCAATGACGTTCAACACACAAGAATCATTGTAGGCAGTTATAGCTAAAAAAAATAAATAAAATACAAAAAAATGTTTCTTACCTTCATAGATTGCTTTAAATCCTTGGGCACTCACTGCAAAATCCGTAGTAAACCACAGTGCCAAAATCGACCCCGAACTTACAATGGGTGATGGCAACATGAAGCCAGACAACCTGAAAAGAAATGTATAAATGCAATGTAAGTGTTCATTAATATAGTTTTAGTATTTGATCCACCATATACTTTTTCACCATAAACATGATCAAATCGTCTTGGTCGCCCTCAGCTGTCCTACGTCTCACCTTAGACACCACCCTAGTTAATTAGATGACAATAACTAACTGAAGATAAATCCAGGGTCGTCCGTAACAAAGATCAGCCCCTTGGCTCTCAAGTGAAGGATAACACATGTTCTATGATGAAAGTCCGATAAAATAAACTCTCATTCCTCAGATATCCAAGCTAAGTAGCAGCAGTTGTCTGACTCTTAACACATCACCTGAAGTTCACTGAAATTCTCTAAAGATGATTCATGTTACCTCAGACCAGTGTAAAACCAGAACACAGAACATATTCCCTATTTTTTATTTAAGCAACCAACTTGTTTCCTAACTAGTAGTAATTTGCAAATATCAAGAGTATCATAATTCACTGGAAATGTTTATTGCACAAAGTCTTTCATTGATCTTCTGTAACAGACACACAATCTCAATTGTTTAATTTACGTTAACCAAATGTTTCTTGTAAAAAAAAAAAAAAAAAATTATACACATATGAGCACCATAAGTACCATGTTGCAGGCATGAATGAATGTGAATAAATTTGCTCACACAATTTGCTCTGGGATTGTGGGACACACCCTAAGAAAAAAAAAAAAAAAGAGCTTTTCACTGTGCCCAAAGTGTATAATTGCAGAAAAATATATATGCTTGCACTGAACATTTATGGAGCAACAGATTTTGTGTGAAAATAAATCAAACAAGTCCTTTATTTTGTTTAAAAATGTTCTAAATGTATGAGGTGGCAAGGGGACTTTTACCCCACACACGGGGTAAAATGCTCACCAGCGTGGGGTAAAAGGCACACAGTATTGATACAAGTACTTTAGTTAAAATAATGTTTTTGTTGTTGTTTTTTAATAATGTCTGAGTTAACACTTTAGCAATGTTTGTACTATTTTCTACTTATTTTGATAAATGAAAGAATACATTTTTGTTCAATAAATATACTGTCATTAAAATATGCTAAAATAAAACATATTTAAAATACAGAAACAAAATCATTTGAAAATGTAAAGATTCAAAAAGCATTGAAGGAGATTTAATATAGATTTACAGTAGTAACAACAAATTATATTTTTGCAGACGCTTTTATCCAAAGTGATTATCTTTAAGATGGACACCCAACATAATATATGATTTTTACCATCTGAATCTAACAATGACAACAAATGTCATTGTCAGCCATCTATTAATTATTGTGCCTTTTAGCCCAAATGCCATACTTTTACATACTCTTTTGTTATTTAAAAACTATTGCTTTAATTATCTTAAACAAAACTAAAAAATCATTAAGAAGACCTTTGTCTCAAGATATATTGAAGAATTTTAGCGATTCTGAGATGGTTTGGGAAGTGAATAATGAATAGGTGAAACCGACATGATGCAAATAAACTCCAAACATTCTAGACAATAACCAACAAAACCACAATACCCTGGTACCTGAAGTTGGAGACATAGAAAATGTAGTTCAACAGAGAAAGGAAGGTGGGAGCTGTGGTGGAGGATGTGAAGCTGGAGAGGAACATAACCAGGAAGGGGCAAGCAGAACAGTCCATGGGATTAAAGGGAAGGGAAAGCCAAAGAGAAACTGATTGAAGAATGAGCCAGGTGAGGAACCAGAACACAGCCAGTATGAGAGCCCCACTGTGGAACCGATGATGGGAGGAGCCAGGATGATGGCAGGAACTTGACCACCAAAGGTAGAGTGGAGACGTGTAAGGTGGAGATTCATACAGAGCTGAGGAGACGCAGACCCAAGGTGACACTGAAGGCCTGAAGAGCTAAGGCAGAGCTCCGGGCTCGCTGGACCGAGGTGGAGATGGGGGTTCAGCAGACAAGGATAGAACCTGTGGGAGTGAGGACCAAGGTGAAGCCAGAGGGAAGGAGGAGCCTAGCGGAATTCAAGGGATAAAAAGTAAGGTGCAGCCAGAGGCTCGGAAGACCATGTTGGAGGCAGGTTGCTGACTGACCAAGGCAGAGCCAGAGAAACAAGGGAGCCCGGTGGAGTCAGAGGACTGACAGACCCCTTTGGAGCTGAGGGAGTGTAGAGCCTAGGAGAAGCTGAAGGGTCGAAAGTGCCAAGGTGGAGTCCAGTTGTTTTTGGTTTCGAGGTTGGCCTGAACTTGGTGTCTTTAGTGGGCACAGGCTCTACAGTATACAAGGAGAGCATAGCAACCGGTGCAAATTATTTGTAATTATAGAAATAAACATGGATATAAGCCGGCAGCCATATCACCCTGTAGCCCAAGACTGGTTGTCCACTAAAGCTAAGCAGGGTTGAGCCTGGTTAGTACCTGGATGGGAGACCTCCTAGGAAAACTAGGTTGCTGCTGGAAGTAAGGCCAGTAGGGGCCTACCCTGTGGTCTGTGTGGGTTCTAGCACCCCAGTATAGTAATGGGGACACTATGCTGTCAAAAAGCACCGTCTTTCGGATGAGACGTTAAAGTCCTGACTCTCTGTGGTCATTAAAAATCTCTGGATGTCTTTTGAAAAGAGTAGAGGTGTGACCTCGGCATCCTGGCCAAATTTGCCCATTGGCCTCTGACCTTCATGGCCTCCTAATCATCCCCATATTCTGATTGGCTTCACGCTGTTTCCTCTCCACCAGTAAGCTGTGGTGGTGGGCGCTCTGGCGCAATATGGCTGCCGTCACATCATCCAGGTGGATGCTGCACACTGGTGGTGGATGAGGAGACCCCCCTCACAATGTAAAGTGTTTTGAGTGTCTAGAAAAGCACCAAATAAAAACTTAATTAATTTATTTAATTAAATTAATTAATTATAATAATTATTATTATCAACAGGTCAGGAAACAAGTGTGTAATAAGTGTGCAACTCAATATCAGAAACCATGGAAACAAATTAATAGTGGGAAAATTGGAACAAAGTAAACAGGTACAAGAACTATAACTAAACCAAAAGAGAACATACACAGAACATACGCTTAGACAGTCAGGTATGAATCCCATTTGAAGATCATACCAATTCATTGGCTGATGGCACTAACACTGCCCTCTAAGTCACTACATCAACGATGTCACAAAGAAATTTACACATGGGTGGTTGTGTTGAAGTCTAGAAGCTTGCAATGCAATTTCCTTCCGTTTGTACATATATGACTGAATCTACTTTGTCAGTTCTGCTATGTGCCACATTTCCAAATGACACCAGTACACCAGTGCAGTCCAGTGGAGTGTAGTCCAGGGAACATTATACTCTGTGCTAGATTGTTGCAGATCACAACCCCTTCATGGCAATGTGTTCCCTGATGGCAGTGGTTTCTTTCAGCAGTATAATGCACCCTGTCACACTGCAAATCTGCAAAAAAAAAGGAGAAAAAGAAATAAAGCCATCATCCCCTGTCAATGTTTCCAGGCTAGGGAAGGCGCTGCAAAAGTATCTGCATCTTTTTCGAAAAGGGATGTGCTGTCTCTACTAGTTCATCTCAACTTCACAATGTGTATAATTCCCCAGGGGAGGTCTTTTATTTCTAGGTTGCTGGACCTCTCAAAATCAGTAAAAAATCTTCAGGACATAGTCACTGTAGACGCAGACTGCAGATCCGATCTCAGGTTCTGGTCTTTACTCCTTGATAACTGGAATGGTATCTCTTTTTTTTACAATGATGATCTAGAGTCTTCTGCAGCCCTTAAGTTATATACAGATGCTGCGCCTTCCATTGGGTTTTTTTTTTTTTTTTAACGGTCAGTGGTTTGCTAGTGCATGGCCACATGAGATCATCTCCATGCCTGCCAACACCTTGTCGACAGCTTTACTGGAATTGTATCCCATCGTGGTAGCATGTATTTTATGGGGCAAACACTGGTTTAGGAAACGCATTCTGTTTTTCTGTGACAATGAAGCAACCGTCAGCATCATTAACAAAGGACGCTCCTCCTTCCAATTCATAAATAGGTTCGCTAGGCGCCTCACCTGGTTATCCGTCATGGGTAACTTCAAATTTCAATCTGTTCACATTCCAAGCTTAAATAACCAAATTGCTGTCTCTTTGTCTCGGTTTGATTTTCAGAAATTTCACATCCTGTGTCCAGAGGCAGCGCCATCCAGCCTGGTCTGCCCCCCTTTCAGTCAAACTGTTCTAGATTAAACCTGACTCTTCAGTCTCATTTACGCTCAGCTGCTCGCTACATGCGGAGCGGTCTAGCAAAATCGACATTACAAATGTATGACTCCGCCTGGTTTCACTTTAGTTCTTTCTGTGCTACCTTCTCTGTAGCTGTCATGCCTGTCAATGCATCTTATGTTAGTGCTTTCGTAGTCCACTGTTTTGAGTCTCGAAGAATGCAGCCTTCGTCCATCAATTGCTTGGTTGCCGGCATCCAATTCCACCTGCGCTGCCTGGATCCTTCCAGCCTCAGTTTACTAGAAAATCCATCCATTCGGTTCCTCCTTAACGACCTCAAAAGACAGAAACCTCAAGGCAAAGATCCACGTCTCCTTTTCTCACTCACACTCTTATAACATAAGAGTTAAAAAAAGCTAATAACATGTTTGAGAGAAGGGTGCTTTGGTTCTTATTCCGATCTTTTGCTGGAATGTTTTGCTCACAGCTTTTTACGGCTTTCTCAGAGGTGGCAAATTTTCCACTCGCACTGATTCTTTTGATCCGTCAAAATATCTCACAATTTCTGATCTATCACTTTATACTCATCACTTCACTATATTCCTTAAGCATTCTAAAACTGATAAAAACAAAGATGGAACTACCATTTTTATCTCTGAAACTAACACTGCCTTTTGTCCTCTCTCATCCATGTTGGCCTACTTGAGAAGCCGACCAAAGGCTGGTCAGCAAGAGCCATTATTTCTCACGGAGGAAGGGAAGCCCATGTCCAGAGCTTGGTTCGCCTCCCGTCTCCACCTGCTTTGCAAATACTGTGGATTGCCCCCAGAACGTTATACGGCTCATTCTTTGCGCATAGGAGCAGCTACAACTGCAACTTCCTCAACTCCAGTTTTCACATTGAAGGCCATGGGGAGATGGTCGTCAGCTGCTTACGAACGTTACGAACGCTCAAATCATCCTTGAAGCTCAAAAAGCTATGAGTGCAACTCCCTGATTTTAAAAGAATAAATATATTCATGGCATCAATTGGCTTGTCCGGATTATTATTATTATTATTATTATTATTATTATCAATGATTGTAACACTCAAATCACTTAATCGATTGGCCTAAGCTGTAAATTAACTGCATGCTAATTTGGACCCTCTGCTGGCTCTTCAGTTCTGTTTGGGGGGGGGGGGGGGGGGGGTTTGTGCTGCTCTCCTATTTTAAATGGGAGGGTTACCCCTGAAGCTGCTGCTGTTTCCCTGTCTGGCTTTCATGGAGCTCATGAAAAGGACAGGGAATTTCGAACAGAGCCATACCGCCAAATTGTAACTTGTAAATGCCAATAAAGCTAACCTAAATGTTTGTCTATGTATCTTTTATTTATTTCTGACTCAGGAGGTCCTGACTGATATATATATATATATATACATATATAGTGCCGCTTGAAAGTTTGTGAACCCTTTACAGTTTTCTATATTTCTACACACATATGACCCAAAACATCATCAGATTTTAATACAAGTCCTGAACATAGACAAAGAGAACCCAGTTAAACAAGTATTAAATATATTAAAATATATATATATATATATATATATATATATATTTAAAAATATATATATATTTGCTTTGTCATTTATTTATTGAGAAAAATGATCCAGTGTTACATATCTGTGTGGTGCAAAAGTGCAAAAGTATGTGAATCTTTGCTTTCGATATCTGTTGTGAACCCTTTTGCTGCTCTCGTGAATTAGCTCAAAGGGGGAATATTAATAATTAATCATAACTCGTTATAATTAATTATAATATTTGGATAATTCAAAAGAATTATCTTGATAGAACAGAATTCACATTACGATCAATTGACCCATTAGTCCAGACATTCACAGAATTCACAGAAAAACTATTTTCTGGTCACAGAAAATAACTTCCTCATATAATAATGTATTAGAGCATATAGCTTCAATCAGAAATTGTAAAGGGACACTGGAATTTGCAAGGCAGAATCAGAAACTCGTGTGATTTGTGCACAATAACTTTATTAACTAAGGACTAAACACATAACTAATCTAGACAAAACACATACATACACGCACATCAATGATTCATGGTGAGGCTAAGGGACAGTAAGGTTAAGTGGATGGATAGGACCGGAAAGAGGCAGAGGGGTGAGTCAGGAATTAACCATTTCTAAAGAACCATCAGTTTCTAGTTCAAAGCACAGTATAAAATAGCTTACATCACATTTACATTTACATTTAGTCATTTAGCAGACGCTTTTATCCAAAGCGACTTACAATAGAAGCAATCAGAGCAACAAGAGAGCGACAGTGTATAAGTGCTGTGGCAAATTTCAGTTAGATAAACACGATAAGTCTTGCAAGGGTTTTTTTTTTTTTTTTTTTTTTTTTTATAAATATAGAAAACTGAAAAGAGTAGGAAAGAGCTAGTGTCAATTGGTCAAGTTCTGCAGAAAAAGATGGGTTTTCAGACGTTTTTTGAAGATGGCCAATGACTCAGCTGATCGAATTGAGATGGGTAGGTCATTCCACCAGCTGGGAACAGTCCACAAAAAGGTACGTGAAAGTGATTTTGAGCCTCTTTGGGATGGCACCACAAGGCGTCGTTCATTTGCAGAACGCAAGCTTCTGGAGGGGACATAAGGTTGGATTAGACAGTTTAGGTATTCTGGTGCAGTGCCAGCGGTTGTCTTGTAGGCAAGCACCAGTACCTTGAATTTGATGCGAGCAGCTACTAGCAGCCAATGCAGTCTGATGAAGAGAGGTGTGACATGGGCTTTCTTCGGCTCATTAAAGACCACTCTTGCTGCTGCATTCTGAATCATCTGCAAAGGCTTGGAAGTGCATGCAGGAAGGCCTGCCAAGAGTGCATTACAATAGTCCAGTCTGGAGAGGACAAGAGCTTGGACAAGAAGTTGTGTAGCCTGCTCTGATAGGAAGGATCTGATCTTCCTAATGTTGTACAAGGCAAATCTGCAGGATCGAGCTGTAGCAGCAATATGGTCTGTGAAGGTTAACTGGTTGTCCATCACAACTCCAAGATTCCTGGCTGTCCTAGAGGAAGTTATGGTTGATGAATTTAGCTGTATAGAGAAGTTGTGATGAAGCGCGGGGTTGGCTGAGATCACAATCAGTTCAGTCTTAGCAAGGTTGAGCTGAAGATGGTGTTCTTTCATCCAGCCAGAGATGTCGGTCAGACAAGCTGCGATGCGGGCAGGAACCGTGGGGTCGTCGTGGGGAAGGAGAAGTAGAGTTGCGTGTCATCAGCATAGCAGTGATAGGAAAAAGCATGCTTCCGAATGACAGAACCTAACGATGACATGTAGATGGAGAAGAGCAGTGGTCCAAGCACTGAGCCTTGAGGAACTCCAGTAGCAAGATGTTGTGACTCAGAAACTTCACTCCTCCAAGCCACCTTGAAGGACCTACCTGAGAGGTAAGACTTGAACCATTGGAGTGCGGTTCCTGAGATGCCCATCTTCATGAGGGTGGACAGGAGGATCTGGTGGTTGACTGTGTCAAATGCAGCAGACAGATCCAGTAAAATGAGTACTGAGGATTTGGATGCTGCCTCTGTCTGGAAAAAGGTATTACAATACTTGCATTTGACTTGGCTGTGGAGCAAGTGCATCGAGAAGCCTTTGAAGAAAGTCTGGATGGTTCCATTTGATGGCCGAAGTTGCAATTTCTTGTAACTCTGAGGTTGTCCTTGGTGCAGAAGAGAAGGCGGAACTGTGTTCTGAGCCCTTTAAAGTCTGGAGAGAGTCACACCTTTCCAAATTGGTTTGACCAATGAGAAGGCTGACTTTCTCAGCGGGAGGTTAGAGACTGAGTCCTCATTTTATGACCCTTTGTCTCAGAGACATGGCATTTTGCATATGTAAATCAATAGGGTTCAGGCCAAAAATACTAAGGATTCTTAGAACACTAATATGTTGCAAAAGTATCAACATCTAATACACACCATCTTTTAGATAATCAAAATACAAATTCAACGAGACCAAACACGTTTATACTACATAGTACTCTACCATAAACATGCATAAAACAGTTATAAAAACAAAAGACAAAATATCTGGACAGTCATAATATACATAGTGATATATGTGTGTTCGTTCACAGAAAGGTTTGTCTGTGAATAAATAGGGAAGAGTCCATTTCTATGAGCATAATGTCTTTCCTATGGGGAGAAGTAAGTAAAAGTTGCAGAGACTGCCTGCATACTTCGGCATCGTAAACTGAGGGTTTCAGTGGTTGCTACGGCGACTGGGTGTTATTTGCTCTGGGGGTTGGAAACCAGAACTCCACATTTCGCTGACTCGCTGGTTTTAGAGAGGATTTGTTAAATGTAACAAATAATTGCGTGTCTGACTGGTCCAGATGCTACAGATAATCTCCCCTTTCGAACGTTGTTTCTCTGTCCCATAGACAACGGCGATCAACGTTAAAGGTGCAGAGCAATCAGACAGGCACCTGCCATTCATGGCTGGAAGGGTGGCTCTTTGGCCATTGGTGCTTCCAGGAGTGGTTGTTTTGCTGTGGTTGATGCTGTCAGGCAGTATATTGTAGTGAGGTAAGCTGTAGCAAGGTGCGGGTCCTCAAGCATGTACAGCAGGTGTCGGGGCTTTGTCACCTGTCATCCTGACGTTGGTCTGGGGCAGGTGGTTGTTTCAGGTGTTGTTATCTAGTAGGTTGTCTGTGGTGCCTGCGGTTTGGAAATAGCTGGTTGGACTCTCACTTGTGAGAGGGCAGGTGGTTCCAGGGTTGCAGAGAATTGTTAGGGAGATTTGTAGTGTGAAGGGAGTTTCAGGCTGAGCTAGTGAAGGTGGCAGGAGTGCAGCAGGTGTTTGTTAGCCCTCTGTTCTGCTCGAACTTCACCAAAGGTCTGACGTTAGCAGTGTCACTTTCCTCTTATAGCGTCACTGACTTGAGCTTGCCTGAGTTGTGTTGGTAGAAGTTTGCTGTTGGGCATGTGAGCCGTTGCTCTGTCCAACGTTGTCTGGCTGCTCCTGGGGTGTTGACTGATTTGCCGGATGCTCCTCCCTTGGAGGAGTCTGATGCTGTGTTGCATTGGGCAAGGAGTCAGCAGTTTGTACTTTTCAATATTCCTTAGTTGAGTTTTGTTCAAGGAGCTCTTTTGCTAGTGCTCCTGTAACTCAGAAGTAGGCGTGTCCAGCTGTCCTCGTGCAGCCTCCATTTGGCACCTGTGTGAAGGGTGTGGGGGAGGATGTTGTGGTGGACTGCTGTTGGACATACCATGGTGTATATAGGATGAGGATATCCTTTTGCATGGCTTCTCCCAGTGGTGTTTGGTACCTGGGTTGTCACCATGGCAACAGTTCTGCTCTGGTCTTGTTGCTCCATCCAGCTGCTCCTTGTGCTGCAGCTGTCTCAGACCTTAAAAGTCTTTCGATTATGGCTTGTCTCTAGCTGATCTGTGAGGCTTTGAGCATGTGTCCGCTCCTTGCGGGACTTTGTTTTGTGACCAGTGAAGTGAAGTTGTTTACTCTCTGGTTGGGATCTTTGAGTGTCTGAATGAATCCTTTTCCTTCTGTCACTGCTTAAGTTTTCAGGAAGTTCACTTGTGGAGTGTCAAGCAGAAGGTTTCGGCTCCTGTGTCTTTGGCTTTTGTGTCTTGTACAGGGGTGAGTGGGTTTGCACTGCTGGATCTGTGACAGGCAGCAGGGCGTCTATTACTTGAGTCCATGCACAGTCTGTAAGACTGTTTCCGTTCTTTCTGGACCATGTTGAGCTCCTCCTTAAGGTTGCAGAATTGCTGAGACAGTGTTCGGACTTCAGCTCTGGCTTCATGCAGAGGGCTTCTAGGGCCGTAGCTCTAGTGTCTCTCTCATTAATATACGCTGTTTTAACAGCAATTTTGTGTGAAACAGTTCTCTTTTCCAAGCTCTTTTCTGTGTCTGGCAGTTGTTAGAGCCTCCTGAAGACTGGCGATTTCTTTCTGTTGCTCCTTCCTGTCAGGTTCCTTGCATCAGTTCTGTTCCTTCTCTCGCCGAGCAGGTGTCAGTTCCTTTTGGACTTTGTGACTTGCAGTTCAGTTCATTTACCTCCTGTCTGAGGCCGTTGAGGGTGTGGGCCAAGGAGGAGATGATGCTGGTCAGCTTCTGGTTGTCCAGGCTGAGGGTGAAGTGTCCATTTGTGTTGCAGTTCTGCTGTTCCTTTCTTGGCCGTTGCAGGTCGTTGGCTGCTTTAAGCTGAAGGATGTCCATTGCAGTGCTCTGATGGGTCTCCAGGGTGGTCCTGGTGGATGGCCGTGCTGGGTGTCTGAGACACGCAAGTTCACTTGCGGGAACACGAGAGAGAGAGAGAGAGGCGGACGGCAAATGCAAGTACAGACAGAGGTGGTAAGCTATCTGTATGGGGACTGGCTCTGTAGGCCAAGTGAGGTGTGGAAAGATTTTGTGCAGGTGAGCGCAAAGAGAGTGGTTTGAGTAACTTTGCATGGGTCAGCTAATGACTGTCCTTTACATGTGGTACGTTATTACTCAGCGCACTGATGGTTCTTAGGTTTGGTCACTACAAGAGTATCAATAAACAAAATGAAATAGAATCAGAAAGAAACAGAGAGAGAAGAAAAGACTTTCCTTATTTAGTTTAAACTAGGAGATACGGTTTAGCAGTTGTCACTTGTGGGTGATGCTGCAACTCATAAACCTAGGGTTAGATCGTTAGCTAAGATAACACACACCAAATATTCAGAGGTCAGAAGGAAAAGAAACAATGGGAGGTGCTCCTTGTTCCGTCTGGCATTGAAGACTGAGAAGGGGTTAGAGAGGTAGTAGAGAGGCTACTACTAACCAGTATGGCTCCTTAGGGAAACAGCAGTTGTTAGAACTGCTGTAATCCTACACAAGGAGGGTATATGGTGATGGTAAAATAATTAAAGGTAAAAGTCAAGTTAGAATGTCCTTATAGCTCTATAAGACTAAAGGAAAGGTAAATAGACAGACAAATTACATTTCAAATGTAATTACATTCAGTGTAGCTGAATAGTGATATTCAGCCTGAAACAAAGGAAGGGTATATGGTTTTCTACAGAAAGTGAAACCAAGAGTTAGGGAGTAGAGAGAGGGAGAGAGAGAGAAATTAGTCTAAACTAATGATGGGGTCTTTGACATGCTTATTGAAGGTCTGAACTTCTGTCAACTTTTTATTTCTCGAATCCCTGATTCGGAAAAATAAACGGCTGAAGTTGTGTGATTTCAGTAAACAAGGCATCTTTACACGTCATAGCTTTTCCAAATTGATTTGAAATTTCAGTGGTTTGATGCTAAGTCTCATGAACCAGTATCTATGATTCATAGTTGACCTTGTATCAATCTTATAAATTTGTACACATTTAGTGACGCATTTAAATGGAGGAGACATATTTTAAGGTCTCCTATTAGTCTGGTTAACCAAGCTTTCATTATATTACTGAAATATCACTTATCAATAATACTCTTATTATTTCAAGGTATTAGGGATTGTTGATCTACTTTAGTTGATTACACCCTCAATGAAACACTTTCTATTGGTTTATTAAGACGTTCATTAAGTCAAATTTTTTTTCTGCCCTTCCACTGTTCTAGTAGCTGGGGTTCCAGCACAGAGTGCTTCAAAACAGTGAACCATTTGTGGCACAATGGTTTCATTTCATTTGAAACTTTGAGAAGCTTTATCTCTCCCATCCCTATTTAATTTTTTTTTTTTTTATTAATTAATTAATTAATAAATTTTTTTTTTTTTTTTTTATTTAAGTCCCTTAGTGGAAAAAGTCCCAAAGTCTGTAGTCTTTGGTTCAAATGTTATACTCTACACTCGCACGTGTCTAAGCATGTTAGCTGGGTGTTAACAGCTATGGTCCGAGGTGGAGGGCTTTAACTTGTGGTTGTTTAGGGCTGCTAAAGAGCTAGCTTTGGCTACATGCAGTTGTTTGTTTACATTAAGGTCTAATGAAGTGAGGGGTGCTGTTATCAGATTTACCTGGAAGTGTCTGCTCACTCTTCCGGGGTCATGAGTTGCTAAGAGACCAGTGCAAGCCAACAACACAGCCCAAGTGGAGCAGCGATTGGTCTGTGTTGTGAGCATGCACAGGAGACTCACATGTGCTCAGACGAGGTGTGCTCAGTCACGGCGTCACATGTAACTCGTTCACAAAGCAAAACAGCATCTTCATTTCACAGACAAATGGCAAAATTACTAGTTAGCTAGGCTAAATATACACCATTCATTTGCTATTCAATTGGATAATCTTAATGATTACAATTATATGCGATAGTTATAAGAGACCTTAATTCTGAGAACTGAGGCTCAAATCACCATTAAAATAACTATACTGTGACGAGATTTCTTCGTCGCCCAGTTTTAATATCAATGCAAGTATGATTTCTTCACCATGCAGATTAATTAATGCCACTAATCTGAGATTTCCTTTTGTCAGAGAAGACTTACACATTTAAAACTGAGAGTGGGGATTCCTTTGCCCAAAATCAGGATTTATTTATTGTGGTACCATTTAGACGGGATGCTACTCTGGGATTTCTTCACCAGAGAAGGCTTACTCTATTAAAACAGAAATTAGGATTTCAATCGCTAATATCTTTATCGTGTGATTTAACATGTTTATAGCATTGGAAAACGTTCTACTGCTCATAAACGTAAGCTATATAAGGCCTTAAATCAGGAAAATGTAGAGCATCGTACAGAATCCTGCTATCGTCCTGAATGGGGATTTCTTCACCCAGATCAGACTGATTTATTTGATACCATTTATACGGCTGCTAATCTGAGATTTCGTCGTCAGAGAAGGCTTACACCCTACTAACAGAAATTAGGATTCCTTCACTAATGTCAGGTTAGTTTCTTATGGTACAGTTTAAAAATGCATTATAGCATTGATCTGCAACTTCCTACTGCTTGTAGTAAGGCGCATTCAAGCTATAGCCTATCTGATTTTATAAGCCGCATGTGTAAGACGTTAATAAAATTTATTTTGTAACACTTTATAATAACGTTCAGCTGTAAGTCATTTATATGTGATTAGTTAATGATGAAATAATCTTTTACAAAACATTCACATGATTAATAACTGATATGCTAACAATTTTTGTATGTTTTGTTAATTCATTTGCAAGTCAATTACAAGTTCATTTACAAGTAATTACTTAATGATAAACTAATCATTTACAAAACATGACTATGTGTTTATAAATGTTTAATAAGTGCTATGTTAAAAAGTGCAAAAATGCAATTATTCAAAAACTGTTTTCTTTTTTAAATAATAATAAATTATTTGCTGTTAAGTGAATAAACATGTAAACCCTTTCTCTCATCAGCACAGGCTTTCTGTGTGGAGTGTGTTGGATCTAGTGATAATGTAAACCAGTTTACCCTCCAATGAAGATCACACCAGGTGCACAGTGCTAAATGTGTGTCACAGAAGACATCTTTACTTTCACCAGTCAGCCCTTACATTGATTTACACACTACAAATTATTCAAAACCTGTTGTGTAAATGCATGAGTAAATAATTTACAAATCTTTCTGCATCCCCTAATCTAAAGTGTAAACAATTCATCACTTGTAAATGTGTTACACATCATTTGTAGATCTTTCTTATATGTTAAAAATTATCTGGTGGATACAAGGCATTTACAACACTTTCTGCATCCCCTAATCTAAAGTGTAAACTACTCATTAGTTGTAAATGTTTTATAAACCTGCTGGTTACAGGTTGTGCGGGTATACACACTGGGGGGAAAGATCTACAAATGATGAGTAAAACATTTACAACTGATTAGTTGTTTACACTTTAGAATAGGGGATTCTAAATTGTTTCTTTAATTGTTTACACTTTAGAATAGGGGATGCAGAAAGATGTGTAAATGATTTATTCATTATGTGATCTTCAATGGAGGATAAACATTTCGATGACTGACATTTCAATTATTTATAATTGTTTAATAATATATTGATTAGTAACTTATTTACCATTTACTAAGGATCTGTTTGATTATTTCATGATATGTTATTTTTTAAGATAACATGACAGATTTGTAAATTGTTAGCATATAATTTATTAATCATTTATGAATGCATAGTCATGTTTTGTAAATAATTGGCTCATCATTAACTAATTACTTGTAAATTAATTAACAAAACATACAGAAATTGTTAGCATATCACTTATTAATGGTTTCTAAATGTTTTGTAAATGATTATTTCATCATTAACTAATCACTTATAAATGACTTACAACTGAACGTTATTAAAAAGTGTTACCATTTATTTTATTAAAACACACAAGTTTGATTCTGAGTCTGCTTGCAAATAATGTTTAAACGATCACCCGCGTTCCTCCACCATTCTGTCATGAATTAGCTCAAAGGGGGAATATTAATAATTAATCATAACTCTTTATAATTTATTATTATAATAATCTATATAATAATAATTCAAAATAATTATCTTGATAGAACAGAATTCACATTACAATCAATTGACCCGTTAGTCCAGTGGACATTCAGGGTAAATTCATATGTATTCACAGAAAAACTATTTTCTGGTCACAGAAAATAACTTCCTCATATAATAATGTATTAGAGCATGTAGCTTTAATCGGAAATTGTAAAGGGACATTGGAATTTGCAAGGCAGAATCAGAAACTTGTGTGATTTGTGCACAAGAACTTTATTAACTAAGGACTAAACACATAACTATTCTAGACAAAACACATACATACACACACATCAAGCATTCATGGTGAGGCTAAGGGATAATAAGGCTAAGTGGATGGATAGGACCGGAAAGAGGCAGAGGGGTGAGTCAGGAATTAACCATTTCTAAAGAACCATCAGTTTCTAGTTCAAAGCACAGTATACAATAGCTTACATCAGACCTCTGTCTGGAAAAAAGGTATTACAATACTTGCATTTGACTTGGCTGTGGAGCGAGTGCATCGAGAAGCCTTTGAAGAAAGTCTGGATGGTTCCATTTGATGGCCGAAGTTGCGATTTCTTGTAACTCTGAGGTTGTCCTTGACTTTGTTGTGCTCAGGAGAGTCCTATCTCCTGTGTGAGCTGGCTTTGCTTAAAATGGAACTTGCGGTTCTGGTAGGCCACAGTGGATTTGCAGGTCGCAATCCAGAGATGAAGATGCAGAGAAAGAAATGTCTGGTCGAGGACATTTCCATGATGATGAGCTCCAGGGATGAGTGAAAACAAACTCCAGTAGATGTAGGTTTGACTCTTTGTGGTCAAAAGTCTTCAATCTTTCCCAGGCTAGGCAAAACCGCATGTGGCTCTAATGTCTTAGGTCGCCGGGCCGCAAGGGGGGGGTGCCCCCGGCCTTATCGTGGAGGCCACACGGCCGCAGTCCAAAGATTTTACAGAGGAGAAGGCGGAACTGTGTTCTGAGCCCTTTAAAGCCTGGAGAGAGTCACACCTTCCCAAATGTGTTCAACTAATGAGTGACTGACTTTCCCGGCGAGAGGTTAGAGACTGAGTCCTCATTTTACGACCCTTTGTCTCAGGGACATGGCATTTTGCATATGTAAATCAATAGGGGTTCAGGCCAAAAATACTAAGGATTCTTAGAACACTAATATGTCGCACAGGTATCAACATCTAATACACACCATCTTTTAGATAATCAAAATACAAATTCAACGAGACCAAACACGATTATACTACATAGTATCTACCATAAACATGCCTAAAACAGTTATAAAAACAAAAGACGAAATATCTGGACAGTCATAATATACATAGTGATATATGAGCTATGTGTGTTCGTTCACAGAAAGGTTTGTCTGTGAATAAATAGGGAAGAGTCCATTTTTATGAGCATAATGTCTTTCCTATGGGGAGAAGTAAGTAAAAGTTGCAGAGACTGCCTGCATACTTCGGCATCGTAAACTGAGGGTATCAGTGGTTGCTACGGCGACTGGGTGTTATTTGCTCTGGGGGTTGGAAACCAGAACTCCACATTTCGCTGGCTCACTGGTTTTAGAGAGGATTTGTTAAATGTAACAAATAATTGTGTGTCTGATTGTTCCAGATGCTACACTGCAGTAACTGAAGGTAAAGTTTCTTGTAAATGCTGATTAGTCCTACACAATAATATGTAGGAGTTTTAGCCAAATCCTTAGTGCAGAACCACTTAAACTCTGTGGTGTAGCTGGTTTTCCTCCTATTAACTGCTTGCTTAGGTTCTTCCACAACATTTTAACTGGATTAAGGTCTGGACTTTGACTCAACCATTCCAAAACATTAATTTTGTTCTTATTTAAACATTCTTTGGTAGAATGACTTGTGTGCTTGGGGTTGTTGTCTTGCTGCATGACCCACATTCTCTTGAGACTCTGTTCTTAATCAGGTGTCCTGATGTTTTCCTTTAGAATTTGCTGGTATAATTCAGAATTCATTGTTCCATCAGTGATGGCAGGCTGTCCTGGCCAAGATGCAGCAAAACAGGCCCAAGCCATGATACTACCACCACCATGTTTCACAGATGGTATAGGATTCCTAAACTGGAATGCAATGTGATCTTTTCTCTAAAAATAAAATCTTCTCATTTAAACCAATAAGTTCAATTTGGTTTCATCCATCCATTAAACCATTCCCCAATAGCCCTCTGGCTTATTTATATGATCTTTAGCAAGCATTTTTTTTCTTAGTCTGTTTGATTAAAACATGATCAGACTTTGATAGGTCCCTGTTCTTTGAATAAAACAGGTCACATACTGACATATGATAGTCATTGCACTGACTGAAAACACATCTGCACAGATGGACTCTAATTTTACCTTTAAATTAACTAATTAACTGCATCGCACATATATATAACACTGGATCATTTTTCATATATATATATATATATATATATATATATAAAGGTGGGTATAAGATGTTTTAGAGGCTAGAAATAGCAAGTTAGATGTAAGCAAAGCATAAGATTCCAACCTCCCTGTAATTCACTCTCCAAATGGAAGATACAATTTGTAAGACATCAGAAAGTTAAACAATTTGGGTTGACCTGGGGAGACCAAACACAAAAGCATTCATCATCTTCATTGTCCTCACAAGATTTAAAAAAAAAAAAAAAACAAGATTATTTTCACTCTTGAACACACATAAAAGTACAACAAACCAGCTTTGGTTAAAGGAAAATTACATTTTCACACATTGAATGTATGAAAGCTCTAAAAGTGATTCAACAGGAAAATTGCAAAGTAAGATGTTTTGTATGTGATGACTATTATTTAATAGTAGATACTGAACAGTGACTTGTATTCTTTTATTCCAGACACATTAATCCAAACTAAATTGTCTAAGAGTGCTTGCTGGCATGTACAGCAGCTAGATAATGACTGTTTGGCCGAAGTGCTTACCTGCAGTTTCTCTGCCAATGTAATATGATTATCCAAGCATGACTTTACAAGGACTGTGTTTTTCATGAGGGTTCACAGGTCAAGAATGTCCAGCTCATGAGCTGATATTATCTCCATTCTCCACAGTGAGTTGTCCACTGGGCATATACAGCATTTTCATCATTGTTTTTCTTCATGTGCAAACACTGGTCAGTGGAAGGTTATCGTGTTTTAAAAGACTGTGCGGCTGACCATCTGGAGTTTTTAGCAGAGCCTATATCAAAAGCGATCACAGTCGTTCAATCACAGTCTGTTCAGATATGGTTCTGGAAGAGTCAGCCCAGAGTGCATTAGCTCAGAATAATAACAGTGACTTGGCATAATGTCAAACATTACCATTACTTAACGATGGCCTGTGTTGATCCTCAATGTCAGTAACAAGGAATTCCCTCCTTTTAGTGACTGCCTTCCTTGCCTGCTTGCTCTAAAGTACTTTTAAGAGTGTTGTTTTGTTCTCTCTATTTATTTTTTATTTATTATTTACTTTTTTATGATGGCGATTAGGTAGCTAGCTTTCAATAAGCCCCTCCATCTTCATTGATTGTTTTTTTTTTTTTTTTTTTTTTTTTTTTTATTGAATAAACCGGCAAGACCTCGTGGGTGGGGGGGGGGGGGGGGGGCATATCGAAAAGGGCTGCATTTCTCAAAAGCATTATAAGCCTAAGTAGATTGACGCATAGCAACCAGTAGTCTCTATGATCAACTTACCATACAACGCTTTTGTGAAACGCATCCCTGTTCTGTCAAAAAAAAAAAAAACAGTTGTCTTCAATTTGAGTGAGAATTCAATCTAGATTGAACCTATTCCTGAATTACTTCATGAACTTCTGCAACCCCCTAGGCTAGTTTGATCTTAACTTTAGTTATATTGTACTATACCGAATAAAAGAAAAAAAAAGTTGTACAGTAATGAGTACACCTTCAAATGACCCACTGTGTTTTGCTGTGCTCCTTTGAAAAAAGAGGTGCATAATTGCTCTAGTGAACATCATTTGAAAGATTATGGGCCCTAACCTTCACAGTCTGGCTATTATGAATGTAGAGAATGAGGGGGAAAGATATCACTGTGATACAATCATACCATTGGGGATTCTGAAGGACAAAGCTATGCCTTTGAACAGACATTCAATCAGAAAAACAATGTAGCTGGCGAGGTCACCAAAACTTGACTGCTCGCAATGAACGTATGAGGATTTGGGTTTAAAGAAAGAAAAGTGATGCTTCAGATGTCTGAGATGAATGTAAACTATCTTTGTCTCTGTTCTCTTTTGAAAGTTGCAATGCAATTCTCATAGTCAGTTTCATAAGGCCATGTTTTAGTTTCAAAGTTCTATGAATGTTGCTCTCAGCAGCACCAAATATCCTTCTGCTGTAGCTAAAGTAAATTCAGTTTGCCACATATCACTCAAAAACAACTATAAAAAAGATGTAATTTCAAGAGTATTTATTTATTTTTTTTTGCTGTTGCAGTTGCAGATTTTATAGATTTTAAAACATTATAAATATATATATATATATATATATATATATATATATATATATATATATATATATATATATATATATGTTCTTCCGGGTTTGAAGAGTGATGTTCTCCAAAGGTGTCCTGACTCTGTGGTGATTGGGAGTTCCTTCACAGTGAAGCAAAGAAAGCAAAGGGGCTGAGAGAGAAGATCCAACCGAAATCTGATGATCTTTGGGCACAAACTTAAAAGGTCCAGAAGAGTTCTTAGCTCATCATCTTCTTAGATTCTGCAAAGAACGGATCATGCTCAAGTCCTGCCGGGCGCTGGTGCGCTGGCTCCAGGACTGGGCAACCAGAAGATGAGACACGTGTGAAGAGGGTGAAAGCACGAAAACTGAGATGAACTGAAGACAAACAAATGTAGCTGGTGTGAGTCTTTTATCTTCTAGAGTGGTCACACCTCTAGAAGTTCAGAGAGCCAATGGTGTCTTGTACTTTTGGAGGGAACTTTAATGACTCATTGTTCCGGGAGCACGGCATTTTGCATATGTAATTTGATTGGGTGTTGGTGCAAATATCACTAAAGATTCTTAGAACACTAATATGTTGCACATGTATCAACAAATAATATCCACCATCTTTTAGATAATCAAAATACGAATTCAAAGATACCAAACACGGCATGTATGTGGTTATACTAGACTAGTAATCTATCATAGCACATGCATAAAACAGCTATACAATACCCAAAACTACATGCAGGAACGGTCATAATATACACAGTGATCCGTGATTATTTGTGTGTTCGTCACAGAAAGGTTTGTCTAAGAATTAACCCAATAAGTCACTTTCAGTGGAAGAATATGTTTGCTTTAGGGAGAGTCAGAATGAGGGAAAAGTCTCCATACATTCTTTTGGATCGTAAAGTTTATCTGGTCTGCCAGAAGCGTCCTGGTTGCCATGGTAACCGGGCCCATCTAAGACTTTGCGGCACCCAGTGTTGGTTTGGGTGAGGGGAAGTCTGTGCTTACTTGTTAATTCAATAAACCACTATTTTGGGTAAATCTAATAACCATTGTCTGATTGGTCCATACCCTACAATAATGTGCAATGTTAACAGATTACACTAACGTTAGTTTTCAAAAGCATCCCCCCCTCTGCTTTTTTCACAAATCGCACCCTGTATATATTTCATGTAATATTTATACATGAAATACATTATATAGGCCTTTATACATGAAATTTCATGTATAAAGGCCATTATGTATTTTGTGTTATTTTACAGTAGACAATGGCAATATATATATATATAAAATATATTTATTACATTAGCTAAAAATGATTTATTTGTTTATTTAAATAAAAGGGATAGTTCATCCAAACATTTAAAATTTGATGTTTATTTGCTTATCCCTGGGGCATCAAAGATGTAAGTGATTGTTTCTTTAGTAGAACACAAACGAAAAAAACGTTGCAGTCTGGCAGTCAATGGGACCCACGGTGTCATGAACTGTGCCGTTGTGGCTCCCTCCCTTCACCATCAGAGGGAGCCTTCATTTCACCATGGACCATTTTTCACTACATTACCCATAACCCCCTCCTCTCACCTCTCACCCCTGTCGGCCATCTTGCTTTTCACAGTATATAAGCCACGCCCACACTCAGTCTCATTGCGAAGTATTGATCTAGTTTCCCTAGCCAATTCCGAGCATCTCCTGGTTTGTTTTCCCGTTGTTACCCCTGTCTGTCCCTTGGTTCTAGATTGATCTCCGCCGGCCTTTCGACCCCTTGCTTTGTTTGACCACGTTTGTTGCTTTCCGCCCGCCTCGACCTTCTCGCCTGGATCTCATACTGCTACTTAGGATTTCCCTCGCTGTTCCCGATTGCCCCTGTTTGACCCCCCGCCTGTCTGTTGTGATTACTCTAAAATAAAGTTTGCATATGGATCCACACGTCTCAGCCAGATTCCTGACAGAATACTTCGCCAACCCGGATCCAGCAGCTTTTCCTTCCTCCCGCACAGCCATGGACCCTTTTGACCATCTTCTATTGTTCAAACAAGGAGGTATGTCCATTAAGGATTATGTTTGGAGGTTTTGTAACATCATGTACCAAGTCCCCTTTTATGATGAGGAATATTTTATGGATATTTTCCTCAATGGTCTCAATGAGCCTCTCAAATCTAGGGTGCGACTTGAGGGTCCACGCACTTGTTTTTCAGATTTTGTGGATTATGCTTTGTGGTGTGGTGACTCTTTATGGACAGTAATGGCGGCCGCGCCGAAACGCGATGACAAAATGGCGGCCGCGCCGGCGCGCGATGACAAAATGGCGGCCGCGCCGGCGCGCGAAGACAAAATGGCGGCCGCGACGGCGCACAAGAACAAGAGGGCTGCGTTTTCCCCCAATGACCGCTTTCTCCACGGACTGACTGACAGCATGGATGACCTTCCACCACTACTAGCACCACAGTCTGCACCCGACAAGATGGATGCCATGTTAGAGTCAGCACCAGTCATGGCCGCCCATCCCGAGTCAGCACCCGTCATGGCCGCTCTTCCAGAGCCTGATCTTATCACAGCTACACTCGACCGGATGGAGGACTTCCTCGCTTCACTCCACAAGCTACAACAAGCCGCAGCAGTCCCCTCAGACCCAAGTCAAGTCACAGCTGTTCCTCCAGAGCCAAGTAAAGTCACAGCTGTTCCCTCAAGGTCAAGTCTAGTCACAGCAGTTCCTTCAGTGCCAAGTCAAGTCACAGTTCACTCTCCAGAGCCAAGTAAAGTCACAGCAGCACCCTCAAAGCCAAGTCAAGTCACAGCTGTTCCTCCAGAGTCAAGTAAAGTCACAGCAGTTCCCTCAAAGTCAAGTCATGTCGCAGCTGCTCCGCCTCCAGCGTCAAGCATCGCCGTCGCAGCTGCTCCGCCTCCCGAGCCAAGCGTCGCCATCGCAGCTGCTCCGCCTCCAGTGTCAAGCGTCTTCGCCGCAACTGCTCCGCCTCCAGCATCAAGCGTCGTCGTCGCAGCTGCCCCGCCTCCAGAGTCAAGCCTCGTCGCAGCTGCCCCGCCTCCAGAGTCCTTCCGCTGAGCCAAGTCATGTTGTCTTCGCCGCTGCTCCGCCTCCAGCGTCAAGCGTCGTCGTTGCAGCTGCTCCACCCCCAGCGTCAAGCGTCGTCGTTGCAGCCGCTCCGCCTCCTGAGTCAAGTGTCTTTGCATCCGCTCCGCCTCCTGAGTCAAGCGTCTTTGCAGCCGCTCCGCCTCCTGAGTCAAGCGTCTTTGCATCTGCTCCGCCTCCTGAGTCAAGCGTCTTTGCAGCCGCTCCGCCTCCTGAGTCAAGCGTTTTTACATCTGCTCCGCTTCCTGAGTCAAGCGTCGTCGCATCTGCTCCGCTTCCTGAGTCAAGCTTCGTCGCATCTGCTCCGCTTCCTGAGTCAAGCGTTGTCGCATCTGCTCCGCTTCCTGAGTCGGGCGTCGTCGCATCTGCTCCGCTTCCTGAGTCAAGCGTCGTCGCATCTGCTCCGCTTCCTGAGTCAAGCGTCGTCGCATCTGCTCCGCTTCCTGAGTCAAGCGTCGTCGCATCTGCTCCGCTTCCTGAGTCAAGCGTCGTCGCATCTGCTCCGCTTCCTGAGTCGGGCGTCGTCGCATCTGCTCCGCTTCCTGAGTCGGGCGTCGTCGCATCTGCTCCGCTTCCTGAGTCAAGCGTCGTCGCATCTGCTCCGCTTCCTGAGTCAAGCGTCGTCGCATCTGCTCCGCTTCCTGAGTCAAGCGTCGTCGCATCTGCTCCGCTTCCTGAGTCAAGCGTCGTCGCATCTGCTCCGCTTCCTGAGTCAAGCGCCGTCGCATCTGCTCCGCCTCCTGAGTCAAGCGTCTTCGCCGCAGCTGCTCCTTCCTCTGAGCCAAGCGTCGTCGCATCTGCTCCGCTTCCTGAGTCAAGCGTCGTCGCATCTGCTCCGCTTCCTGAGTCAAGCGTCGTCGCATCTGCTCCGCCTCCTGAGTCAAGCGTCTTCGCCGCAGCTGCTCCTTCCTCTGAGCCAAGCGTCGTCGCCGCAGCTGCTCCTCCCTCTGAGCCAAGTCATGTTGTCGCATCTGCTCCGCCCCCCCAGAGTCAAGCCTCTTTGCAGCTGCTCCGCCTCCAGAGTCAAGCCCCGTCGCAGCTGCTCCTTTCTCTAAGCCAAGTCATGTTGTCGCAGCTGCTCCGCCTCCAGAGTCAAGCCTCTCCGTCACAGCTGTTTCCCCAGAGTTAAGTGACGTCTCAGCTGCTACACCCCCTGAGTCAAGCTTCATTGTCACAGCTGCTCCTCCCACTGAATCAAGCGTCATCGCCGAAGCTCCTCTTCCAGAGTCAAGCCTCGTCGCTGCTGCTTCAGAACCCTGTCTCAACACAGCTGCACACACACCAAGCCAAGCCACAGCCACAGCACCAGCGCCCAGTCATGTCACAGCTACTGTTCCAGTACCAAGCCCCATCATTGGCACCACTCCGGTGCTGGCCTTCACTGAGGCCGTGCTCCTCCTGAGAACTGCTCTTTGGGTTGTCTGGGCCGCATATACCACCACCGAGTCCTCAGAGGTGGCGGCTCACCCCGCAGAACCTCTGAGGGTGGCCTCCCCCGAGGAGGTGGCCGAGGCCACGGATCCTCAAGCCGAGGGGGAGGTCGCACCTGCTCCCTGCACGGTGGTAGCGCCCAGCAACCCACACCACTCTGAGCTCTCGTCTAGTCCCAATTCAGCCGCTGAGGCCCCCTATACGCTGGGTATCCAACCCAACCTGGCCAGGAGCTTGGGCTCCGAGCTTTCTCTCTCTGTGTGTGTCTGTCTGTCTGTGCTCCAAATTACAGACCTGTCTGTTCCGCCCTGGGGAGTTCCCGCTCTGCCCTGGAGGGCTCCTGTCCTGTCTGCTCCGCCCTGGGGGGATTCCGCTCTGCCCTGGAGGGCTCATGTCCTGTTTGATCCCCCCTGGAGGGCGTCCGATTCGCCTGATCCGCCCGGGAGGGCGTCTGATTCTCTCTCTCTGTGTGTGTGTCTGTCTATGCTCTACGTTACAGACCCGTCTGCTCCGCCCTGGGGGGCTTCTGTGCCGCCCTGGAGGGTCCCTGTCCTGTCTGCTCCGCCCTGGGGGGATTCCGCTCTGCCCTGGAGGGCTTGTGGCCTGTCTGATCCACCCTGGAGGGCGTCTGATTCGCCTGATCCGCCCTGGAGGGCGTCTGATTCTCTCTGTCTGTGTGTATGTCTGTCTATGCTCTACGTTACAGACCCGTCTGCTCCGCCCTGGGAGAATCCCGTTCCGCCCTGGAGGGCTCCTGTCCTGTCTGCTCCACCCTCGGGGAAAACCGTTCCGCCCTGGAGGGTTCCTGTCCAATCTGCTCTGCCCTGGGGGGCTTCCATGCCGCCTTGGAGGGTTCAAGTCCTGCCTGATCCGCCCTGGAGGGCGTCTGACTCGCCTGATTCGCCCTGGTGGGCATCTGACTCGCCTGATCCGCCCTGGAGGGCGTCTGACTCTCCCGATCTGCCCTGGAGGGCGTCTGACTCACCTGATCCGCCCTGGAGGGCGTCTGACTCGCCTGATCCGCCCAGGAGGGCGTCTGACTCGCCTGATCCGCCCAGGAGGGTGTCTGACTCGCCTGATCCGCCCTGGAGGGCGTCTGTTTCGTCTGCCCTGCCCTGGAGGGTGCTGGCTCTGCCCTGGAGGCTGTCTGCTCCACCAGCTCCGCCCTGGAGGCTGTCTGCTCCATCTTTGGGGTCTTCTATGCATCCTTGGCAGCTCTGTTGCTTGGCTGCCATTCCGGCAGCTCCTGGACCTTTTGCCCTGCCTATCTCTGTCAGCCCGCATGGACCTGGTCCTCCCCTTTGTACTCTGTCCCACCCCCCCTCCCCTTGGTGTTATTGGACTGTGTTGAGCGTCTGGAAGCCGCTCCTAAGGGGGGGGCTCTGTCATGAACTGTGCCGTTGTGGCTCCCTCCCTTCACCATCAGAGGGAGCCTTCATTTCACCATGGACCATTTTTCACTACATTACCCATAACCCCATCCTCTCACCTCTCACCCCTGTCGGCCATCTTGCTTTTCACAGTATATAAGCCACGCCCACACTCAGTCTCATTGCGAAGTATTGATCTAGTTTCCCTAGCCAATTCCGAGCATCTCCTGGTTTGTTTTCCCGTTGTTACCCGTCTGTCCCTTGGTTCTAGATTGATCTCCGCCGGCCTTTCGACCCCTTGCTTTGTTTGACCACGTTTGTTGCTTTCCGCCCGCCTCGACCTTCTCGCCTGGATCTCATACTACTACTTAGGATTTCCCTCGCTGTTCCCGATTGCCCCTGTTTGACCCCCCGCCTGTCTGTTGTGATTACTCTAAAATAAAGTTTGCATATGGATCCACACGTCTCAGCCAGATTCCTGACACACGGAAAGCGATCTGTCATGCACATACGTCACTCATTGTTTACACATTGCAGACAAATTGCGAATGTGTTCACTGGCACTGCGAAGATCTAAAGATATTTAGAAGTACAGGTCATCACAATGGAAGACGATTTTGATATATAATCAGACAACATCAGACAACTACTGTTCAGTTTTTTGCAGTTTTTTGTTTTTTGTCTGTGTGTTTTTTTGACTCTCAAAACCATAGATCCTATTGACTGCCATTATATGACTGACAGACTTCAACGGTTTAAGTTAAAAATCTTTGTTTGTGTTCTACTGAAGAAACAAAGTCACCTTGGATGCTCTGGGGGTAAGCAGATAGACATCACATTTTCATTTTTGGGTGAACTATCCCTTTAAGGATATTTTTTTAATATTAAAAATAGCCGGGTTTGTGCACATCAGGGTAACACACAACTCTAAAACAAGGCAATATATGTTAACTACAGTAAATATCAGAAAATGTAACACAAAACATCCTAATGTAAATTACATATGACCAAAAAAAAAATAATAATAAAATTAATTATCTATTCCTTGCCACTGTTGCCTCTGGCTTGCTTAAATGTTGACACTCAACATTCTATAGCACTATTATAACTATTATATGCTATTCTAATATAGCACTATTTTTGAATTGATTAAACAGACACTATTAGATGAGAACTGAACTAAACTAGATAAAGGTTTTTTTTTTTGTTTTGTTTTTTTGTTTTGTTTTTTTTTAGATCTTTACAGCAGAATTGATCTCTGTTTGCATAGTTGAATCATTAATTTCCTGTTTGTCCCTGTAAAGCTACTTAGAAAAAAAAAATCGTATAAGGCACTATATAAATAAAGGTAACTTGAAAAGGTATGTATTGTGAAATCCTATACAAATGAATGTGAGGAAAATAGAATTTAATGTTGCCTTTATTAGCCATAATTCATTCATTCAAAATGTATAGCAGGCAATGGGTTTTAGTTTAGCAAATTCCAACCTTCACATTGTTTTGTCCTATTTATGCTTTATTTCTCTTTTTTTTTCTTCTTCCATAGTACATTTGTCATAAGCTCTAGGCTACCTTTGACTCATGTAATTTTAGAACTAATGGTCTTTTTTTTTTTTTTTTTTTTTTGCGAGGAAGGCTCATTCCCTGAACTGAACCCTCCCAAAAATAGTCTTACACAGAATGAATCATGAATTGGCCATTAGGTGAAACATTCGTCATCCTGTAAAAGGGTGAGCACACCACTGGTGACCACCACTGGTGTAGTCACAATATATTGGTATATCCATCACATGGCTCGGCAAGCCCCAGCTCTCCTTGACTTGCAGTACAAGTGCATCAATCATGAAGCGGCAACTCTTTTGGTCTGCCATGGAATAGAATTCCTGCCAGAACTCTCATTCTACAAGCCCACAACATTTTTCCACAGTATTCTTCTCCTGATTCTTCTGACAAGCCAAGCAGTACTTAAGGATAGTCAAATTATGTAGCCTAGGAGCCATTTTTACAAAATTGTTGTGGTAATAGCTCCTATGCCATCTCTAACATTATCTTACTGTATTTCGGGGCCAAGCTCCATAACCCCAAATTATTTATTTTATTATTATTATTATTATTATTATTATTTTTCTTTTCTTTTGTGTTATTCTTCCCAAATAGGAGTCTATGAAACTGATGAAATTTAGTACAATGTTTGGGGTCCTGAATAGTAATCTGATCAACTCTGGGGTCTCTAGGACCAACTTCATAGCACCACCGCTATAAAATATATATATATATATATATATATATATATATATATATATATAAAAAAAATAATAAAAAAATAAATAATAAAAAAATAAAATAAAATAAAAAATGTTTGGAATTACCATCCTTTTGGAAGACTGCAAGAGCTTCAGGACAAGACATTCAATAGGAAGTTCTTTACATATTAGTCATCCTGGGACAACTTCTGTTATTTACTGTAAATGTCTACATGTTTTTTGTTCAAATGTTTTTTTTTCTCCTATGATATTCAGTTAAAATGCAATTAAATTGTTAGGTGAAAGGTAAGATCAGTAATTCAGGATAATTCATGTATACAGCAAACACACGTGTATATAGAGTGGTGGCTAAAAAAGAAAGCCCGCAAACAGTTTGCTGAAGACAAGCAGACTAAGGACATGGATTACTGGAACCATGTCCTGTGGTCTGATGAGACCAAGATAAACTTATTTGGTTCAGGTGGTGTCAAGCGTGTGTGTCGGTAACCAGGTGAGGAGTACAAAGACAAATGCGTCTTGCCTACAGTCACGAATGGCGGTGGGAGTGCTGCCAGAACTGGGGAGCTACAGTTCATTAAGGTAACCATGAATGCCAAATTGTACTATAATATACTGAAGCAGAGCATGATCCCCTCTCTTCACACTGAGGGTAAAGGTGATGGACTGGCCAAGCATGGTCGCAAAGTCTCTAAGATCCACCAGCTCCGTGACGTTGTCATGGGGGAGTGGAAGAGGACTCTAGTGGCAACCTGTGAAGCTCTGATGAACTCCATGCCCAAGATGGTTAAGGCAGTGCTTGAAAATAATGGTGGCCACACAAAATATTGACACTTTGGGTTTGCCATACCCAGCGGCGTAATCTGATGTTCACGTTTTTTTTTTTTTGAAGGTTGAAGTTTCATTAGCTGTGATGAGTGTGTGATTGATCAGCTGCATGCAGTGTCAGAAGCACGCACTTATTGTAAATGACAGCGTTGTGTGAGAAGGGATATAAAAATAAAAATCATTTAGGATCATCTTCTATGGTTGTTGTAGTACTGAGCAAAGTGTATTGTGGGTAGTGTAGTTTGGAGAAATGTGTTTGTGTGATGTGTGCTCTCGCTGTGCTGTGTAGTTCAGAAAATTGAGGTAGAACGTTTATATTCTGCTTTTACTTTTAATTCACACAAGTCAGTCCACCCAGGAGTTTTCCATTTTCCATGTATATCCATTTGTTAATTAACATTAAACACAGGGCCTCATTTATAAAATGTTGCACAGAAACCATCCTAAATTTGATCTTACGATCATCTCTCACATATGCGTATGTGTGATTCATAGAATATATGTATGTACAGAAAATGTATGTACAGAAAACGCATGTACGTGTCTCTTTCAGATGTGAAATATATGCATCACAAATGATCGTGAACTATATGGTTTCAGCTTTCTGTCTTGTAAATGACTAATGACTAATTTAGAACAGCGAGCTGCAAGAACAGCTTACAATTACAAAAACCTGCAGTCTTTCAACGAGAAAAAGTGTGTACATCTCATGGGACACTGACATGATGCTAAGCACTTTTTCACGTCAAAGCCAGTTTTTACAAACATGAGCAGTGGCATGGATTTAAGCGTATGCACACTCTAAGATCAAATCTGAGCATACACACACTTTATAAATGAGGCCCATAGTGCGTATCTAATAAGAGATAAACCAGTAGCCTAGGCATACATCATCAGAGGCTACTGTTGTTAAGCCAGTTGGCATAGTAACCAAGGCTCAAATAGTCATAGGCCACTAGTGTTAAGCCGATCAGCATGGTAGCCCAGGCACACATAGATAGTAATACATGCGGTACACATGGCTCTTCGGAGTAGCAGCAGTACAGATGTCTTGCCGATAGATCTGTTTGTTGGGGGTTATTTTGTTCTTGTCTTGGCTTGTATTGTCCATTATATGTCTAATGCTTTTTAAGGGGTCATTTCAGATCTACAGCCCCCTCTCAGGGTCATGCTGCGGTTTCTTCGATCCCGAGAGAGGGCTCAGCGCTTCTTCTGTCTTCCTCCAAGGAGGTTGACGTGATGAGCGTCGACTCTGAAGAGACTGTGCACTCGCCACCACAGTCTCTGGTGTACGAGGAGCTTGTGGAGGTTGTAACTCGGGCGGTCTCTAAATTAAGCCTTGAATGGCCGTCCGAGAAGGAGGACGTTCGTCCTGCGAGTGAGATCACAACCTTCACACAGGGGCCTTACGTTTTTCCCCGATCTGCACACTGAGGTGTCTAGATCGTGGGATAAACTCTCACATATTCAGTCCCAATGTCACCACATATTCCAACGTAGTGGGACTGAATAAGAGGGGTTATGGAGTGATGCCAGCAGTGGAGCAGACGCTCGTGATCTATCTCTCCCCTGCTTCAGCGTCGTCTCTGAAGGCCCCTAAGCTTCCCACCAAGGCACTTAAACAGACTTCTGCCTTGGTAGGGAAAGCTTACATGGCGGCAGGTCAGACTGGTGCTTGCTTGCACACCATGACGGTGTTACAAGCATACCAGGCCAACCTGCTAAGGGATCTGGATGCTGGGGAGGAAAAGGAATCCGACGCAATTGCAGAACTGCATCAGGCCACAGATTTGTCAGCAGGCAGCGGGGTTCCAGTGCTTCCTCCCTCGACGCCAGGTCCCAGGGGCTGCTGAGTGAGAGCTCCTCGTACCGCCAGCGTCAGAAACAGAGCATCGCTACCTGTGCCCCCCCTAAGAAAGATCAGGGGTCTGGTTCCTCTGGGCAGAAAACAGATCTGAGGACCGTTATTCAAGCTAAGAGGACCCAGACGAAGCAGTCCTGATGGACATGAATTTCCCCATTCTTACCAGCTGTTGCCTATCTGTCAGAAAGCTGTTGATCCATTGACAGATAGGGCTGGGAACAGAGAGCTGGTTCAGTTTGGTTTGGAGGAGTGTAGGAATGATGGTGTTGAAGGCCGAACTGAAGTCCACAAACAGGATCCTAACATAAGACCATGGCCTGTCCAGATGTTGCAGAATGAAGTGCAATGCCATGTTTACAGCATCATCCACGGATCTGTTTGCTCGGTAAGCAAACTGCAGGGGGTCCAGTAAGGGTCCAGTGATGTCCTTCAGATAAGCCAGAACTAGTTTTTCAAATGACTTCATGACGACAGACATTAGTACCAGCTCGTCAGCGCAGGTTTTCAGACAGGCTGGAGACACACTGTCTGGGCCTGGTGCTTTTTTTCTTTTGTTCTTCCTGAAGACCTAGCACACATCATTCTTGCTGATTTGTAAGGTAGGAGGTGGGGAGAGGGGGGTTGCTGGAGGTGTTAATAGTTCTGAAAAGAGATCGTCTGGACAGGTGTGGGGGCATTCAAATCTACAATAAAACTCATTCAGGTCTTCAGCAAGTCGTTGATTCACCTCAGTGCTTGGGGATGGTGTCTTGTAGTTTGTGATGGCTTTCAGACCTGTCCACACTGAAGTTGGATCGTTTGAAGTGAACTGATCTTCTAACCTTTTTGCATAGGTCCTTTTAGCCACTCTAATCTCCTTATTCAGCGTGTTCCTGGTCTGATTGTACAAGACCCTATCCCCTTGTCTGTAGGCATCCTCTTTGGCCTGACGAAGATGTCTGAGTTTTGCTGTAAACCATGGCTTATCATTGTTGAATGTCAAATAAGTTCTGGTAGGGATGCATATATCCTCACAGAAACTGATATATGATGTCACAGTCTCTGTGAGCTCGTCCAGATCAGTGGAAGCAGCTTCAAAAACACTCCAATCAGTCAGTCCGAAACAGGCTTGTAAAGCCCGCTCTGTTTCGGTGGTCCATCTTTTTACAGTCTTTACTGCAAGTTTAGCAGATTTAAGTTTTTCCCTGTATAAGATGAACCAGGCAGTGATCAGAGACCCCCAAAGCTGCCCGCGGGACAGAGTGATATGCATCTTTAATTGTTGTGTAACAATGATCCAATATATTACTGTCTCTGGTGGGACATGTAACATGCTGTCTGTATTTTGGCAGTTCACGGGAGAGATTTGCTTTATTAAAATCCCCAAGAATGATTAAAACAGAGTACGGGTGTTTTTGCTCCGTGTCCGTGATCTGGTCAGCAAGTTTCTGTAACGCCAGGTTCACATGCGCTTGCGGTGGAATGTAAACACTCACGAGAATGAACAAGCAAAACTCTCGCGGCGAATAGAACGGCTTACAGTTAATGAAGAGCGCTTCTAGATCGGAACAGCACATCTTCTTTAACACTGTTACATCTGCACACCACCTCTCATTGATGTAAAAGCACGTCCCGCCGCCACGCGATTTCCCCGTTGATTCTGCGTCGCGGTCCACTCTGAACAGCCGACGGCCCGGCAAATGAAGCGCGCTGTCCGGGATCGCGTCATTCAGCCAAGTTTCCATGAAACACAGAGCAGCAGAGTTTGAAAAATCCTTGTTTGTGCGGGAGAGCAGAAGGAGTTTGTCCGTTTTGTTGGGTAGAGAGCGGATATTTGCCAAGTGTATACTAGGCAGCGAAGTACGGAATCCACGCTGACAAAGCTTCACAAGCGTGCCGGCTCATTTTCCCCGTCTGCACGTTCTCAAGCGCCTGATCAGCACTGCCGCTCAGCCAACTACAATGTTCAGCAAAACGTCCGAATAATCAAAAACCGGTAGGAAATTCTGTGGTGTGTTCTGCCGAATGCTCAGCAGTTCATCCCTGGTGAAGCTGATTGAGTTTGTAAAACAAAAAAACAGGAAAAACTAACAAAAACACTAAAACAACTGGAGAGCTAAGCACAGCGGCTGCCATCTGCAGCGCCATCTTGTCTTGTTATTCTTGCCACTCTCGTGGCCCCCCAGCAGGCTCTGGTGTTAGAACAAGAGGTAGCTACTCTCTTGAGAAAGGAGGCCATCGAGGTGGTTCCTCTTCTCTCGAGAGAGTCCGGGTTTTACAGCCGCTACTTCATTGTTCCGAAGAAGGATGGGGGATTGCGTCCCATTATAGATCTGCGTCTTTTGAACCGCGCCATCAAACGGTTTCGGTTCAAGATGCTCACCATAGCTCAGATCATGACACAAATCGGGTTCGAGGACTGGTTTGTCCCATAGATCTGAAGGACGCATACTTCCGTATCTCCATCCTTCCTCAACACAGGAAGTTCCTGAGGTTTGCTTTCTGGGGCGAAGCTTACCAATATCGGGTTCTTCCGTTCGACCTATCACTCTCACCCCGCACTTTCACCAAGTGTGTGGATGCTCCAGGGCATCCGCATACTGAATTACATCGACGACTGGCTGATTCTAGCCCAGTCGCAAGAGGAGGCAAGTCGGCAGTGAGATGCCATCCTTGCCCACATGAAAAACCTGGGGTTAAGACTAAACGCCAAGAAAAGTGTGCTCTCTCCATCTCAAAGGACCACTTACTTGGGCGTAGTGTGGGACTCAATGCCGATGCAGGCACGCCTGTCTCCTGCTCGTATCGATTCAATCCTCACAACAGTCAGGAGAGTGAGAGAAGGCCAGTCACTCACTGTCAAACAGTTTTAAAGACTGTTAGGTCTGATGGCAGCTGCGTCCAACGTGATACCTTTTGGCCTGCTGTACATGAGACCTTTGAAGTGGTGGCTCAGAACCAAGGGTTTTTCCCCGAGGGGGAACCCATTTCGCATGATCAAGGTCACACGGCGATGCTTACGTGCCTTAGACATGGGAAAGAAACTATGGTTCCTGTCCCAAGGCCCAGTGCTGGGGGCTCCTTATCGTCGCGTTCAAAAGTAATCAAAAATTAGTCTGATTATATTACCTAAAATGTGTAATGTAATGGATACATTACTAACTACAACTTTTGTCATGTAGTTTGGAATCATATAAGATTTAACAACTGTCAATCATTGTGTGCAGAAACAATAAAAAATAAAATAAAATAAAATAAAATAAAATATAAAGAGAGAGACACTTCCCTGCGGCCTTCTCTTTGTATAGCTTTATTTTGTTGTAATTTTCAAATATAACTCACTCCAAAATAAATGATTAATGATAAACACGTTGAAGATTAGTGGACAGACTGTCAATTTATAAAATGTTTATTCACAAAAAGTCAGTGTACTGAATTCAGTGTATTGGAGCCTATCCTACAATGACATCCATTAAAAAAAGCCAACCAATTTTAACTGGAGTATGTTTACTAATCCTGGCCTTGTTCCCTAGGGCTCTAGTAATACCCTCAGACACCTCTCAGGTTCTCAAGTTCAAGGCAGCATTTCAAAACAATGTAATCACTAGCACACAGGCAAAAGTTAACTTCTGGTCTCAAAGAGAGAATTTATTCAAGTCACAATACTAAAAAACACAATTTTTCAGCCTATGGTAAAGTTAGCCAACAAATATGTTGTCCCAAATTGATGCTAAAATTACAATTTAATGGAATTAAATGTAATTTTATGTAAGGATTTTAATAGCCTCTGAAGAATTGGGTCCTGCCGGAGTGCGTGTACTCATAGAACATATGTTTGAAGAAGTGGTGCTTCTTGTCCTGAGTGCAGCTCCCTTTCTATGCTTTTGTTGCAAATGTTTGAGACTCCTGGTTGGAGGACATCATTTATAAATCATAAACCCACTCAACTGGATAGTTAGTTACCCGCCAGGGTTAATTCTCATCCCCATTTTGAGTGTTCATTTCAAACCCCTTGCCTGCTGCAGAAACAGCTGATATCTTTACAGAAACATACAGTACAGTACAATGCAGGGAGTAATGTGAATGTGTGGGAGAGATGGAGGGGAAAATTAAGATGAAGGTGTAAAGATTAGCAGTGTGCCCTCTGGATCGAACTCCCCTCGTTCTTTCCAAACCTGTGCACCTTATTTTTCAAAAATGATTATGCCAACCTCAACAAAATGTGAAAATAATGAAGGTGACAAGTTGATGAATTAACGAATTAGACGAAAAGACACTGGGCAATTGTAGCTGTATGATGCTTCATTGGTCACAGTGATTGTTCATATGCAGCAGTGCCATAGACTCAAACTCTCACAAACACAGCCGAGCTAGAAAGAACCTATGGCTACGCTCCATTCAATCAATATGAAATAGCAGCAAACCCATCTTACCAAACAGTGAATAGCGTGTGATCCAGCATAATATTGATTCAGTCTATTAAAGTGGTACACCCTGATGGGCTTCACTCTGTGATTTAGAAGTGAAATGCCACTTTGGCTGAATAGATGCTTTGTAATTGTGTAGAGAATAATGTCATAATATTGAAAAATGTAAAAGTGCTAACTGGTTAATAGACCCACATGAGCACATCAGCTTGCTATGTGCAAATAAATATGCACAACAAACATTTGCATGTTGGACATCATGGGCCCTATCATACACCCGGCGCAATGTGGCGCAAGGCGCAGCGCAAGTGTGTTTGCTAGTTTAAGTCCGACGCAGTTCGCATTTTCCCGTCCAGCGCCACGTCGTTTAATTAGCAAATGCATTTATGCCCGTTTGTGCGCCCATGGGCGTGCTGGTCTAAAAAAGAGGTGTGTTCGGGCGCATCGCTGGCGCGTTGCTATTTTGAGGAACTGAAAATAGACTGCGCCATAGACCAACTCAAACCTGGTCTAAAGTCAATGGCGCAATATTTTTTTTTTGTTATTTAAAGAGCGCATTGGTAGATAATGCGCCTCTGGGCAGGTCCACAACGCGCGTTCACTTTGCTTTTTACACACAGGGATGCGCATCACACAAACATGGCAAATATTAAAAACAAAAGGATTACAGTGTAAAACAATATTATTGTGTATTGTACATAAATATAAAAATGTAATGATGGATAGTCTACTACTGCGTATAGTAGAATTAGGCTACCTATTTGCAGTTCAGCCTATTAGTACTTATAATGATGAATGAAATTGGCTAATTAATTGAACAATCGTGCCAATACACACACATATATATTAACTGACTCCTCACACGGAGCTATTTGAAAGCCTCCATCCAACGCAGATGAATGAAATATTGACTGGCCACTTAACAGGTAATTTCAGCAAAACTTCACTCGTTGAACTCCTCAGTTTAATCAGTGTATTTAATAAGTCAGTGTATTTTATAATGTTACGTATTTTCGAATTGTTCAGCCAAATGGAGTACCTGCTCGGCCAAAGTATTGAAAAGACGGAGGAGGCATATGATCTACCGGCCGAGGTCCACATATCTGTCCCTGTCCCTGTAAATAGCGATCCGCCACGGCGCGACGCAACTCGCTCTTAAAGGGAATGGGAGATGAGACTCTGATTGGTTTATTGCACGTTACACCCAAAAAACACCCCTTACTTATTAAGAGAATAGGGACAACCCATTTCGACTATGTGCCCAGGCGCAAGGACCGTTTTCCCGTCGTTAAATTAGCAAAAGTGGATCTGGACACGCCCTGAGCGCACCTGCGCCGTGCGCTTTGCACTTTGCGTTTAGATAGTTAAAATAGGGCCCCATGTGTGAGAGTGTGTCTGCTTTCTTGTTTATATACTGTATATTTATATAAGTACACACACACTATAAAAGTGGCAAAACCTGGGCAATTAGGACTATTTAGTCAATTTGTAGCTGTTATAAGGATTAGTAGCTGCTGATAACCAAAAATATACAGTAGGGCTCTTAAACTCTGGCCACTGTCCTGCAGAGTTTAGCTCCAATGCCAGTTAAGCACACCCGAACAAGCTAATCAAGGTCTCTGTGCTCATTAAAAAGTTACAGGCAGGTGAGTTTGAGCAGTTAGAGCACTCTGCAGGACAGTGGCCCTCCAGGACAGAAAGTGAATTCTGATGTATAGTTATTACGAGGCTATCTCAAGCTACCTGGGTTAAAAGAATAGTGCAACCATAAATATAAGTACTTGTTTAAAACAAAGCTCTCTTCCTGCTGCGGAACACAAAATAATATTTTAAATAATGTCTCAGCATTTTTTTTTTTTTGTCAAGTCAGTGGGGTCCAAAACAACATGGGACCCACTGACTTGCATAGACAAATTTTCAGAATTATCATTTCATTACCACAGAGGCCCTTTAAAGCTACGTGACAAAGTATAATTAATAGACCTTGAAGTTAAACTGTGTGTGTGTAAACGGACACACATCCTACTTTCACAAAATGTTTACATTTAAATATGCACCGATCAGGCATAAGATTATGACCACTAACAGGTGAAGTAAATAAGACTGATTATCTCTTCATCACGGTACCTGTTAGCGGGTGGGATATATTAGGCAGCAAGTGAACATTTTGTCCTCAAATTGATGTGTTAGAAGCAGGAAAAATAGATATGTAATGCGTAATGATTTAAGCGAGGACCAAAGGGCGAAATTGTGATGGCTAGACAACTGGGTCCGAGCATCTCCAAAACTGCAGCTCTTGTAGGGTGTTTCCAGTCGGCAGTGATCAGTATTTATCAAAAGTGGTCCAAGGTGGTGAACCGGCGACAGGGTCATGGGCAGCCAAGGCTCGTTAATGCACATGGGGAAGGCTGGCCAGTGTGGTCCAATCCAACAGACGAGCTACTACAGCTCAAATTGCTCAATAAGTTAATGCTAGTTCTGATGACAAGGTGTCAGAATACACAGTGCATTGCAGTTTGTTGCAAATGGGGCTGCATAGCCGCAGACCAATCAAGGTGCTCATGCTGACCCTAGTCCACTGCCGAACTGAACCACGCAGCAGTGGATGAAGGTGGCCTGGTCTGATGAATCACGTTTTCTTTTACATCACGTGGATGGCTGGGTGCATGTGCGTTGCTTACATGGTACACACATGGCACCAGGATGAAAGGAAGGTCGGTGGAATCAGTGTGATGATTTGGGCAATATTCTGCTGGGAAACCTTGAGTCCTGCTATCCATGTGGATGCTACTTTGATGCGTACCACCTACCATTATTGTTACAGACCATGTCTACCCTTTCATGGAAATTGTATTTCCTGGTGGCTGTGGCCTCTTTCAGCAGGATATTGTGCCCTGCCACAAAGCCTTTCAACTTCAGGGGGTCTAGCGGGGTCTAGTGAAGTCTATACCTCAACGGGTCAGGACTGTTTTGGCAGCAAACGGGGACCAACACAATATTAGGAAGGTGGTCATAATGTTATGCCTGATCGGTGTATATATATATATATATATAGCCCTAAGAAATGCGTCCAATTAAATTAAAAACAGCCTAATTATTTATAGGGCTTCTTGAAGTTCAGATAAACTTCTAATGGACAATTAAAAAAAATAATAAAATGTTTTTTCAATTCTTTTATGTTCTCTTGAATTGGAGTTTCAACTGAATCATGACGTATTTCATATGACATATTATCACTCTTCACATTGGCTAGTGAATTTTATTTATTTATTTATTTAAATAAATAACATTGGCTAGTGAATTTTATTTATTTATTTATTTATTTTTTTTTATAGGAATGTGAGTTTCATTTTTTACTTTTTGTTATGCCTTAAATGGACTGGCACATTCTTATCTTTCTGATCTTTTGACTATCCTGCTAGATATTTGGATCAAAAAACTTTTATTGGTCGCTTGGATTAGGCTGAAGGGGTGACCGAGATTTTGCAACAGCCAGACCTATAATGTGAAACAGCTTACCACTTCCTATCACAATAGAATCTCTTTTTAAACCAAAACTAAAAACCTATCTCTTCAAGACAGATTATTGTTGAGTCTTAATGGGGCTGGTCTAAGCAGTAATTACAATTGTGTTATGTTTTAATCTTGTACTTTTGTACTTTGCTAGCTTTTTTAAAAAATAAACATTGAATAAGAAAAAAAAAAAAATTTGATTGATTTTAGCGCTCCTCCTTGCCAGCACCAAATCCACCATAGACAATGAGGGTTACTAGTCTCCCCTGTAATTAGAAATGGCCGAATTATCCCTTCAGTATTTTATATTCTTGATCCTGCTCTGTTGTGCTCCATTATGTACTGCTCTGTTTGTTGCTGCTCTTTTAAACTTCTAAAAGTTACATTTTTAGATGGTCTACCTCAGCAGTCTAAGAGCACTTGTCAGTGTCAAATTGTTTTAAGATGCATGTGATGCATGTAATTGTAAATGTGAGAGACAAAACATTAACTGAGAGTATTCAACGTATTAGGTATGCAATTTAGATTAGTTTATTAAGAATTAATGGTGCATATTAAAAAAAAAAAAAAAAAAAAAAAACATTAAATAGACTCTAATGTAATGTTGACTGAACAAATGCATCAACTTTCTATCTTTAGAGTTATATTAAAATATTTGCATTGCGTGAAAAAAGTAAAGGATCCTTTCTTTTGATAACTGTACACACAACGCTAGCACTGCATGCATAATTTACCATTCACTTCTTTGTTGCCAATTAAACACCTGCAAAGCCAACTGTAGTGTTGACACCTTTCCTTAAATGTCATCTTTCATGTGCTAGGCATCTGAATGTAATGGCTGCAAGTGGGAAATATCAAGTAGGAATTTCCCTTATCTTTTGTTGACTGGAATCAATGTAGCATTACAGCCTTGTTCAAGAGTTACGCTCAGAAAACAACCTCTTTTGAACCTGCTACTTTTTAGTTACCAACCTAGATGCTTAACATTCAAGGTGATGCAGCAAACAATTTCTGTATATTTTTAGATACAAAAAGTCTGCAACAGTTGTTTTAAGAGTGACCTTGTTCAAGTGCAAAATACTCCAGGGTGTCAAAGTAAAAGCTTTCTGCATATGTGACATGTCAATAGTGAGATTCAACACTGTAATTTAGGACATGATGGTGTAGCATAGATGACAGCAAGGTAATATCTTACTTTCCCATGCCACACTTGCAGCTCTTCTATCAAACACTCACACAGTCACTGGGGAATGCGTTATTGCCCAAATATTTATGCAATCCTTCAAATTACACATAACATAAAAAAGCCAATGTACTGTACAAAATGAAGGTAGATAAGAGAAAACCACTATATTTCCACATTCACTGACCTTTTTTGTATAGTCTGACTGAACTGCAACTATAAGAATATATTTCAAAATGACAAGCAGGATTATTGTCTGAGATGAGTTTTACTCCTCTATATTGCTTCAACAAAATTGACTTTTCCTCACATTAGAGGAGATAAGTGCTTTCATACTATTTTATTAGTATGATTATGCTATCTTCCACCTCTATCCCAGTCTTCTGGAAATTAAAATCTTAGCAAATACAACTAATTTGTAGACGTGGCTAAGTAAAGTCATCATTCCTTTAATGTGTAATTGAGGGGAAGATACAATGTTAGCTTAGAAGAGTTATCCCTGCATTTGAACTAGGGACGTTTGCTAATGTGTCTAAACAGTCATTTGGCTGTTTAGAATGCCATGAAAGAGCTCGACAAATACAGTTTGCTTTCCTGTGTTAAAGTGCTTCCTGTTAGGAAAGGAAGTTAGGTTAGGGCTTTTCCAGCTAGCTTAAAACTAGTCAATATGCTTTAGTTTACTTTTCAGTACTAGTCAGAGGCATTCTGTTATAGAGACATTTTATTATACCAAAACATACCATTGAGTGCTTATAGTAATCAATAATTATAAATCACTTTCCTGGAAGGAAAAGGTTGCACATTTTAAATGCACATTTTATTGAATATTTCCATGAAAGACCCATGAATAACTTCAAAATAACCAGTGTTACCTATAATTACACAATTAGTTTAATAGCATTAATCCATGGTGTTTAAAGACACCTTAATCTTCTGAATAAATGGAAATCCAAGCGTTTTATTTATTTTGGGAGACTTTGCACATGGGGAAAGTGTGTGCTGTAAGCAGTAGGAGGGGAGGCTACCCTCTGAGTTGAAGTCTTTACCTCCTGCAAGTATAACCCATTGGTTTCACACTTCCCTTTATGTAGCCCTATTGACTGTGTTGCTCACCATTTTGTTTAAATTAGAATGGCTATTATTAACACTAGCGCTATCTTAAAGGTCAGACACTTCCTGTGAAGGAATCCCAGGGGTTATCATCAAAGCCAAGTTCCACTGAAACAAAGGTAAAATATTCTCTAAAAGTAAGCCCAGAGTGAAAAGCAGCATTTAGTATGCATCAACAAAGCCAGAGCATTAACAAATGCATATAACAATTATATGTATTTGGACATTATCCAGTCATTATTAAATCTTTCAGTAAGCTTGTATGTAAAGAAATTTAAAAACACTAATTGACTACATTTTCCGTGAAAACAATAGGAATTGTGTTAATGATACAGTTGACAACAGACAGATGTTGTGCCAAATGCTTTTAGAGTTATGTATATTTATTGAAGTTTGGGACCAGTAAGATTTTGAATGGTTCTAAAAGACGTTTCTTATGCTAATTAATAAATGATGATCCTTCAGAAATCATTCTAATATGCTGATTTATTATCAATGTTGAAAACAGTTGTGCTGCTCAATAGTTTTTTTGGAACCTGTGATACTTTTTTTCAAGATACTTTAATCAATAAATGGTTAAAAAGAAAAGCATTCATTTAAAATAGAAAGGTTTTCTAACAACATACACTACTGTTCAAAATTTTGGGGGCAGTACATTTTTATTATTTCTTTTCTTTCTTTTTTTTAAAAGAAATTAATACTTTTATTTACCAAGCATGTGTTAAATTAATAAAAAGTAATAGCATAGATTTGCATTGTTAAAAAAATATATATATATTTTGAATAAATGTTGTAATAACATCTTGTAATATTACTGTTTATATATATATATATATATATATATATATATATATAAAATAAAATAAATGCAGCCTTGATGAGCATAAGAGACCTCTTTAAACAACATCACAAGTCTTACTGATCCCAAACTTTTGAGCGGCAGTGTATATATTTAATGCAAAAATAGTAATACAGAAGAAAAAAAAAGCAAGCTTTCTAGCTTTTTCTTTAAAGAATACATTCTGTAGTAACTTAACAGTCCAATGTGCATTAGCTCTTAGATAAATGTATCTCATGATGAATGAATATGATTGCAAGAAGTTTCATAATACTTTATGAAAGAAAATTAATTATGGATTACATGGGTACTATGCTAAAATTAGATATTCTTTGCTTTGTTGAATTTATGTCATAAAGCACACTGACCAAACTTATGTGATGCTTTTGAATGTCTTGCATAAAATCTCATGTTCAACTATTGATTTTTGTCAAACATCTTGAAAATGATCTGCCGGGAGCTAAAGCCAAACATCCACAGGTACGCAATAAAGTCAGCTTTCAAAATCTGTTTATTCTTAGTTTTGTTGAGTATTACATCCGGCATTAGTGGATTGTGTCCAATACCCCTTCTGTCTATAGGCATGGAAAGGTTTAGATTGGATAAAAACTTGATTTGACATATTAATCATGTTTTTCTTCCTTCCAACAAAACACTTGAGGTCCTTTCCATTTCCTCAATATACTTGGGTTTTGACTGGCATGTAATTTCAAGAAACCTGAAAAATGTAAATTCTGATAGAACAGGTGTTGAAAGAATAGCATCATTTTGACAAGTTCCTGCTTGAATGATCTCCGGTCGATGCAATTGTGATGCGGTCCTGGATAACGGTAATTTGAGTGCCACCTGAACTGAGAAGTGAATGACATATGACGGCCTGACACATAACCGCTTAGCCAAGTCCAAATCCCTAATGTGAAGCTCAATCACATCCTCTGTGCTATTTAGTCAGACATATGACTTTAACTAACAGCTCACAAAAATGTATGCTGCTTTAATGCTTTGCCTCAGTAGACAACCTATATATATATAGTTTTGGTCATACTGTACTGTTTACTGGACACCAGCTATGACTTTTACCTTGACAGTAAAGAACAGTTATGGAAGACTGTTGAATAATTAAGAATTATAATTCTAAAAAACCGCTGGTCTACCACTAAAATATACAAATATGGTTAAATATAGAAATTTTTCAGACTTAAAAAAAATAATAAAAAAACACACATACACATATATAAATATTACATATCATATAAATCACATAACCTTTTTGTGCACTAGTTTTTAATGCACACTAGTGCAAAAACAGGACAGTATTTTTTTTATTATTATTAGTTTTTTAATACTGTTTATTATTAGCTTTTTTAATAATCTGTTAGGGGAAAATCACAAAAAAGGCCTACAGAATCATAATGATAACATTGGTACAAATAATGACTGTTTAGGCTGCAAATGCATAAATAATATATCTGTAAAAATCTTGCCTTTCTCCTTTCTGTTACACAAACTAATCCACTTGTCTCGAAAACAAGTATGTGATTACGATCTCTTTTTCTAACTATTAATGCTCTAGTTTGCACCTAGCAATCACTCAGAACATCTCAACAATGCCTTACTGCCCAACAACAGCCTAGAAACAACACAAAAGGCCCTAAAATCCACCTAGCAATGCATTAGTAACCACTTAGAACACCTTAGTAACTGCCTACCGACCTTTCATAACCCCTTAGCAACCACTTAGCAACTGTTACAAGCTATAAATGTTTAGTCGTAAATATAACCTTTAAATTGGTATAGAATTTTAGAATAAACTTTGTCAAGCCATGATTTTATTCATTCATATGATGTATTTAATGTAAAAAATGTTGTGTGTCCACTCTTAGTTGATAGATGGCACTTTAATGTTTTTTTTTTTTTTCATCTTAATTTCTAGCATGCTGTGTGAACTCGCCATCAGTTGTGTTAACAATATGGTTCACAAAAGACACTCAATGACCAAATTATTACTTTTATTCACTTATTCAGTGCACTGTGAACAAAGATATAGGGGGTGATTACGGATACAACCAGTGACACTGGTTTGTCAACACATCTTCACTGTGGCCATACCTGGTGTTCTAATTATTCCCACACTGTTCAATTTCTGCCTAGCCCTGGGGATTTTTAAACATTATACATCACTGAACATTGGTTTCATTTCTGAAGCCTGACTGCAGTGATGCCCACCTCTCTTTTTTCCTATCTCTATCACTCTCATCAGATCCTCTCCCTATTCTCTAGCTTTTGGAATTATCTTTACAATCAACCCCTCTGGATATTCTTCATGTCATAAGGAAAATGCTAATGAGCTGAGCATTGTTTTTTTTTTGTTTTTGTTTTTTTTGTGGAAATGGCACAAGATACTCAAATGGCTCTGTGGACTTTTAAAGAATGTTTCAGTGTGTTTCACTGACAGGTATTAAAAGCTTAATCGGTAACACTTTAAAATAATGGTCCATTGTTAACAAGTAACTATGCAGGGAGTAATAGGTAGTACTACATTAACACAGATCTTATTACTGTTAACTAATATGGAAGCAATATTAACTAAGCAGTAAGTAGTAGCAAATATAGGACAAAAAAGAGTTTCTTGTTAGGTATTCAGTAATTACTAAAAAAAATATTGCATTGAGAACTACTTGCTAACTATGATCAATTAATAAAGAATAACCACTTAATTACTAATCAGTAATCAGTAACCTAAAAGTAAACTATTGCCTCAGAAAATAAGCTTGCACTTTAAATGGGCTCTTTGTGGATATATTAATATTATAAACCCCTAAATAAGTTTATTTCAAACTTAGGCCCCTTCCATTATATCACTAGGGCCTCAGAAATGTATGGCTGTACAGTATATGTCAAATATAAAATATATTAAATTACTTAATAAATTACATGTGAACTCAATAGCAATCCTTCACAAATTACTCAAGCATTAAACATCTTGTCAGTCCACAGGGACCACTACCTGGACCAGTATTTTAAGGTGAAAAACACATTAACAAGTTAAACAATTTAACACGTCACTAATACTCAAGTGGACTGACAAGGTAACACTTGAGTAGTTAATGAGGGGTTAATGTGTTTTTCACTTTAAAATAATGGTCCAGATCACTAGTAGTTCCTGGGGGCTGACAAGGTAATGCTTGAGTATTAGTGAGCAGTTGTTTAACTTGTTAACATGTCTTTCATTTTGAAATAATGATCCTGATCACTAATAGCTCTTGAGGGCTGAGAAGGTAACTGTTGAGTAATTACTAAAGGGTTAACTTGTTTTTCACTTTAAAATAATGGTCCAGGTCACTAGTAGTTCCTGGGGACTGACAAGGCAACACTTGAGTAATTAGTGAGGGATTGATGTTAAATTTCATGTTAATTTAATACGTTTTTTGACATGTTATTGTTGTGATGAGTAATTAATTGGTTATTCTGTATTAATTTATCATAGTTAGCAAGTAGTTCTTAATCAGTATAGTTTTATTTGGTAACTATTTAATACCTAATAAGGAACTACCTTTGTCCTAAATGTGCTACTGCTTACTGCTTAGTTCATCTTGCTTCCATATTAGTTAGTAGTATTAAGATCAGTGTTGCTGTAGTACTACCTATTATGAAGAAAGAAAAGAAAAAACGGTTGTAGTGATCATTTCCACCTTTTCTACTGTTTTCAAACTCATCAATGCCACTTTGTCCTTAAAGTGAAAATTTGCCTTAGATTCACTATTTTGGACTGCTGCCTTGAACTTGAGCAAACAAGTACATAATGACATGTGCTGAGTTCCATAACTGTGAGTTGTCATTCTTTTGAATCATTTGATATAGCAATCAGTAGTTACGACAGTCATATGATTTAAAATAATGGTCCTACCAAATTCATCTCTATTTCATAACACATAAAAAAAAAAAGAAAAACACACACACATTTGACTGGTATAATAAAATATGTTTTTGAATTAACAAGGATTTTGAAACTTATAGTACAAATATACAAATATTTATTTATTTTTGTTCAGTTATGTTGCATTTCTCTTATAAGCACAGATGCAGTGGAGTCAAAAATCTTTCTTTAAAAGTAGTAAGCACTTTGTAATGCAAATCTCCCATTAGGAAATAGCACAATCCATCTCTCCCCCTGTACATTCAAACATCAGCATCACCACCTTTTTTCAAACATTCATATTCATAATGCAATCATTCTGCCTTCATAACATTCCTCAAGGCCTCCTCTATGACATCCTTTATCACATACAGAAACGGGTTCATCCTCTCTCCTCACTTTATCGCAGCCCCCAGAGCAATTATTCTACCACAGGCTGCTGAAGCAAGCCTGTGCTGGCATTCCTAGCCCTATATCACAATAATTCTGCAAAACATGACTGCAACCTCACATGTCATTCAACATCTCCTGATGGTGGCTCTCTCTCATGCTTTAGAGCAGATGCTGGTGTAGCTATTGCACCAATAAAAGGTGAGCTCACTTCTGTGCTTGGATTGTTACCTGCACTATAGCAAGGGTATTTTATCATGGGCAGAATGGTAAGCAACACGGTGGGTTGTGTTGTGGCTGAACAAAAAAGGAACCTCCAGGGTGATAAAGAACAGAAGACGACGGCACAGTAGGAAGGTAGGTGAACAAGCACAAACAGATGATGGCTTGTAGGTTACCAATCCAAGAAGGAGTTCAGCATAAGCTACACTACCAAATCTGCAAAAAAAAAAAAAAAAATGATGTGAGATATATAACTTAAAGTAATCATTTTCTGTATCACTTTATCAGTCTCTCACATCATTCTGGAGGAATTTTGGCCCACTCTTCTTTACAACGTTGCTCCAGGTTATTGAGATTTGTGGGCATTTATGTACAGCTCCTGCCACAGCATCTCAGTCAGGAATTTGGCTTGGCTATTGCAACCCCTTTATTATTTTCTTTTTCAGCCATTCTGTTGTAAATTTGCTGGTGTGCCTGGGATCACTGTCCTGTTGCATGACTCAATTTTGGCCCAACTTTAGCTGCCAGTTATTTGAATCTAAAATGCTTTGGTATACAGAGGAGTTCATGATTGATTCAATGACTATGAGGTGGCCTGGTTTCTTTGGCCAAAATCATCAGCCCTCCACCAACTTTTGTTATGAGGTGTTTGTGCTGATATGCTCTTTAGGTTTTCACCAAGGTTAGGTTTGGCACTTGGATCTCCTCTTTGGTCTTGTCTGTTCAAAAGACATTGTTCTAGAAATATTACAGTTTGTTTAAATGCAATTTTGCAAACCTAAAACTGTAAACCATGCTGCCATGTTTTTTTTTTTTTTTTAGATAGAAGAGGCTTTCTTCTGGTAAGCTTTCCAAACATGCCATACTTGTCCCATAATCTTCATGAACTTTATATTTTAACATATTAACTGAGACCTGTAGAGTCTGCGGTGAAGTTCTTGGGTTGTCTACTATTTCTGAGCGCTACATGGTCTGATCTTGGGGTGAATTTTCTGGGATATGGGATTGGTGTCTGTTTTGAATGTCTGTGTGAATAATCTTCCTCATGTGGAATGATGGACTTCAAATTGTTTGGAAATGGCTGTGTTGCTCTTCCCAGAATTATGGTAGCAACAATTGCCAATATCATTTTTGATGTCTTTTCTCTTTGGCATTGTGTTAACACACTGGAAGGCTTGAGAGTAGCAAACTGACAAAACTTATGCTTTTATAGATGATTTTATTATGATGATCAGTTAATCAAAGGCATTTGATTAGCAGTGCCTGAGAGTTACTTTACCCTCTTAAATCCTATGTTAACAGCAAGGATGTTCTAACTTTGTCACACATGGCTTTTCTATTTTGGCTTTTTACTTTTCTTAAATAATGGCACGGTGCTATTTATCATGTGTTGTTGTACATCTGAGGTTTTATTTTCCCAAATTTTAAGACCTGGAAAGGACCAGATATTTTTTTTTTTTTTTGTATGATGTCCTGATATGGAAAACCTTGGAATTGAATAGGGTGTCCGAACGTATATACAGTATCTCACAGAAGTGAGTACACCCCTCACATTTTTGTAAATATTTTATTATATCCTTTCATATGACAACACTGAAGAAATCACTCTTTGCTACAATGTAAAGTAGTGAGTGTACAACTTCTGTAACAGTGAGAATTTGCTGTATCCTCAAAATAGCTCAACACACAGCCATTAAAGCTACGTCTAAACAGCTGGCCACAAAAGTGAGTATACCCCTAATGAAAATGTCCAAATTGGGCCCAAATTGTCAATATTTTGTGTGGCCACCATTATTTTCCAGCACTGCCTTAACCCTTTTGGGCATGGAGTTCACCAGAGCTTCACAGTTTGCCACTGGAGACCTTCCGCTCTTCCACCTTCCATTTAAGGATGCCCCACAGATGTTCAGTTCAACACCATTCTTGACTGTAGGCAAGAAACACTTGTCTTTGTACTCCTCACCTGGTTGCCACAACACATGCTTGACACCATCTGAACCAAATAAGTTTATCTTGGTCTCATCATACCAAAGGACATGGTTCCAGTAATCCATGTCCTTAGTCTGCTTGTCTTCAGCAAACTGTTTGTGGGCTTTCTTGTGCATCATCTTTAGAAGAGGCTTCTTTCTTGGACAACAGCCATGCAGACCAATTTGATGCAATGTGTGGCGTATGGTCTAAGCACTGACAGGCTGACCCCCCACCCCTTCGACCTCTGCAGCAATGCTGGCAGCACTCATACATCTATTTCCCAAACACAACCTCTGGATATGATGCTAAGCACATGCACTCAACTTCTTTGGTCGACCAAGGCGAGGCCTGTTCTAAATGGAACCTGCACTGTTAAACCACTTTATGGTCTTGGCCACAGCAGCTCAGTTTCAGGGTCTTGGCAATCTTCAACCATTTTTTTTTAGATCCTCAGAGAGTTCTTTGACATGAGGTCCCATGTTGAACTTTCAATGACCAGTATGAAAATGGCTAATTGGGCCCAATTGAGACATTTTCACTTGTACTCACTTTTGTGGCCAGCGGTTTAGACATTAATGGCTATGTGTTGAGTTATTTTGAGGGGACAGCACATTTACACTGTTATACAAGCTGAACACTCACTACTTTACATTGTAGCAAAGTGTAATTTCTTCAGTGTTGTCACATGAAAAGATAAAATAAAATATTTACAAAAATGTGAGGGGTGTACTCACTTCTGTGAGATACTGTATATATGTAAACACATAACTCAGTTACAAAACGTAATTTATTTCTGTCAATCAGCGGCCTCAGGAAGATCAATAACACTGATCTCCCCGGGAAGCTGAAGCTCTGGTGCTTTCAGTTTGGGCTGCTGCCCCGTCTCATGTGGCCAATTTCTATCTATGAGGTCACGCTAACCCATGCCAACCGACTGGAGAGACTAGTGAATGCACAAGTGAGGAAGTGGCTTGGACTGCCGAGATGCCTTACCAGCATTGGCCTGTATGGCAACGGAGCCCTCTCCCTGCCAATCTCAAGCCTGGTGGAGGAGTACAAATGTGCCAAATCAAGGCTGGAAATGACTCTCACAGATTCCCGGGAACCAGTTGTCAGAGGTGCTGCTCCAACCCTAGTAACGGGGAGGAAATGGAAGCCATCGGCAGCAGTTGCGGTGGCAAAGGCTGCCGTTAGACACCGGGATATAGTGGGGCATGTCCAACATGGCAGAGGGGGCTTTGGATTGGAAGCAGCAACACCCACATGGCAAAAGGCTACTCCAACCGAACGGCGGCACATGGTGGTGGAGGAGGTGCGCCACCAGGAGGAACCAGCCAGGTGTGCCAAGGCTGTCTCCCAAGCCCAGCAAGGCCGCTGGATGAAGTGGGATGATGTGGAGAGGAGAAAAATCACATGGAGTGAGATGTGGGGCATGGAGGCTAATAGACTAAGTTTCATCATTAGAGCCACATATGATGTCCTGCCCTCTCCAACCAACCTGCATCTCTGGCATGGAGAGGATCCAGCCTGTCCCCTGTGTGCAGCCCCAGCAACCCTCAAACACATTCTAGTGGGTTGCAAGACCAGCCTAACTCAAGGAAGGTATACCTGGCGCCACAATCAAGTGCTGAAGTGCTTGGCTGCCGAAATTGAGAATAAGAGGGTAATTACCAACGCTATGCCTCTAAATGCCCAGGCTACCATCCCACGGAGAACAACCTTCATGCGGGAAGGGGAGAAACAGCGGACCAGGCCATCACTTCCAGACTCTGGCCCATTGAATGCAGCCCGGGATTGGGAAATGCGGGTAGACCTCAGCCAGAGGCTCACCTTCCCACCCGAAATTGCAGTAACTAACCTGCGCCCAGATCTTGTCCTCTGGGCTAAGTCCTGCCGGCGTATCTTCATCGTTGAAATGACTGTCCCATGGGAGGATGCCATCGACGAGGCATTTGAAGCAGAGGGGCGGGGCTGGAATGTGAAGGTGTGGCCAGTGGAGGTGGGATGTAGAGGTTTTGTAGCCAGGTCTACCACAAGGCTCTTGAAGGAAGTAGGGATCAGAGGGCAGTCCCAACGGAGGGCAATTAAAGAACTTGCCAATGTAGCGGAACGGAGCAGTCACTGGTTGTGGCTGAAACGTAGGGACGCAACATGGGCTGCCAAATGATCACGTGGAGCCATCACTGTGTGACACACACCCGGGTCTGATCAACCCGTGGTGTCTTGTGATAAGTGGCCGAAACACCCAATGAGGTCGGGGCACACAACTGAAGAGGTGTCACACTGGTGGCACCACGCGATCTATGCCAAATTTCACCCCACCCAAGACGACATCCCATTCAATTGTTGTGCTGATAGTTAGGGATCTTTTAACAACCAGTCCTAGTAAGAATCCTGTGATGGCAAAGCTGAATTTTGTATTTTTAGTCCAGTTGCTAATGTCACAGGATCCTTTAGAAATCTTTCAAGCAAATTCAACACATCAATCAAAAATCAAATAGCGAATGTCCTGGGGTCAGAAAGCTTGCAGCATAAAGTGTTTACTTTTATATATATCGGAGTGTTTAATGTTTTTTAACACAACTGCAATTAGGTTAAATACAAGCAACAGAATATACTGTAAGAAAATTATCAACCTTTTGGAAACAGTGATGGCCTAGAAGTGTGACAATACTGGTCGTCTCATTTTTAGAGAAGTCCTGGGAACATTTTGATCCTGCATTCAGAGCAAACTAATCCACTGGCCTTACAGCCTCTGTTGACGTTTTGTAATGCTCCCTTGAAGCAGAGTCTAAAGTAGGATGCAGTAAACATTTTTATTCAATTAGTTCAAAAGAAGAACTGTTAGATCATTCGTCCGTGTACTTTTAATGCGAGATACAGTCATAACAACTTGTGATTCCCCTCTGAGGCATTAAAGCATGGAATTCAAGCTCAAGCTGCTCATGCCTGGAAACAACAGTGTAGAGTGGTCATGCTATAATGCCACTGCAAAAAAGCTGAGTAATCAAACGTCTCATCTTTATAAAACAGTGAATGGAAGAAAATGTCCATAGTTCTTTTGGCAAGTGGGTTGACATAAAAGGACTAATATGTCCAATTTCTCTTTTAGAGATAACACTTTTAGAGATGTTACTAGAGATTTTGAAGAGCTATCTTCTTTTGGATAACTATAAGGCAAATCTGTTTTCCAATTAATTATTTCACACCATCCAGGAAAAGGATGGATGACTTTAGCCTCTATCACCTTGAGAATGTTTACTAAGTCTGGACAATATGTAAACATTGTAAATGTTAATATTTCTATTTGCCTATTAAATTTCATAAAAAAAAAAAAAAAAAAAAAAAAAAAACATCAGCAGTGGTATTTTAGCAACCGTCTAGTTTTACTATTGCTGTAAGAATTGGGGTAACACTTGTATTTATTTATTTATTTATTTTGATAGTCCACTTTAGACATTCTAACTATAATAAACTTTGCAATTACATGAGAGCTCTATTGTGTTGAGCTATCATGTATTGTGTAGTTAATAGAATGTCTAAAGTGAACTACTGAAATAAAGAGTACCCAGAGACGGTTTCAGTCAACAATAAATATTTTATTGAAGCAAATGTAAATGTTTTATTGAAATATATATGTAAAATATTACTGTTTATTATTATGCATTGCTATACTGGTGCATATAAATGAGAAGAGCAAAATATAGAATTATATTAAAAGTAAATGCAAATTTACTACGGGTTTACAAAACTTAGATACATTGCTTAATCTTTATTTAATATATATATATATATATATATATATATATGTCACAAAAAAGTCACTAAAAGACAGCAACCTGACATAAGAAAAACAAGTAAATAAGAGAGAAAGCAAGTAGGAACAGCAACAATTGAGATTTCCTCAAAATCTGCCCAAAACATATGGTGATGAGCTGCAGAGTAAAATGGGTGGTGCCACAGGAAAACGCTCCACTTGGTAACAAGTTTATTTGCTTATGTGCAGTTTTTTCCCCCGATTCCAACTGTCTGTATGAATACCGTGGCAGAGGCAATTAAAACAGTGGCAATAGCTTACAAGGGTTTTATCCAGTGTTGGAAAAATCATTTATTCATGCACCCGCAAAGTCAGCGTTAGAGAGGCAAGCAATTTGGCTTCCCTCCAGCCCAGCTCTGAATTCTCCTCTCTTTAAAGTCAGGCTTCTAGGGGGTGTCGAAAGGAAAGACTCTGTAGTGACATCACAACGGCAGTGACAAATTACTGGGTCAACTGTCTGTGGACACAAGTACCTGAAATCTAATGTACACAGGGACATATTCTTCTCCCAAAGCTCCAGACTGCACAAACATAAACCTCATTAAATCACACTGGCAAGGACACAACGTTTCCTTGGCTATCTCTCTGTTGATGCGCTGCGTGTGTGATTATTTGTGGAGCTGAAATGTTATGTAAACAGCTTATCCTGGAGACAGAGATAAGAAACAGCACCCTGGTGGTGAATGTATGCCACTGCAAGACTATTCAGGGTCCCGAGACTAATAAATTACTATTGGTGGAGGATGTTACACTCTTAAATACCCTTTCTGTGCCTCCATTGTATAAGGGATGGCAAAAATTAAGCAACTCTGGACTTAGCTTCAGCTTTAACTAAAAGCCTAAATTAAGCTTCTGAGCGGCTTTACTACAGTTTTGACTGCATTTGCACTGATGACTTTGGAAACACTTGACAAGAGATCATAGATCATTTCTTCATTCATATTCACTCCAGACCCTTCAGATTCCCAGCTCCACGATAAACTCTCTCCTCTTCAGTTTTCTATAGGGTTCAGGTCAGTGAACTGATATGGCCATGGCAGAACCTTCATTTTTGTGTTGATTTTGATGGTCCTTTTGGATCATCCCACTGGATCATCACTGGAAGATCCAACCATGGCCCATTATAAGCCTTTCTGACCTTAAGACTATTTTCTGCAATTCTTCAACTGTGATCCTTGGAGAGTATTTGACCACTCAAACTATCTTCCTCACATTGCATTAAGACACAGACAATACACTGTAGGCAGTTTTGTAACATTTCATGTTGATTAAAACTCCTTAATTATTGTCCTAATGGTGGAAATGAAAATATGCAATGCTTTGGCTCTCTTTCTTTCTCTTTCTTTCTTTCTTTCTTTCTTTCTTTCTTTATTGTGATACTTTCTTAACTTAAAGCTCAACAATCTGTTGTAATAATTAATTACAAAGAGATTCCTAGACATTCATTTTTTTTCGACACCTGATGTGTAAAATTTACTTTGCTTGATGTAAAAAAGTTTTCTCTTGTTCAGTAACATTTTTATTTCAGAAAGGAGTGCATTAGTTTAAAGTAGCTTATGCAGCAATTAGTTCCGTGTCCTCAAATATGATGTGTATGACTGCTGTATGTGTGGGTACACTATATTCCAGTATGTGTGTGTGTGTGTGTGTGTGTGTGTGTGGTTTAGGTATATCCTACATTATGGGAATGTCCTCGAAAAAGATTCACAGAGTTTGAGTTAGCATAGTTTTTGTACAATTACTTAAATAATATTACATTATGACTTAACAGCAATTTTATTATGCTGGGAGATTTGAAAATTTGAATTTTTTTTTTTTTTCCGGCCTGTCAGTAACACAGATAACACATAACAGTGTGTATGTGTAGCTATGCTATCATCATTCAGCCCTTTTTTTTTTTTTTTTTTTTTTAATTAATTAATTTTTATATTTTATTTAACCATACTATGACAGACAAGACCGGGACACAGAGAAAAAAATAAAAAATCAAATCAAATATTGGGAAGAAAGTCAACAGAAAGAGGAAAAGAAAAAAAGAAGAAGAAAACAAAAAGAAGGAGGATAGAGAGAGAAGAAAGACAGTTAAAAAAAAACGATAATCTGCTTCCATACTTGCTGAAAAAAAAATAAAAACAATAAAAGACACAACAGCAGAGCAACTGCAACAGCATCTAATGTCCGTATGAATCACAGTAAATACTAAATGTTAAAACTAAGAATTTTGAATGCTAGCATGACATATCCAGCTTCATATCTATGGGTTTATTATATAGACAGTAGGTTTCTTTGGTAGCTTATGCAGTACAGAGATGTACTTGAGAGGTGAAGAGCTCTGGTTCGAATCCTGTATAACTACAGTTCAACAAAAGAGTTCAAATCTACACACAAGGAAGATTCAAATGACATCAACAAATGCATTTTTATATTGGTTTTGCATTTGTTAACACAATCGGGTAGGTTTAGGGTTGGGTGTGGTGTACGGCATATTTCCAACACAATAGAGGATTAACTGTTAGCAACAGTTCCCAGATATTTGAACTCTGAACTTTAATCCAAAAAGGTAAATTTTGGTCTCATCAGACCATAGCACCTTATGTCAGAAGGTATCGTACTCTTCCAAATGTGTTTTTGCATAGCACAAACAAGAAAGACTTCTTTCGTGCCACTCCGCCATAGCTTTGTGTAAAGCTTGGGAGATAGTTGTCACATGCACAGACCGATCAAACCTAGCTATATAGCCTTGTGAGTTCTTAAAAATTGCCTTTGGCCTCTTGGTAGTTTCTCTTATGAATGTCCTCCTGGTTCTGTCATTCAGATGGACGGCCTGATCTAGGCAATGTGCTGGTGGTGCCATACACTTTCCACTTCTTTTGATGCTCTGAACAGTACTCCGAGGGTTAGCTAAAGTTTAAATGTTTTTGTAGCCTTCTCCAAACTTGTGCCTTTCTACAACTTTATCCCGAAGGTCTTTTGAAAGAACTTTCTTAGCCATGGTGAATTCTTTGCCGTACCATGCACTACTAACAGTCTAATGATATTTTTTTACTTTACTGATGAGGGTTATAATATGTGCACGTAGCTCAAATAAGTTAATTTAACTTAATTAATTTTATTTCCCATGGTGTAATGTGACAAAAGGTAAAGGTTTTTACAGGATATGATGATCTTCTATAGGCACTGTATTTAAACTAATAAAGTATTAGGTGGGAAACATATTTACTTTTATTTACAGTATTACAACACCAACTGTTATTAGCTATTTATTGAACCCCAATTTCATTTCCGGGTAACACTTTATCTTAATGGACCCTTTGAAACATTCTGTTGACACCATTCTGTTTAATTTGCTGTAAAGTTGCTTTGCAACGATACGTATCATGAAAAGTGAATAAATAAACTTGACTTGACTTGACTTGACACTAAGTAACATTGCATCTACATGTCAACTAATTCTCATTAAAGTATTAGTAGACTGTCTGCTTAATATCTGCTAACTCTTTATTGTGATGGTCTCTCAACAGACATTCTTGTGACTTTGCATGTACATGTCAACTTATTCTAACCCTACAAGTCTACTAATACTCTACAAACAAATACATAAAATCTTAGGGGTTCTAAAAATAGGCATATTCTCTTCAAACTAAATACTGGACATAATCTTGACAGATTTCATGAAATGCACCCAAAATTACTGCTAAGAAAACTTCTTCCTGGTTTGCAGTACATATCATGTGACATGTCATCTCTGCAAAGAAAACTCTGCTGTGACAGGTGCAATAAATCAAAATGTGTCATAGCAATGTGTTTTTAAAAAAGTCCACCATGAACACCAGTGAATGTCTGGTCTGACTGTGCTATGTTTAGTATCTTGGAATAAGTGTTTCATCACATTAGGAAGCAGCAATGTTTGGCAGGATCATTTTCGTGAAAATCCTGCTGTGACCATCCAGGAATATTTGCACACCAAATCCACACTGACAGCAGGTATTTGATGAAGATTCCACATTTGTGAAGTCCTGCTGGTGAAATTCGGAGTGTGCTCTTTGAAAAACAACAAACACAGACCCACTGTATGTCTAGTGCCCTTGAAGAGCACACTTGTCAGAGCAATACAGCATTGCACAAAGATAAGGTTAGTCAGCTGTCATAATTAATCAACCTGAATGACAATGAAATTCTTTTCAACATTATTATACTCAGAATAACACAAATCTTGCTTATCAATAACATGAGAGACACTTTTCTATTCACAAATATGTAATTGTTTACCACGTAACTTTAATAGATCCATGAACCTCTAATTCCATTACTCTGCTAATTGACTACTAACTTTGCCTTTGGCTTCAACACAACGTCCACTGCCATGTGTTGACGGCAATGTGGCATGTGGCTGAGCCCATGTCAAACATGCTAATGCTCAGTTATGTTCACAGAAGCATCAAAAGCATACACAGTACTGGCAGGGAGGGGAGAAAGCATACTATGAATTAGGCTTGCACTCAGCTTAAAATATTAAAACACTGGGGGTGAGTTCCTGGACCTTAGATAAAGTATTTTGCCTTTTACCAAGCACAGATTTTCATATAAATGCTTTCACACTTGTTACAAATAAGTAAATGTGTTCCACACAAACAACTGACAGGCTTCTGATTATAGGTTACTATTTCCCAAATGCATGTTGCCTGCATTTCATTAACATGAAAAAAGCTGAATTCAAGTGTATGCTATTTAAATAGGTTAAATCAATTCAATCATTCACTACCATCTGTTTAAAAGGGAAGTGTATCATTTCAGTGCAACACACATACATCTTACAAACAATGATTGTTTCCTAAACTGGTTTACACTAACTCATGTTTCCACTGTTTGGAAAAACAACCACAGTGACTACATTTGTACCCTGATCAGCCATATTAAACATGAAAACCACTGACAGATAAAGTGAATAACATTGTCTATATTATTACAACTGTACCAGTCAAGGGGTGGGATATATCAGACATCAAGTAAACAGTCAGTTCTTGAATTTCATGTGTTGGAAACCAGTCAAATGGACAGTCAAAAAGACCAGAGTGAGCCAGAGCATCTCCAAAATATCTTCAAAACAGCAGGTCTTCAATCAAAAGTGTTACAAGGAAGGACAACCAGTGAACCAGCATCGGGGTCATGGGTGCACAAGGCTCACTGATGCACATGGGGGAGCAAAGGCTAGATCATCTGGTTCTTGATACTCTAATAAGCATAAAAAAATATACATCACACACAAAGAATAAGTCTCTTTTTTTATTATTATTATTATTAACTATTTTTACTTATAATCTTTGGTATGGACAAGCAAAAAGACCAGAGTGAGCCAGAGCATCTCCAAAACATCTTCAAAACAGCAGGTCTTCAATCAAAAGTGTTACAAGGAAGGACAACCAGTGAACGTCTAGGTTACGTATGTAACCCTGGTTCCCCTAGGGGAACGAGACGCTGCGTCGAAACACTTTGGGGAATGCCCATGGACTCATAAGCAAGTGAGATGGCTTCGACCACCCACCTGCTTATGGTCTGCTTGGAGGCGAGGGACCCCTTCTTGGGTGCACCGAAGCAGACGAAGAGCTGATCTGAACTACGCCACTGGGCAGCTCTGTGGACGTAGGCGTCCAGTGCTTGAACTGGATACAACAGATTTAGCTTCTCCTGGTTTGCTTCCCGGAAGGGCGGAGGACAGAAAGCCTGAAGCACAACGGGACCTGGCGTTGAGGTCGGCACTTTAGGGACGTACCCAGGTCTTGGGTGGAGGAACACCCTAACCATGCCCGGAGCGAACTCCAGGCATGACACGGCTAGTGCCTGTAGGTCTCCCACCCTCTAAAGGGAGGAAATAGCGAGGAGGAAGACCGTTTTAAGTGTTAAGATCTTATCTGACACTTCCTCAAGTGGCTCGAAGGGCGCTCCGCAGACGCCCTCCAAAACCACTGCCAGATCCCAGGTGGGCACCCTGGAGCGTTGTGCTGGCCTCAGCCTCGGCGTGCCACGTAGGAAACGAGTCACCAGGGGGTCTCTCCCTAGAGATTGTCCACCCAGAGGGGCGTGGTAAGCAGCTATGGCCGCCACGTACACCTTCAGGGTGGAGGGAGTTAGCCCCGCGGGGAAGCGGTCCTGCAGAAATTCCAGAACTGTACCAACTGGGCAGTTAACTGGGTCTTGCAGCCACTGTCCGCACCAAGAAGTGAAAAATCTCCACTTCCAGGCGTACTGTTTCCTCGTGGCAGGAGCTCTGGATTGGAGTATGGTCTCAACAACCTCGGCCAGAAGCTATGAGGTGCGCCCCCTCAGAGGCCACGCCCACAGCTTCTCGAGGCTGGCCTCTGGTGTGTCTGATGAGGAGGCCAGCCCCTCGGGGCTGGTATCTTCAAGGGGGAACGCACACTCCCGTGTCGTACTGAGTTCGGGTGACAACTGGGAGGCTTGCTCGCCGGATCCCACTGAGCCCTGAAACACCGAGGGTGGCAGGGGTATCAGTGAAACCCCCTGAGGGTGCTAAGGAGGATTGGACACCGTATACTGAGGTGTTACCCTCTCCTCCCCAGCAGGGGCTGCCCTCAGGGCCTTGACTAAATTGTCAGAGCCGCTTGGCCTTGGCCCTCTTAGTCAGAAAAACGGTCCGCAGATCCGGCTTCTGCCGAGAGCACCGTCCCGACTCCCGTTCTCTCGGGGGGCACGGGAGGCGGCGCTCTCTTTCTGTTGTTGGCAGTATGAGGAGCTGGACGGTTGGGGCTGCTCCCGCTCAGCAGCCCCAGGGACCTGCCGTTGAGGGAGGAATGCCGCTGCCTGTTTCTTCGCCTCCTGAAACCTCTCGACGACAGTGCTGACAGCATCGCCAAAGAGACCAGAAGGCGAAAGCGGGGCATCCAGCAGGAAGAATCTGTCTTTATCATCCATGTCAGACAGATTCAACCACAGATGTTGCTCCGTAGCCACCAAAGCTGCCATGGAGCGGCCGATGGATCTGGCCGTTTTCTTTGGTAGCGCGGAGCGACAGATCTGTGGCCCGACGCAGTTCAGCGACTATTGCTGCCCCTCCCTCTCATTCAGGTCCTTTGGCAGGTCGGCCTGGTATGCTTGCAACACGGACATCATATGCAAGCAAGCACTGGCCTGACCTGCTGCCGTATAAGCTTTCCCGACCAAGGAAGATGTAGTTTTAACTTGCTTTTGGGACGAGCGTCCTCGCGTTCGGCTGGCCAATCGATGTTTACCTTGGCCACAGCCTGGGTTACAACCTCCACAAGCTCCTCATACGCGAGGGACTGTGGTGGCGAGTCCACAGTCTCCTCGGTGTCGACGCTCATCACGTCAACCAACCAAACAACACATAGATCGTGAGTATCCCCCGGTGCGATGTAACGAGTGCACGGGGGAATGCACGATCTAAAGTGCTGTTTGCTCACCACAGTTTTCTTTTCCTTTGGGCATTGTGCTTTTTTGTTTTGTTTTTTCACACACACACACACACACACACACACACACACACACACAACAAACGCGCTCGCTGAAGAGCAAAAGCTAATGTGAGCGTTCGCCAGGGCTCTCTTATGCTTCCTGGTCTGCTACGCCATCCCGCTCATGACGTCGCAATCTCTCATTGGGCTGTTCTACACACACTTCAGTACGGTGTCTCGCCGGGGGCGTTCCCCAAAGCATTTCGACGCAGCTCTAGGTGAACTGACGGGGAACCAGCATTGGGGTCATGGGCGCACAAGGCTCACTGATGCACATGGGGGAGCAAAGGCTAGATCATCTGATTCTTGATACTCTAATAAGCATAAAAATATACATCACACACAAAGAATAAGTCTTTTTTATTATTATTATTATGAACTATTTTTACTTAGAATCTTTGGTACTGATTGAAAAGTAAGTATTTATGATTAACAGTTCTCTTTACTTAAGCTTGTCATATTACATTAGCGGGATTACCTTCTCTGTGAACATACTAGGTTGTGCAACTTTAGAATTTACACATAATTATAATACCTGCCTTTTGCTGTAGCCTTCACATTTGGACATGATGCCTTAAAATACTGCCTATGTAGGCAACTCACTAGGATTTGGTACAGATTTTATTTGAGAAATGAGGATTACATCTACATTGGACACTGGCAATGTCCATTGGCTCTGAAACATCCATTTATTTAATTGTTTGTTTGTTTGTAAAAAAAAAAAGGGGGACTTGGATAACGGATAATGATGTTTATATGAGTTCAGATGCAAAACCCCCTAAAAGATGAGATAATGATACTGAGTGAATGCTCTCAACACATAGTATACATTCATCAAATACTTTTACTTCAAACTCGCTAAATCCCAGCCTCAGTCCAATCAGAAGGATCGGTGCTTAGGTAGAAACCTATACATCGAAGCCTGATAAAAATCCATTTTTTAAAGAAAGATGTCAGATGGATTTAGAGGCTTTTGCATCTGAACTCTCCATATACAGCAGTAGTTCTTAATTCTCTAGTGCATGTACAATGTACATTTGACATTTTCCACCTCTCTCTTATCTCACACTTTCTGTTTAGTTCATGGAACTGTCTCAAACTGAGCTAAAGATTTGAATAAGGTCCATTAAATAAGAAATACATTCAAAATGTGCACATTAATGGGTAATTGAGAACCACTGATATGTGGTATATGATGTTCATATACTGTATAACGGTTTAACGGTCACTCCCATTTTTGAAAATAGACATGAAAATAAAGTAAACTTAGGCGTCCCACAGAGGGGATGGTTGACAGTTATTAAACTGAGATAGAATAAAGTATGTGAATATGAAACAAGCCATTTTCATTAGTTATTTTGGCGGTAACACTTTAGAATAATGGTCTGCTGTTAACAAGTAACTATGCAGGAAGTAATAGGTAGTACTACATTAACACTGAGCTTATTACTGTTAACGTGCTGTACGTGCTGTATATATGGCAGAATTGACAATAAAGCAGACTTTGACTTTTGACTTGACTTTGAACTAATATGGAACCAATATTAACTAAGCAGTAAGTAGTAGCAAATGTAGGACAAAAGTATTTCCTTGTTAGGTATTCAGTAATTTGCTTTGAGAACTACTTGCTAACTATGATCAATTAATAAAGATTAACCTCTTAATTACTAATCAGTAAACAGTAACCTACAAATAAACTCATAAAATGCCTTTTTCATGAACTCTGAATTATATACCCCTAAATAAGTTTCATTTCAAACTTAGGCCTCTTCCACTATATCACTAGGGCCTCAGGAATATATGGCTGTACAGTATATATCAGATATAAAATATATTAAACTACTTAATAAATTACATGTGAAATCAATGGTAATCCCTCACAAATTACTCAAACATTAAACATCTTGTCAGTCCACAGGGACCACAACCTGGACCAATTGTTTAAAGTGAAAAACACATGACAAGGTAACAGCTGAGTAATTACTGAAGGGTTAACTTGTTTTTCACTTTAAAATAATGGTCCAGATCACTAGTAGTTCCTGGGGGCTGAAAAGGTAATGCTTGAGTATTAGTGAGCAGTTAAGTTGTTTAACTTGTTAACATGTCTTTCATTTTGAAATAATGATACAGATTACAAGTATTGAGGGCTGAGAAGGTAACGCTTGAGTAATTACTGAAGGGTTAACTTGTTTTTCACTTTAAAATAATGGTCCAGATCACTAGTAGTTCCTGGGGGCTGAAAAGGTAATGCTTGAGTATTAGTGAACAGTTAAGTTGTTAAACTTGTTAACATGTCCGTCATTTTGAAATAATGATCCAGATCACTAGTTGTTCTTGAGGGCTGACAAGGTAACGGTTGAGTAATTACTGAAGGGTTAAATTGTTTTTCACTTTAAAATAATGGTCCAGATTACTAGTAGTTCCTGGGGGCTGACAAGGTAATGCTTGAGTATTAGTGAGTAGTTAAGTTGTTTAACTTGTTAACATGTCTTTCATTTTGAAATAATAATCCAGATCACTAGTAGTTCTTGAGGGCTGACAAGGTATCGGTTGAGTAATTACTGAAGGGTTAACTTGTTTTTCACTTTAAAATAATGGTCCAGATTACTAGTAGTTCCTGGGGGCTGACAAGGTAATGCTTGAGTATTAGTGAGCAGTTAAGCTGTTTAACTTGTTAACATTTCCTTCATTTTGAAATAATGACCCAGATCACTAGTTGTTCTTGAGGGCTGACAAGGTAATGCTTGAGTATTAGTGAGAGGTTAAGTTGTTTAACTTGTTAACATGTCCTTCATTTTGAAATAATGATCTGACAAGGTAACTCTTAGTAATTAGTGAGGGATTGACGTTACATTTCATACGGTAATTTAATATGTTTTTAGACATGTTACTGTTGTGATTAGTAATTAATTGGTTATTCTGTATTAATTGATCATAGTTAGCAAGTAGTTCTAATTCAGTATAGTTTTATTTGGTAACTATTTAATACCTAATAAGGAACTACCTTTGTCCTAAATTAGCTACTACTTACTGCTTAGTTCACCTTGCTTTCATAGTAGTTAGTAGAATTAAGATCAGTGTTACTGTAGTACTACATGTTACTTCCTGCATAGTTACTTGTTAACAACGGACCATTATTCTAAAGTGTTACCATTTTGGCTTGATCTAAGTCTAAAATACACTGCTGTTGGTAAAATTCCTCAAGTTATGTGGAGCAGAGTTCTCGTCACACCATGTATCACCAATAGATACAGCCAAAGTTCTAAATTTGCTTTCAGCATATTAACTCCTCTTTTTACCTGTCTAATCACTCATCTCTGGTGCATGTGTATGTATTTTGCAAAGCCAGAGAGCGACTCTTTTCTCAGAGGAGAGCATATGCACCGTGGCAGGTGTTTGATGTGCATAAAGCAGCACTAGTGATGTGTGCTATCAGTCAGCGAGAAAGTGATGCATTCTTCTGCTGTGGGCGCAGTGCTCCCCACCCCCTTCCCTAATAAGGTCAAGGTTTGGCTGGTACAATTATGGGTGCAAAAAGCAAACATTCTTATTTGATAGCAATTGAAAAGAAGTTGTGTTGCTTCTAAATATTTTGTCAGAATACATATAAATTGAACATAATTGCAGCATTAACATTCTGCTAAATATTCCTGTGTTCAACCCAAGAAATAGTAAATTACAGATCATTTGATGGTAAGTAAATAATGACAAAATGGAACTTTCTATGGAACTACGGTTCTATGGTATATATATATATATATATATATATATATATATATATATATATATATATATATATATGTATACAAATCATTTTGTTGTAGAATTCTCTATAATTGGAGCTAACGCCTTATGGACAGCATTCTGACTTATATTGCAACAGAGCTTTGGTGGACCTGAGTTCAAATTCTGCACTTGAGGTCCTTTCCTATTTCCCTCTCTTCTCTCCAATCCCTTCCTTTCTTTAAACTGTCCTATTAAACAAAATAAAACTAACTAAGAATGAAACTAAATTAAACTAATAATAATAATAATAATAATAATAATAATAACAATAACACATACAAATTAATTGATAATAATGGAATAATAATGGAACAAAACCAGTTCTTAACCTTGTTAATTTGGTAAACTGCCTTATCAGGTTTCATTATTTTTTTTCCTCCTCCCTGTACATTATTTTCTCTTTATCTATCTCTCAAATACTTTCTCTCTTTTCTATTGTTTTTATAGGAACTTTGAGATGTGAGAAATTGGTAATGAAAAAAAAAAAAAAAACTTTTGATATCTTTTCTGTGCATGCATAAAGAAGCTTATAGAATTATCAAAGTGTAACAATGGGACTAGCAGAGTAAAGCAACCTTCCCACTTCTCGGTTTTACAAAATGCTTTCTTAGTTCAGCTAGCTTGATTCTCTATCCAGTGTGCTGGATTTGTTCGAGAGGCTGGTTATCTCTGCATGCCCTATTTTTTTTTTTCTTCCACTATGAATGTAGGGTATCCTCTTATGCATGTAAGATACTGGCATTTCATTAGCATGAAAAGGGCTGCATTAAGGTTTCACTGACACCTTGTGGTGGGGAGACACAGCTCGCAGCCAAGCTGGTGACTGACATTGCCCCGTATAGGTTTAAAATCCACAAGCGAAGACTGTGAAGCTAACAGACGGCACTTATGTGTCATACACAGAGTTTGACATCACGGTCACAGCACGTTTAGTGCCAGCCTCTAAAGCCTGTAAGACATAGCTCCATTATGGCCCATGAGACACACAGCAGAGAGCCGGAGCTCAACTCTTCTGAGTGACATACATGCCCTGCGGTAATGGCTCCTGCTTAATTAGCGTTAGCACCGAGTGTCAGCACCATCAAATCGGATGCGTAATACCACACAGCCAGAGGAACCACTGTTCAACTGTATTCATTAAAGGTAAATGACTCTATTGAGAAATGCCTCTATGAGGCTGTTGTCTGAATGCACCATTAAAGTGCCACCTTCAGGATAATACATCATTACGGCATCATCAAAACAAAAATCTGTTTAGTAATCCATCACCACACGCATCCTCAACAATCCCTACTTCAAATACGCATGTTCATCTTAATATTCATATTTTGTACTTGTCTTCTAATGATACTTGTCGAACAATTTTTGCGTTAGCTCAAAGTCAATTGAGCCTCATTGCCTTTCACATTCCATCACATCTGCCACTGACTCATAAAATCACATTTAGCGTCATTAATTTTGTACGACATTGTAGGCTTAGCAAATTTGTGTTTACAGATCTCACCTCAAAACAAAAGTGAGATTTTTTATCAATATTTTTTACCCATACAGTGAACCAATCCAACCTGATTAGAAACAATTAGTCACTGCACTTCGTAGCATTAAAGGTTTACATTGATTCGATGTCAAAGTGGCTTTTTTTTTTTTTTTTTTCTTCATTTCAGCCATATACAATTGGCACAGTACACAGTTGAAACAAACAACAATCCTCTAAGATCCTGGTGCTCTATAAGACAATGTAAATTGTAAACAACATAAATTAACACTAGATGACACAAAATTAGCTTGAACATACAGACCTACACACATGACTACATAAAGAGAACACATACGGACATTTACAAACAATATTTAGTGCAAGCAACACAACACAGGACAATAATGCGGTGACAGTGTTGCACAGGCACACAGCTAAAATGTGTAGTAAAGAGCAAATGAAAAATGACCATATAACAATACATATATGATAAATAATTAAATATAGAAATAATAAATGATTCAATGATAATTAAAAAGAGAACTCCACAGTGTAAAATAAAGCTAAAAGTTGCTGTGTTACATATTTTTATATAGAGTTATATGCATTTGCACAACTACTTGTGGGCAGGACTGCTTTACAGTATTAACGTGAAGAAACATGGAGTAATGCAAAAACAAAGAGTGTGGCTGGAGCATGAGAGGCAAGCAACACACATTCAACTGATGAGCCACATACCAACTCCTCACATATTGTCTCCGACTCCGACAAAGCTCATCCCGTTTGCCACAGTCTGTGCACGAATTCAAATATGCCTCCAGAAGAAGCCTTTTACGTCAGCCTTGGTTGTGAAATTCTATTGGCCCTTGTGTGTCTTGTGACCTATTGCGTCATTTTAATGTTTGGAAGTATCTTTTGAATGAAATGTGAGCGTTAATGGAGCGGGATCATTTTCAGCGATTAAAACCTTATGTTTTACTCTCTTTTTCGCATAAAGGTATTGTATGGCTTCAGAAGACATGGAATGCAACACGACTTGTTTGTAATGCTTTTATACTGCTTGTTTATGGTCAGTTTTTGCAATAAATTCCTGTGCCTGTACTTATATTTGCCTGTGTTTTATATTGTTTAGAAGTGCGTAATTGTTTAGGGAAGGGGTGGGTTTAGGTGCTCCACACAAAAGTATACATTTATATAAAATGATTTATATCCTTTACAAATGCATGCAAACTATTAAATTGAGACAAACAACTGAAAACAATGGAGGAACCTGTGCGTCAAAAAACAACGCTAAAGGGGTACCTTGAGCATCAAAATGTGACTCCAAGGGGACCTGACCAAGCGTCAATATGTGACGACTTGTGAGTGAGAATGTGTTGCACATACAATTAGAATTTAGAAAGTTTATAAATCACTCAAAATCACTCAGAGAAATAAAGTCTCTTTTTATCATAAAACATGTAACTGTATAGAAGATGATAATTGAATGAAAAAAAAAAACATTATTCTAATCACTGCAGCTTATCCTGCATGTACTTACCATACAGCTCCATTCTAGTTGTCTGTATACCGCAAAACACACATGAAAATGTAAAAATGCACGATTGTGTCAACTGTATTTTCTGGTTGAATCGCGGAGTGGCTTGGTAGAAATCATGTTCCGGAAGGGCAAGATGGGGGCATCTCGAGCAAGTCTCATGGAGCATAAACTGTGTCTGCCTCACTGTCGGTCACCAGTGCTCTTTAGATTGCGAAAGCTGATTCCAAATCATCAGTTCTCATTCTGCTAGATCTGTCTGCAGTACAGTCAACCATCAGATCCTTCTATCCACACTCTTATTACTGGAAAGGTATTCAAAGCACATCAGCTGGTCACAGGGGTACCTCAAGAATCAATTCTTGGACCCCTCCTTTTTTCCATATACACTAAATCACTGGGGCCTATTATACAGGCCCATGGTTTATCCTACCATTAGTATGCTGATGACACACAGCTCTAGCTTTCACTACAACCAGACGATCCCATGGTAGCTGCATGGATCTCAGCCTGTCTGGCAGATATCTCAGAATGGATGAAAGAGCATGACCTGCAACTCAGCCTAGCAAAAACAGAGCTTCTGACACTACAACAAAATTTTAGAATGCAGCAGCAAGAATGATCTTCAATGAGCACAAGAATGCCCACATGACACCTCTCTTTTTGTCTTTACACTGTCTATGAGTTGCAGACATTAATGCTTAGATACAGAACAGTCATGGGCTGTGCTCCCTCCTACCTCAACTTAATCTTACAAGTTTACATCCCCTCCAGAAGCCTGTGGTAAGCAAGCGGCACCTTGTGGTACCATCACAAAGAGACACAAAATCACTTTGAGAATATTTTAGTTCACTTTTCCTTACTGGTGGAATTATCTTCCTAATCCAATACACGGGACTATTATTTACTTTGATTTGATTGGCCATCATCACAAGCACTTTGGCACTGATGAGTGCTGTAAGACCGAAAGAACTGAAATCATATATATATGCGGTCAAGACATGCCTAGAACTATGTTCCCCGTGCATTTCCCTGAAAATAATTGCACACCTTATAATGTTTGTAGGAAAAATACAGAGGGGACCTCGAAGGTGGGTACGGCCCTGTTCAGGGTATCATAAACTTTCCTTTATTCTCTTAGTGAGGGGGAGTGGATAGGGGAAAAAATGTAACTAAAGTATTACTGCCTTCTTGGACTGACCCTTGATGCAACAAATTCCTCCACATGGAAGGAGGGCAGAAGAAATGGAGGGTAAAGAGGATCAGGCTACTCACATTCCCACTAACCCTCTGCCCTCAAGAGCTTGTCTTTTTTTAGATATTTCCCAATGTCTGGGCAGTGGGACATTCACCACTCTGTGTCTGCTTACTTGCCTGCTGTTCTCTTTTTTTTTTTTTTGGTTAAGGTTTATTTTGTCTTTGAGTGGAAAATGGGCACATCTGTTTTAGGAGCTATCCCTGGTCCTGATCATTCTTACTGAATAAACAATTTCTGCTTGAAGAGAGATGCCAGAAATAGAAATGCACATGGATGTACCAGTAATACCTGCTGGCTGGAACACTGTAATTAAGGTGAACTCATAAACGAGAGAGAGCTAGATCCAGATGCAGAGAGCTAATTGTAGTAATAATGAAATACATAAACTCAGGAAAAACAAGAAACCAACAAACGGAAGGAACAGAACTGAGCACACCAACAAGACATCTGTACATGTACATATAGACAAGACCTAACAAAGAACAAAGGAAACATATTGGTTTATATACCCTGGAGTTAATATGCTAACAAGACATGCCTGATCACTATCAGGGAACTAATCAACCAGAAAACTACAAACAGGAAAAGAACACAACCTAAAAATTCAAATAACCAAAACACAAGGTACACAAAACGGGGAACTGTAATGGCCAGAAAGAGGTATTGTCCACCACATAGCAAATAGACACCTCCAGCATCATGGGGACCACTATCAGTGGAGACCATGGACTGGGGCTGGGCTATTCAGTAAGAATGATCAGGACCAGAGATAGCTCCTCTAGCACAGGTTTTCCACTCCCTTGCCCCTTTTCCACTCTAACAGAGAGCCTCAGCTGCACACTGTTAAACAAAATAAACCTTAACCACAAAAAAATGGAGAACAAGGAGGAGAACAGCAGGCAAAGTAAGCAAACTGAGAGAGGTGAATGTTCCACAGTCCAGACTTGGACAAGATTTAACAAAGACAAGATACCCTGATACCCTGAGCACAGACTTCTCAGTCTTACAGAACTCATTAATGCCAAAGTATTTGTGATGATGGCCAATCAAATCAAAGTAGGTAGGGGTTTATGATCACAGGCACTGAGTGTAAAAAATCCAGCTCAACACCTCAGACAGTTATGAAGCGCTAAATCTAAGCAGCTAAAACAATTATTGCCTATTTGACTGGTGTTTTACGATAAAAATGTTAAATGACCAACAGAAATATTCAGGGATGTAAACTAATAAACTTTTGTCTAATTTCGCTGTTTAGATTTATGTACACGATTAGGCTATGCACTTTTCCGTAATTGTTAACGTGACGAGGCAAGAGACAATCTGAATCTGAACAAATCTGTTTTCATCATATTATGCATAGGATTGAATAAAGTGAGTGCACATATTGTGAAGGAATTTAATAAACTCAGTTATAATTGCATTATTACAATCATGGTATTCCTAATTTCCACAGTTTAAGAATCTGTTATCTTGAAAAATAATAATAAATAATTTATGCTACTACTGCCCACTGACTTGGTTTTAAGCCTATATTGTTATCCAATGTATGTATCTTAAAACATCTGATAATGCACATATGTAGGTCAGGAAAATCTAAATTTTGAAAATGTTGAACCTCCTAGCAATATCCATTTTGGGACCTCAGTATTTATAAAAATATGCGTGAAGGCCTGACCCTGAGATGAATTTCCCCAAATCCCGTATTTAGAAAAACATATAACAAACACACGTCACCACTGGTTCTGGTCATCCCTGAGTCTCTTTCGTCCTGGTTGTTCCCACCCAGCCTCTTACTCCCTACTCCTCTGCAGACTCATTATTAGCCCCCACCTCTGCTGGATCTCTCCTCGACACCTTGGACTTCCAGCTCTCAAGCTCCATCCTGGGATGCCAACCCCCTTGCTTCACCTCGGGCCTCTGAGCACCAGACACTGCGTCAAGTCTTCCTGGTTTCTAGCTCCACTTCACAGACCTGCAGTTCTACCTTGGACCTCCAGGCTTCCTCTGTACTGGTTTTTGTCTCCTCTGCTCTGCCTGGGTCTCCACCAATCCTGGCTTCATCTCAGTCGGGTAGGCTCCTGGATTCACTTCGGCTCCTCCCTCCTTCAGTTCTGCTGTGGGCCTGCATCCTGGTGGCTTTTTTGGGTGTTTACTCCATGGCTCCTCCATGGCTCGACATTCCACTGTCTCCTCCCTGGCTACTCCCGTCATTGTATCTCCCTCCACTCCTCAATGGACTGTTCTATTATTTAGGGACCTTTTTATCCAACGTGATCTCGTGATAATTTGTATGTATTTTGCATAAAATGTGGTTCTACAAAACGTACATTTACTTACGTTTTTCCAGATAGTAAAATGTACAATACTAACGTATTTACAGCATCCAAACGTACAAATACAATACTGACGTATGACGAAACCTAAAAATGAATCCTTATTAATATTAAAATTAATTTAATTATTATTGTTTTTAGCTGTCATACCAATGGCCTAATGTTTTCAATTGCATTATTAAGTAGTTTAATCGTTTACTAATATGAAATTATAACATTTCATTCTGTTCTGTGTGATTTCTGCTGCCAGCTCATTTCCAAGTATAGGTCTAAATAATGTTAAACAAGACTATACTTAAACCCCATAACATTTCTGCAATCGTTTAACCATTCATGTAATATTAACTTTGTTTGCCATTGTGGGACACAAAAGGTGTTTTCTTTAACATGCTGTGACTAAAAATAGAACCATAAAATACACCGAACACGCATCATAATTACAAAATGAAACAATTTTATTTGTGCGTTGTAATCCAGATCTTCAGAATCCATACGATTGCGACGAACAGACCCAAATTCAAGCCTTTATCCGGCGATCTTCATCTCCATCCCGAGCAGTAGGTCCAGTAGCAACAGCAATAAACCCGCGCTGAAGTGCATTTTACAAATTCAAATATTGCCGCATTAAAAACGACAGGTTTTACTGCAGGAAAATCAAACGCTCATTGGCTCTCACCTGCTTTCGTCACAGAATACGACATGCAGTGTTTCTGGTGAGATGTGTTTGAATGATGCGCGGGTGCCTTCACGAGTTCACGGAGTGAATCAGGATAATAATCTGGATAATATTTTACAATTTAAATTCTGCTCTGCACCTCAAACAAGCCTACTGTATTCCACCAGAGAGTACTGCGGCTGCAAACGCGTCTCATTTGGATTATTTTTTGGTAGGTCTGTTTACATTTTTGCAATAAATAAATGATCGTTATTGCACTTTTCATTGTCTGTCATGTTTTTCTTTATTACTGTACAGAGAGAGTTATGGTTAACGTTAGGGTTTAGAGGTAGGAGTGGGATTAGCGAATATATAAAAAAAATATTTTTATGCTAAATTATATTGTTACTAAAATGGAAATTTCCCTGCATATTTTGGTCAGTTACGTTTTATATCCTTTTATATTCGCTATAAAATTGTGGGTAGGTTAAGGGGGCTAAAAATCTAAATTGCTTATTAATTAAATTATAAAATGCATATTTGCTATAAAATGGGTAGGTTTAGGTTTGGGGTAGGTTAAGGGGGCTACAAATCGAAATATCTTATGAATAAAATTATACAAATGCATTGATACGAATATCTTAATGAAATAAAAGACACGTAATTTTTTTTTTTTTTTTTTTTTTTAGGTAATTGTACGTTTTTGCTATTTGTACGTTTTAAACGTTGAAATACGTCTAAATTGTACATTTTAGCATCAATAAAAAACATACTAAAATGTACGTTTTGTGCCTCTAAACGTTACATATAAATACCTACGTATAAACAATGAGACCAGGCTGTTTTATCAGGGACCTTTGCTGCCCCCTTACCTTGTTTACAGTCTGCACTACACATTGCCAGTTCACAAACTGAACTGTCTCTGAATCACATGGCATTTTATAAATGAGGCCCCAGGTTCACAGGTTTTATCAGTTTGAACAGTAGTCAGTTCATGTTTTGTGTTAGTCTGTGTTGAGGAACAAGCTAGCTAAATGGCAGTCATCTGTAGCATATTGCTGTGGTATAGAGTTCCCATAGTGTCACGTAGGGTGTATTCACACCAAAGCTATTCACTTGTTTTGTTCCAGACCAAATACAACGTTATTTTTTTGTTTGTTTGTTTGGTGCGGTTCGCTTTCACACAGCCCTTTTTGCAAGTGAACCAGAAACTGTAAACAAAACCACACGTGTGCTTAAGGTCATCCATTCATTTGGTTCATCCATTCAACCATACTAGAGTTCGTTTGGAACCGGACCAAGATCACCTCTTCAGCTGGGTCCCTCAGCTTGTTGGTCCGCACCGAGTGTGATTGCTGTATTCACACCTCCCCAAAAGATCGGTGCCACAGGGGGAAACAAACTTGAGTTTGATTCAGTCGAACCAAACAAGACAGGTGTGAACAGGGTTGAGTGAATCTATAACTGGAAAAACCTTAGTTACTATGTAACCCTAGTTCCCTGAATAGGGATGCGTAGCCTGCCATAGTTGCATACTTGCTGATGATGCAGTGCCTTAGGGGTCTGTGTAAGTGCCATTAGTCATTAAATTGCCGTGTTTCTATATGGGCTGCAGACAATCATTGGAATCATTGTGTTTTCCCTTTTTGGATAGGTTGGGTCCATAAATCCATTTAAATATTTGTAAATATTTGCATCAACTACTGACTTCATCAACTTTTTACTAGACCTCTGCACTTTTTGTGCCTCTTAATCATTTATCAATCTATTGGACACTTCAAACTCCGAAATTCTTCACAATATATCCATCTAACAGCTTTCTTCAGGAAACAAACTGACCCATGGCAAGAACTGCGTTGGTGAGCTGTAATGTAATGGGAGTTTCATCTTTAGCTGCATCTGACAAACCTCCCATTGTATAGGATGGTGCTGGATGAAGTACATTTCAAAAAAGTGCAGTCAGAAAGAAAGGAAAAAAAAAAAGATAAAAGATAATTAAGCACTTTCTGTCTTCTGTGTAGGGATTTTCTTAGGGTCAGTTTATGGAAAACATGGAGATACACTTGTGAATGTACAATCCATATCTTTTTACAACCAAACCAAAATGCCAGAAAAATGCATGTGACCATGTATATAAGGCCAAAACAAAAGCATCACAAAGCTACAGTGACAGGAAGTAAGAAGCATAGCCCTCACCTCATCTTCAGGTTGCCCGGCTGTGGTTGTCCATCATAGATGGAGACAATGTCAAAGTCCTCCTCCAGAGCGAAGGTGTGAAAAGACAACTGTATCCTGTTCCGCTCTCCAGTGACTATGATCCACGTACAGTTGGCATAGTTGGGGTAGCCGTGGGGAAAGCCAGGACTCTCTATAGTTCCATTGAGACCTTGTACCAAGCCGCCACAAGTCTGACCTAAAGACACAAAAACAGGAAGTTAGCAGTGGTGGACAGTAACAATTTTTTTTTCTTCCGTTAATGTACTTAAGTACATTTTTCAAGTATCTGTACTTTACTGGAGTAGTTTTATTTGGAGTAACTTTTACTTTTACTTCACTACATTTAAAAAAACATATCGTTACTCCTTATAATATATTACGTGCTCCGAGATGCAGCAGCGGTGTCTGATTCATGAACAAACTGATTCTTTTCAATGAACCTGTTAAATCCGTTCGCAAATCGCACCAAACGATTCATTCACAAATTGGACTGATTGCAGCTTTTCTCTCAGGTACGTTGCAGTGTAAGCTTCACAGTAAACATTACTACATCACTCTCGTCAACGTAGTCCATATCAACAACAAAATATATCTAGACTCCATATAGGCTAGTGGTTATTTTGAGAAAATTCCAGGTATTTTGAGCAGTATGATTATAAAAATAAATATGCGCTAATATAAAATTAAGTAGCCTATATAAATCAGTATATTTTTTTTACTTAAGTACATAAAAATTAAGTACTTTTCTACTTTCACTTGAGTAAAATTTAAAACGGAGTACTTTTACTGGAGTGATCTTTTATTACACGTATCTGTACTTTTACTCAAGTACTTGATTTGGTTACTTCGTCCACCACTGAAAGTTAGTGACCTCCATCTGTCATTGCATTTTTTTACATTATATGTTTAGATATGTTTATAATTATTTTTGGTCATTTTTAATATTATGACTGTGCTCAGTCCCACTGTCAACATTTTTCCTGATACTTCTGTATCGCTGTGTGAACAATTTTGTACATTCATTACAACATGTTCATGTTCAAGATGTTGAACATGTAGCACTTGGTAAAATCAGGTTCTGCTTAACTTGCCCTTGGGGAATTCTGTTTAACCTGAGAGATCAAATGGTTCAATGCTATGGAGTGATTTTCAGCCTGTTCATTTGAATCCTGTAAATGTGTTGTTGAACATTTGAGATATCAACATCCAGATTTCTAAAACAGATTTTTAATACTGTTGGAGATGATCTTTTAATTATTCCTAATACTAGTTTAAATACTGGGATTGTTCCTCACTGCCTAGCTACAGTAACTCTGTATTATTAAAACAGCCCAATCTTGATCCTTCAAATTTGAATATCTTTAGAACTTTTTCAAACTTGTCATTTGTTTTTAAGATTCTTGAGAAAACTGTGTTGACCCAGCTGCAGTCTCATTTGATGTCAAATAATATTTTAGAAAAATTCCAATCGGGTTTTCTCAACATAGCACGGAAACTGCACTTTTTAAAATAGTAAATTATATTTATTAGAAACAGATAAAGGGAATGTTGTGGCTTTGATGCTTTTAGACTTAAGCACTGCATTTGATATGGTTGACCACAAAATCCTGATTTCCAGGTTGGAGAGTTGTGTTGGGTTACAAGGCACAGTGTTGAAATCTTTATTTGTTTATTACGATTATTTATTTTGTTTTAAATTAAAAAAAAAAAAAATATATATATATGCTTTTTTAGATGACAGGATAGTGGAGACTGACAGGAAATTGTTGGGTAGCGAGGTGGGAGTGGGACCGGCAAGGATGCACTTGCATGTGGGGGGCCACAGGGCTCAATTCTTGTCTGAGTATTATTTTCTATATTTATGTTACAGACGGGTGCGATCTTTAAGAAATATAGAGTGTCCTTCCAACCGTATGCAGATGATACTCAGCTTTATTTTCCCTTGCAGCATAAAAACTAAGAATTCTTAGGACCTCTGCTGGATTGTCTAAATGGATTACAAATTTGGTACATTTTTTGTGTTAAACGAAAATAAAATTGAAATCATTTTGTTTGGTTTAAAGTCTAATGAGGACTGTCCTCACTTCAGCCATCTCCATTCTTTACACCCTGTGCCAAAAAAAAAAAAAAAAAATCTTGGTGTTCTTTTTGATTGCAACCTGGGTTTTGGCAAACAAATTAGTGCAGTTGTCAAATAAGTTTCTTCCACTTAAGGCATTTATCAAAAATAAAGTCTCTACTCTCTGTAAAACAGTTTGAACTGATTATTCACTTGTTTATCTTATCTCATTTAGATTCATGTAATTCACTACATTATGGTATAAGCTAGGAGTCTATAATGTGTTCACAGATGGTCCAAAATGCTGCTGCAAGGATGCTGACAGGCAGATGGAAGTTTGATCAAATCTTGCCCATTCTTATTTCATTAAACTGGTTACCAATCAACTTTAGAATTGTCTTTATATTTTTAATAATCAAGCACCATCATATTGTTCTTAAGTAAACTCCATTCACAAATCAAATGGGTCTCTTAGATCCAGTAATCTTAGTCTCCTCTCTGTTTCTAGATCAAGGTTCCACTGTAGAGGTGATAATGCCTTTTGCCATTGTCAGTCCTAGTCTATGGAACAAATTACCAATTTCTGTTAAAAATTTACCAATTTTTTTTTTTATTTTTTTTTTGCATTGTACAGCACTTTGAGTCAACCAAAAGTTATAAAAAAGTATAAAAGTGATTTATGAATAAAGAAAGAAAGAAAGAAAGAAAAAGAAAGAAAGAAAGAAATTGAATTTGATGTCTGCTAAACATTTGAACTACATTAAATTAAGGACACAGACAACAAGCTGACAGACAAAACAGAGCAGGTCACTTTTGAAAATATGAAAAAGTCTCAGCATTCAAATTCTGTTCATTTTATTAAGAATTTCAAAGGATAAATACCGTTTTGGAGCTCTTCAGTGGTGTGACGGTGCATGTGCACTCCTGTTTTGCCTCAGTTCAAGCGAAACAGTAGTGCATTCTAATTAGCATGAAATTAACACTGAATTAACATCCGACTCATAGCGAAAGATGGTTACACTTTATTTTGATAGTCCACTTTAGACATTCTACTAACTGTAAGTAACTTTGTAGCTACATGTCAACTACTTGTCATCTACATATCAGCTAAATCTCATTATTTGCAACTACATGTTGTAAGAATCTATAGTCTGCCTCGACCCAGACTCCACTCCACAATATATGTTTGATCATGCTCATTTCCCAAAAGGGCTTAATTATTATAGAGAAGAAGACATTCAACAGTTATGTTGTTTCTTGACCATTGGAGATGATTACATCCTGAGCAAATGGTGACCAATTGTAGCATGGGAGCGGGTATGGGACATCGAGAACCATCTCAGACAAAGAGGTGTCAAAACTTAATTAACATACTACAGCTATTACGACAAGAGCAACTTCATTTACATTAAGGGTAACGGTATAAAAAGTTTGAGCTAAGGATGTTCTGGGTTCATTCCGACTCCGTTGAACCCAAGGAATGTACTTTGTCACTGCTAAGCTGCAATAAACATCTTCATCGAGAATTTATACGTCCTCATCACTTTTTCTTACATTGGCGAGCCACCCAGCCCAGGAGGGATTTCCGAACAAAACAAAGAAAAGGTAAGAAAAGTGGTTTCTTTCTTCTATGCTGTTTTTGTCAGGGAACCCCCTGGTTTTAAAAGAATCTAGAAAAGAAAATTTTAAGGACAGAAGATAATCTAGTTTATTTAGTATTAGCAGGAGGAGTTCTTAAGCCTATTCTGTACAATTCTGTTTAAAATTCTAACGGAACTGAATTAACCCAATGTAGTGTGGTGGCAGAGCTGTATTAGAATCGTTGTTTCTAAAGTAACTGAAACAAAGTGCTTAAGTTTAAAGTTTCTAAAGTAACTGAAACTTGTTGTTGGTCTCTTATAATTCTGTTAAGATTCTTAAGTAATTGAATCAACCGACGCACTGTGGTGGCAGAGTTGTATTAGATTTGTTGTAAGTTGTAAGTTTCTAATGTAATTGAAACGGGCTGTGAAGATGTTTTAATTCTGCTTAAATTCTAAAGTAACTGAATTGATCCGAAGTAGTGTGATCACAGAATTATTTCATGATAGTTGAGCCCGACGTACAGTGACTCTGTTAAGATTAAAGCAGTAACCTGAAGCAGTGTGGTTTTTGCCCGACGTACTGTGGAACTGTTTTAAACAGACATATATTAGTTTGACTCTGAGGAACTGTGGCTGGAAGTGTGGCTGTTTAAGAAAATATAAAACAAAAAGACCCGACGTGCTGTGGTTTTGTCCAATGTACTGTGACAAACATTGTTAGATTTTTCTTAAATAGTTGCAGAAGTTGAAGCTGTAAGTGCTTGGTTTGCCTGAAGTGTGAGACATATGTTATAATCCTGTTAAGATTCTAAAGTAATTGAATCATCCCGACATAGTGTGGTAGCAGAGTTGTATTAGACCTATTGTTTCGAAAGTAACTGAAACTGAGTAAGTTGTGATAATTCTGATAAAATTCTAAAGTGACTGAATTGACCCAACACAGTGTGGTCACAGAATTATTTCATAATTGTTGTGTGTTTTGATGTAGTGAGTCCAATGCACTGTGACTCTGTGAAGTCTAAAGCCCAAAAGCAGTGTTGATTTCCCAACATACTATAAATGAGTAATTAAGTAAACTGCCTTAAAAATATAACCTCAAAAGTGTGGTTTTGTCCGATGTACTGTGACATTGTTACATTTTTAACAGTTTAATGTAGTGAAGTGTAAGGCCCGATGGAGTGTGGCCATGTCCGAAGAACTGAAAAATTGGTTCAGAAACCAGACGTAGTGTGGTTGTTTTATTCATTTGTGTCCAAAGCACAGGAGCTGTGAATAATAAGACTAATAGGTATCTTAAAGAAACTAGATAATGTTCAGTCACTGAAGGAATAAAGCCTATTGAATTGCTAAAGACAATTTAATAAGATTGTGAAAATGGAAAAGCTGATAGTTAAATACATTGCTAAGCACGGCTCAGTAGGAATGTTTGATGGGATAGAGAAGGCAGATGATCCATACGAGTGGGCTATGTCTCAATTTAAAAACTGTCCCAAAATGCCTAAAAACAAAGAAGGAAAAGTTGCCAATGCACTCCAAGCAGTTCTTGCATCGTACAAAGTAACTAGGAGGAGAGTAGATGAGCTAGAGGCTGAAAATGAACGACTCCGTTTCAGAGTAATAGCTACTAAAAATGACCATGCAAGTGAAACAATATGGAAAGAAGAAAAGGTTAGGATGCAAAATGAGATCACACGTCTTACAAATAACAATAGCATGCTTAGATCATCTGTAGAAGCATTGTCCAACAATTTGGAAGAAGAAAAAGTTGCATATCAGTTTATGATAAAGAATGGCACAGCTAAGAAACACAGCAGTATGACACCGTTAGGAGTAACGCTGTGTAACCCAATTTCAGAAGTACTAGATTTACAGGAAGATGAAAGTTGGGAAAGAGATTCTGAGTATTCTGACTGCACAGCTAGCACCAGTGCGAACAAGACAGAATGGAAATGGAAATGAGAGGGTTCTTGATCAAAGAACATAAAATGGCCAAGCTGTTAGACAGTTGTCTGTTATGGACTTTCAAAGTCTTGTTACAGCTGTGGGTACTTTTGACCCTGATAATATGGATCCTGTAGAGTTTTCGTCAAAACTGGAGAAGGTAGTGAATGTTTATAGTGTGTCAGACGAAGATGCTTGTAGACTTCTGATGATCTGCATTCCTTGCTCATTACCTGGTGCTCTCTCACAGGAAATTCGTGACAAAAGAGCAGACAAAGAAGCAAGGAGAGAAGCTCTACTTAGACTTGTTGGGACTGATTTGATTAACTTGAGGAAAATAACTGAGGTGACAATGGAACCTGGAGAGCATCCTCGAGCATTTGCTTCCAGGTTGTGGGAAATGTTTAGATGTTACAATGGTTTGCCAAATGCAACTAAACAAAACCTCATGTTTAAGTCTGCATTAATTGCACAGAGCAGTTCACACACGCGGGAAGCCATTGCTCTGCATGTAGATGTAAATACACCATACGAGCAAATCATTTCCAAAATGACACAGCATTTCAATGCAAGATGTCAAATGAAAGCTGCAGAATCAAGACATCCAGTTTCTGCATTTAGCAAGAGAGAAGGCTTTAGATTATCTAATGGTTTCTATCAGAGACCAAGGAGATTTGAAAGGGTAAATTCAGAAGGTGTTACTCTCTGTTATGCATGTGGAAAAGCTGGTCACATTGCCAGACATTGTCAAGAGAATAAGAAACCTTGTGAAAGCTTTGCATGTCATGCATGTGGAAAGGATGGTCACATAGCAAGGCATTGTTTGGAGAAAGGTAGGAAAGATCAGGAAGTTGTTTGTTTTGCTTGTGGAAAGATGGGACACAAGGCAAGACAGTGTCACTTTTCACACAAAAGAAAGACGGGTTATCGTGATTTGCTTAAGAAGATTTTTAGATTTAATTTAGAAACCCAATTGGCATTGTTGAAAGGAAATAAGGATGAAGCCATTCATACCTTACCAGACACAGCACTGCAGGAACATGACTGTAGTTCAGTCACAAGCAGATGCTGATGTGAATTGGAGGAATTTTTTTTTTTTTGATAGTAACATATTTTAGAAAAATAGGTTTACTATCAAAAGGGGGGTAGTTCTTTATAATTTATGAGAAATGTGTTAATGGCATTGATATTTAAATATAACTTCTGAGAAATTATTTAATTGCATTTTGTGATTAAATTTATGTAACACTGATGTTTTAAATGTGAAAAGATTCTTGTGGGGGAAAAGGGGGCAACCTCTTGTTTTTGATTGTTTCAGGTATAAGCATTAAGATGTTTGTTGGAAAGGTGTAACTTCTTGGAGAAAAATGATCTGGTCATCCGGAGTACAAGAGATTTCCAGCAGAACAAGTGGAGCCAGAGGACTTCCAGACGAAAAAGGACATTGTAAAGAACAGAGTGATCACCATGACTGAGAAAATCAAGAGACTGCCAGACCTGCAAGATCCAGAACTCCAGTCCTAAAAGATCTAGAAATCCTGAGATTCACTTTGGGATGATGGACTTTAGAGAACCACACAGACTACAACACCAGTGTCTGCTTCTTTCTGAGGACTTGCTATCCAATGTTAAATGAATGGACAACAGATCAGAGAAACACAAAGTGATCAAGATTTTTAGAAGACTACGGACAGCAGTCTTATCACCAAGATAGAAAACAAGTGGGCAAAGGACATACCCACTCAAAGAAATGCACAAAGACAGGGACTCACTGCACATGACTAGAAAGACACAAATATATTATTGTCTATTGAATGCACACGTGGACAAAGGATGTTCACACTGATAAAAAGGGACAAAACGCACATGAAGAAAACACAATGCATGTACACACGCCTACACACACACACCCACACACACACTTTATGCTATTGATATTGATTTGGCTATGTTTGTACTGTCATAATGTTTAGTACATTGGACAATTCCTTTTGCTGTTATGGTTCTCAAGCGCTCCTCTCCCAAACCCAAGGAAATGTTTGTATGTAATTTTGCCAAATTTTAGAAAAGTCGCTATGATAATTTTGCCTAATTGGATGGAGCGATAACCAGTGTGCATGAGGTGATGACCCAATGACGGGTAAGATTCTCCAGTGGCCAGACGGGGTTCAACCTAAGGCAGGGCTTCACCGCCACTGGGCACCTGCCCGGGAAGGGAGATGTAATCTGTGTAACAGGAGTGAGTGTGATGCTTCTTTTGGGCCAAGAGCATCAAAGAGGGGACTGTAAGAATCTATAGTCTGCCTCGACCCAGACTCCACTCCACAATATATGTTTGATCATGCTCATTTCCCAAAAGGGCTTAATTATTATAGAGAAGAAGACATTCAACAGTTGTTTCTTGACCATTTGAGATGATTACATCCTGAGCAAATGGTGACCAGTTGTAGCATGGGAGCGGGTGTGGGACATCGAGAACCATCTCAGACAAAGAGGTGTCAAAACTTAATTAACATACTACAGCTATTACGACAAGAGCAACTTCATTTACATTTAGGGTAGTAAACTGTAACGGTATAAAAAGTTTGAGCTAAGGATGTTCTGGGTTCATTCCGACTCCGTTGAACCCAAGGTACTACATGTACTTTGTCACTGCTAAGCTGCAATAAACATCTTCATCGAGAATTTCTACGTCCTCATCACTTTTTCTTACAATGTCAACTAACTCTCGGAGTAGACTGTTAGGGTAGGTTTAGGGTTAGTTGAATAAGTTGACAAAGAAAGTGTTAGAAGATATTAAGCAGACAGTCTACTAATACTCTACTAACTGCTAGTTGACATGTAGTTGCAAAGTTAATTACTGTTAGTAGAATTTCTAAAGTGGACTATCAAAATAAAGTGTTACCTGAAAGATACACTACTGAATATATAGCCTATTTCATGTAATCACTCAATGAGTGTTTCAACAGCGGAAAGACATCAGCTTGAAAACATTGTCACATCCCTGCTGGGTAAAATGCTGGTTGTAGCTGGTCAGCCAGCCTGATCTTAGCTGGTCAGCAGGCTGGTTTTAGAGGGGTTTTGGCCACTTCCTTAGCTGGTCAGGCTGGGAGACCAGCTGGAACAAGCAGCTAAAACCAGCTACCTCCAGCTTAAACCACCTAAGACTTAAACAGCCAATCTTAGGCTAGTTTTAGCCTTTTTTTTTTTTTTTTAGCAGGGATAACAGCAGAAAATTCCTTCTGTGTCCATAAACTAGCATTTAACATTTATAGATACAACATTATTATAAAAATATGAACTTTTACAAAATTCACTGTAGCCTACAGGTTACTGTTACATCTTTTGCTCCAACCACTGGTTAATGTGATGAAATAATTAAGAAATAAGATAAATTACAATAGACTAACATTTGAAGTTATGGCATGTTTAACTAATGTGGGGTAATGTGAAGTAATCAGCAGTCGTAGAATTTATTTATGCCTGATTTTCTGTCATGGTCTATGGACCCCCCGAATTAGCATTGGCCACCCCCTGGCCACCCCATCTATAAAACTCTAATTCCGCCACTGTGTAAACGTCATAGAAATGCTATGTTTTCCATCTATATTCTCAATTATTCTTAAATGAGACAAACAACTCTATTAAATGTTAAAGATGCATGTGCATGTGAGAGGCTCAGGGTTTTTTGGAGGTTGTGTCAAGAATGACATGCAGTCCTAAAAATAATTACCAAAAGCTGTTGAAGTTAGTTCAGTGTGAAACGTATGTTTTACAAAAGAATAAAAAAAAAAAAAAAAAAAAAAAAAACATACATTCATGGCCAAAAATATCAGCACTCTTGCAATTTTGTCAAATCTCAAAAAAAAAAAAATATTTGCAAATGTTTTGGTACTCACATGTTTATTTTTTCTATCCACAGGTTTTATATGGGATTTAGATCTGGACTCATTGCTGGCCATTTCAGAACTCTCCAAGGCTTTATTTGTAACCATTTCTAAGAGCTTTTTGAAGTGTTTCGGGCAGTGTTAATTTTGACAGCAAATTTTAATTTAGTTTTAGTCATAGTCTTTTGACTAAAATGCCATTTAGTTTTTAGTCATATTTTAGTCATCTAAATTGTTTTTAGTTTTGGTCTAGTTTTAGTCGACTAAATCTAGTATAGTAAATTTAGGTTAAAATTTAATGGGTTTAGTTACAGTGCAATGCATTTATTAAGCATTTCTCTAAAATTTCCAAACTCATTATATAGGTTTGATATTAAGGTTTAATCATGATAAACACACACTGCGATGATACACAACATGCCTTAATATTAAAATTAAATAAAACCACTTCTCAAATAAAGAACATGGTCTTCTTTTCAATGAAATACCAATGGTTATATAGGCTAATTATGCATTCTTTAAAGTAACTTGTTTACCATATTCTTAATTCTTTCAAACAGACATGTTTATTTCTATAAATGAATTTAGGTTAATCTTTAGGGCTACATAAGTGATTCAGTCAAGAGCAGTGTGTGGTTTTCTGTCTTTCTTTTGTTGCTTGATTAACATCAGTGACTCGGAATAGCAACTAAATGTGGCTGCTATATCTTTAAAACGGAATGCACGAATGCAATGGATGCAATGTCCTGATACACTTTCTCTTTACTGTTTGCGTTCATTTAAGATGTATTCCTTACGTGAATACTCGTCAAAACGGACAATTTGAGATTATTTTGTGTGTATTTCTCAGTTCATGCAACGCAAAAGAGTGTGAGATGTGCTTTCTGTGTGTATGCGCTCAGAAAACAAGACTGAATTGAGTTCTTTTGCGTCGTCAAATTTATCCATATGTCTGCACTTCTCGTACTCCCACATATTGACATTTTTGAACATTTTATAAGACGTGCAGCAAGTTTTATTTTAGCTTGTGTCCCGCTGGTTTGTATGCATCTAACCTTCTACTGCGCAACAGATTTTTCTGAATGAATCTCTTTCCATATCGCCCCTCCCTAACATTTTTGTCTCATTTTTATTCAATGATGAAAATGCCAGTAGATTTTTGTCATAGTTTTTGTCATTCAACAATAATTTTAGTTTGTTATCATTTTGTTTTTGTCTGTGAAAAAAAATGCTGTCAATGAAAATTATTTGTCAATGAAATTAACACTGATTTCGGGTCATTGTCCTGCTGGAAGACCCATGACCTCTGGTGGAGACATAGCTTTCTGACACTGGCCACTTCGTTGCACCCCAAAATTCTTTGGTAATCATCAGATTTCATGATACCATTAACACAGTCAAGGCATCCATTGCCAGAAGCAGCAAAGCAACCCCAAAACGTCTTTGAACCTCCACCATGTTTGACTGTAGGGACTGTGTTCTTTTCTTTGAAGGCCTTGTTTCTTTTTCTGTAAACAGTGTCATGATGTCCTTTACCAAAAAGCTCTACCTTTGTCTCATCTGTCCACAGTACGTTCTACCAGAAGGATTGTGGTCACATAAGTTTTGGAAAACTCCAGTCTTGCTTTTTTATGCCTTTGTGTCAGCAGTGGTGTACTACCATAGCGTCCCTTTTCATTCAGATGGTGACGGATTGTGCAAGCTGACACTGTTGTAACCTGTATCTGTAGATCTGCTTGAATTTGTTTTGAACAATCCTTCATTGTAATTTTTTCGTTATTTTTGCTCTTTCGTTAACGTCCAGGGAGGTTAGCTACAGTGCCATAGGCTATAAACCTCTTGATGATATTGCACAAAGTGGACACAGGAACATTAAGATCTCTGGAGATAGACTTGTAGCCTTGAGATTGTCCATGTTTTTCCACATTTTTTTCTCTCAAATCCATAGACAACGTTTTACACTTTTTTCTTTTCTCCATGTTCAGTGTGACACAAAACACAAAGGTTGAGTCAACTTTTCTCCATTTTAACTGGTTGCAAGTGTGATTACTATATTGCCCACACCTGTTACTTGCCACAGGTGTGTCTAAATACAAATTAGAGGAGCATCACTGCTTGAAAAGCAATTGCTTCTTACAATTTTGACAAGGTGTCAATAATTTTGTCCAGTCCATTTTTGAGTTCTGTGTGACATTTAATAAAGTTTGACTTTTCTTCTCTGTTTTTTTTTTTGTGTGTGTGTGTGTGTGTGTGTGTGTTGTTCCAGTGCAAACAAAAACAACAAGCACACAAATACCAAAACATTTGCAATTGGAATTTATGAGCAATATTACATGAGTAGATGTGAGATATGGCTGTATATCAGATTTGGGCGTAGGCCAAGTGCCATAGGTAATCACAGATAGAGAGATGGACTGGGCAAGTGTGATTAATATATATATATATATATATATATATATATATATATATATATATATATACACACACAGATACCGATTTTTAAAAACCATAATCCTGACAAGAGATCAACCAATCAGACATATCTGTTACTATGCAAAGATCTCCGCAAAAGACATGGGCAGTAAGCAGTTAATTCCTATAATGCATTGTGAATGTTGTATAATTTATATTGTATATTCATTTCATAGCTTTTCACTTGGTTGTGCTGCTTCCAGTAGTGTATGTTTATGTTAGAGCTTTTATGCAATCATATTTCAGCCAGTGGCTGACATCATATGTTGCCATGGTGCCTGTAGCTTAAAATAAATGGCAATGAAACAACTGCGTCCCAGTTCACCTACTTACACTATTCCCCAAAAGTATGTTCTCTTTTTGTGAAGAAAAAGTACATACTTTTCAGTATGTAGCAAAATTTGGGACTTTGGGGCATACTACCTCATCATAACTGCATCTTTAACGGATGCTCTGTTGTTAAGTTAAGTGCATCCTGTCACTGTTTAAACTGCCCTGTCAATCATTTTTTCACAGTTAACATCCACATTTTGTTTAATTTGATTTCCCACTGTATTGAAGAGACATAAAGAGGGATGTTGATCTGCCAGTCATGGGTCTTTCATGCCAAGAACTCTGCTCATTAGTTTGCAAAATTATGCATTTGAAAGTTAATGACCAATTGTGTCTTTGTAAAAGTTCACTGGTTGCTGCAGATGAAATATAATACATGTTTTTTTTTTCATCAGGTTAAACTATTATTTGTCATTTAAAACCCATTTTGCTACCTGTCCATCGGTCTCACACATCCACCGTGTTTGTAGTTTTTAACACTTTATTTTTTTTATTTGTAGTTTTAATCGAATCGAATCCTCATCTAGCAGGTGTATGATAACATCAGCATTTTTACATCCTTTGATTGGATAATTGGACTAGTCAGAGCTTGCAAATTGCATCTGTAGCGAACTGCACAAGCTAAAACATGTTCCAGTAGATTTAACAGCTTTTTTTTTTTTTTTTTAACATCTCCTAATTCTGAGGGGGATAAAAAAGAATTGTGAGATATAAACTTGCAATTACGAGAAAAAAAAAGTCAGAATTTTTAATCTTGCAGTTCTGAATTTATAACTTGCAGTTGCAAGTTTATGTTACAAAATATTGACTTTATGTCTCGCAATTGCGAGATAAAAAGTTGTAATAACAGGCTTCTATAGCATCCAGCTGTCTCTGTAGCGGAATAAAACGCAGTTAGAGACATTTGATGAAACTGATAAAACATCACTACAATAAACATACGATTGCGGCAATATATGGTTTATCTGTGTTCAAGTTACCTCAGATATATATATTTAAAAATATATATTTAAAGACTAAAAGTACATTTACAGGTGCTGGTCATATAATTAGAATATCATCAAAAAGTTGATTTCACTAATTCCATTCAAAAAGTGAAACTTGTATATTATATTCATTCATTACACACAGACTGATATATTTCAAATGTTTATTTCTTTTAATTTTGATGATTATAACTGACAACTAATGAAAATCCCAAATTCAGTATCTCAGAAAATTAGAATATTACTTGAGACCAATACAAAGAAAGGATTTTTAGAAATCTTGGCCAACTGAAAAGTATGAACATGAAAAGTATGAGCATGTACAGCACTCAATACTTAGTTGGGGCTCCTTTTGCCTGAATTACTGCAGCAAAGTCCAGTCCTTTTTGTCTTTAGCCCAGGCGAGACGCTTCTGACGCTGTCTGTTGTTCAAGAGTGACTTGACACAAGGAATGCGACAGCTAAAACCCATGTCTTGCATACATCTGTGCGTAGTGGTTCTTGAAGCACTGACTCCAGCTGCAGTCCACTCTTTGTGAATCTCCCCCACATTTTTGAATGGGTTTTGTTTCACAATCCTCTCCAGGATGCGGTTATCCCTATTGCTTGTACGTTTTTTTTTCTACCACATCTTTTCCTTCCCTTTGCCTCTCTATTAATGACTTGGACACAGAGCTCTGTGAACAGCCAGCCTCTTTTGCAATGAATTTTGTGTCTTGCCCTCCTTGTGCAAGGTATCAATGGTCATCTTTTGGACAGCTGTCAAGTCAGCAGTCTTCCCCATGATTGTGTAGCCTACAGAACTAGACTGAGAGACCATTTAAAGGCATTTGCAGGTGGTTTGAGTTAATTAGCTGATTAGAGTGTGGCACCAGGTGTCTTCAATACTGAACCTTTTTACAATATTCTAATTTTCTGAGATACTGAATTTGGGGTTTTCATTAGTTGTCAGTTATAATCATCAAAATTAAAAGAAATAAACATTTGAAATGTATCAGTTTGTGTGTAATGAATGAATATAATATACAAGTTTCACTTTTTGAATGGAATTAGTGAAATAAATCAACTTTTTGATGATATTCTAATTATATGACCAGCACCTGTATAACGCAATGTTAATTGACATAACTTTCTATCACTGTATAGAACACTATAAAATAGCATGATTGCTGCCTCTTTCTCTGATTTAAAACCACGTCAGATCACAGAAGTAAGTTCAAACACTCAACTAATTTTATTAAGTGAATTTGGACTAAAAACATGTCTGAGACTGAGATCTTCCTTACAATTTGCTAGTAGATTTATACCTGAAGAACTGCTTATTAACAAAAACAAACAAACAAAAAAAAAAAAGCAAAAGTGGCATTGTGATGTAAAAAATAAAATAAAAAATCAATACACTTTTTGCAGTTATCTAAAGTATGCTCAGCTGAGTGCCAGTTGCTTCCCACTTGACTAAATTGCAGATGCACAGTGCAAAAAAACAGTCCACTAGTTGTTCACACAGATACAGTTGTTGCTGAAAGCACACTTTGTCATGCCATTGTAACAAATACACTCTTGATCATTACTTCTTATTAATGCATTACCATTACAGAAGTCTGCTGCATTTCTCATAGGGGCTTATGCAGTGCAAAATAACACTCCTCTGCAAAATTATGTTGGAAAAATTTGATGTGAAACAGGAATTAAGTATTTAATGGTCAGTGGATGCCCTTTGTCCACAAGTTGATTTGATTCCACAGGGTCTTAATGAAAAGTCTATAACATACTTTGGTTAACATTTCTCAATGATAGTGTAAAACAAAACCCTTTTTACCTTGTCAAAAACAGCTATGTTCACAGTGAGCCGTTTTGGTGATTGTCCCTTTAAATGCTTATGAGCTCTGCTCACCTCGTCCACTCTTCCGTGGGGTGACGAGTGGTTCTCTCTGAGAATTTCCGCATTTAGCCGCAGAACAAATTATTTGTGCAAACATAAAAGCATTTAGGCAAACTGTGGGGTGCATTCCCTTCAAAAACAAAGTAATCCACTGTGTCTTCAGCAGCTCAGATGTCGGGAGTAAATAATGACTGCTTGCTTTGTTCATTATTACATCCAACAACAAAACATCCCAGTCGCTTAGGAGACATTCTTGTCTACTCCTGCCCCAGCATCGAAACAATGGCAGACAGTTTACAGCTCACTCAGGGTGGGTCTAAGGTAAGACGGCTGTGTCTATCAACAACTGAGGGAGTGGCTTTGGTCTGTGTGTCATCACACAGCCAAGAATCTGAGAATGGCTTGATTTGAGAAAGGGGTTATTATTTATAGGTTTAAAAAAAAAAATGGGTGGATTTTGTGTGCCAAAACACATTTATGTTTAAACAACATGTAAAAATTAATTTATCATCCGATGACCCCTTTAAACTTAAAACACTTCAAGATCGATCTGTTTCATTATAAAAGACATAATGGACTGGAGTAATGTGGATTACTATTTGTAAAATTGTATATTATTTTGAATCTTAATATCTGACAGCACCCATTCACTGCATAGGTTCAGTCATTGAGCAAGTAATGTAATGTTAAATGTCTTCAAATCTGTACTGGTAAAGAAACAAACTAATTTACAGCTGGATTTATTTATTTTTGTTTAATTTGCATTTTTTTTGGGGGGGGGGCATTTTTTTAAACTATATTCCTAGTATATACAGTTTCCTCTCACGACTATGTTCTTAATACTTCTAAAAACATGCACTTAATCATGAACTTTATTAAGTCAAATTAAAGGTTTCATTTTACAGTACACTCACCAGCCACTTTATTAGGTACACCTGTCCAACTGCTTGTGATTGTAAACATCTATTTAGCTAATCACATGACAGCAACTTACTGATTTACTGCATGTACTGTAGGCTTGATCAAGACAACCTGCTGAAGTTTAAACTTAGCACCAGAATAGAGAAGAAAGATAATTTAAGAGAACATGGTATGCATGAAATGAGCTGAAAGAAAGGCAACAATAACTCAAATAACCAATAACAGGCATATCTGAACGCACAACACACAACCTTGTAGCAGATGGGCTACAGCAGCAGAAGCACACATTTGGTGGAACTCCTGTCAGCTAAAAGTCTAAAATCTTGCCTAGGGCACCAACAGAGCCTGGGCCGGCCCTGATTTAATATTACATTTAAAATTAAGTATATTTTTCCATAGTAAATACTATTTTGGAAAGAATGCTAAAGCGTAATGACCTGTATACACCAAAGATGGTAACTATAAAGATAACAACAAACATATAGTTCTAAAAGTCGTTCTCAGTATTAAAGAATAACAGAGTCCACACCACAGCTATATCAATAAAGGCACAGAGAAACAATATCGCTGAAATCACTTTCAGAACTTTTTTTTTTTTTCCAGCTGATGAACAATAAAAACAATGAACCAATCAGAATCAATCCTGCTATAACAAGCTTAAGAATTTAAAGTGGCAGACACTTGCGCTTAGAATAAACAGACAATATTGTTCGCTGACAGGGATGCTAATATGAATGGGTCTTAATTATTATTCACAAGGTTAAACCTTGTACTATCTAATAAACAACTTTTATTATGGATGGCTAAACTGTTTTGATCTTTACCCTCCAACCACCTGGCTTAATTCGTATTCTGACTAAGAAGTGCATGTATTATATGTAAGTTAAATATGTCTGTTAATCAAGTTCTCTTCCACCTTCAATACCATGGCTGAGGTAAGATCCTTGAGCAAGGCACTGAACCCCCAGCTGCTCCTCGGGCATCACTGTAGACTCTTACTCGTAACTAAATTCTTAAATAAATTCAAGTTTAAAAAAAAAAAAAAAAAGAAAGAAAGGAATGTCTTTGTGTATAACTTGTTGGGCATTCAAAGTCAGTGGTGCAAATTGTGTTTGATTTTAATATGTACTGCTAGTTGGAATTCAATTTAATCTCAAGTGAGAGAAAGCCATCCCAACATGGCATGCACGTTTTTTCCGAGTACGCCAAGCTGAACCAAAAAAAGAGATTGGCTTCATTAAAGGTGTAGGTGTATAAAGCTCAATGAACAGAGATTATATCACTGTCCTTTCAACCTCTCCTGTTTTTCTGTTGAAAGCAAAATAAGGCAAAATCGTTCCACCCACAGCCAGGCACCATTAGCAAATGTTAAATAAAGCTTGTGAGTGAATCTGCATATAGATGTTGTCATTGATTTCAATTTACTATTATTTTGATTCCTCAGCAGGGCTTTGTGTCATTCTCAAGTCATGCATAGCCGATTACGGCTGGTAAAGAGCACACTTTTGTAGACCTCAGTAAAGCCAAATGACTCTGATGAGCTGGGAATGAAGCAAGCTGGGCTCTTAAGAAAGTGACATATGAATGAATGCAGGCCTGTTTTGTCAAAAAATGTCTCAGGTTACGTGTGTAACCACGGTTCCCCTAGGAACACTATGGGAACGCCCCCGGCGAGACACCATACTGAAGTGTATGTAGAATCAGTCCTATGGAGAAATGCCACGTCATGAGCGAGATGACGTAGCGATCCAGGAAGCATAAGAGAGCACCGGCACAAGCTCATTCAGCTTGCAATGAAGTGAGCGTGTGCAGGGGTGCCAGGAGTATGGCAACAAGATGCAGCTTCTCGTTTCCTAGGGGAACCATGGTTACATACGTAACCTGAGACATTCCCCCACGGTCACTCTAAGCTGCGTCGAAACGCTATGGGAACGAGAATACCCACTGCGCCATACGAGTGAGCCCCCTCTGCCTGTGTCTGTAGTGCACATCAGGAGGCGAGGACTCGAGCACCTGGAGTAGATGGAATGTGCAGATTGTGTCCAGACTCTGAGGTCCAGAAGGAAATGTTTCAGTGCCCAAAACACAACCAGCATCTCCAGGCAATTGATGTGCCACATGAGATGGTGACCTTCCCACAGACCTTAGGCAGAGCGGCCACTCATGACCACTCCTCAGCCTGTGAGCTAGAATCAGCCAGTCGTCAGTATGTGGATGTCCTGGAGTCGCAAAGGAGCCAGAGCAGCATCCACACACTTGGTGAAAGTGCGGGCTGAGAGTGACAGGCCGAAGGGAAGAACCCGATACTGGTAACCTCAGGAACTTCCTGTGTTGTGGAAGGATGGAGACATGGAAGTATGCATCCTTCAGATCTATGGTGACAAACCAGTCCTCGGACCTGATTTGTGTCACAATCTGAGCTATAGTCAGCATCTTGAACCAAAACTGTTTGATGGCGCGGCTCAAAGACGCAGATCTATAATGGGACGCAACCCTCCATCCTTCTTTGGAACAATGAAGTAGCGTCTGTAGAACCCAGACTCTCATTCGAGAGGAGGGACCACCTCAATGGCCTCCTTCCTTAAGAGAGTCTCTACTTCTTGTTCCATCACCAGAGCCTGCTGGGAGCCCACGAGTGTGGGTAGAACCCCGGAGAAACTAGGCAGATGAGAACCACACTGGATTCTGTAGCCTCCTTCTACAGTCTGCAGGATCCATGTGAGACGTTCGGCAGAAGCTTCCACACTGCCAGGAAGCCTACTAAGGGAACCAGCCTCTCGAGGCTGGCCTCTGGTGTGGCTAGAGAAGTCACTATGGTGCCTTGAAGTGGATGACCGGCAGGGAACAACCAATCTGACCTCTCTAGAACCCTCACTGGAGGGGACGAGCATTCTCGCGCCGTACCAAGGCCGGGCAGCGACTGAGAACTTTGCTCGTTGAAGCCTACTGAGCCCTGAAGCACCAAGGGTGGCAGGGGTATCAGTTGACTCGAGGATGCAAGCCCCTCAGAGCTGGCATCTGCTAGAGGTTCCAGCTCGGTGTCCTGAAGCAGATAACTGGTAGGAAGCAACTGATTTATCCCCTCTAGTGCCCTCCTTAGAGGGAACGAGCATTCCCATGCCGTACCGTACTGGGCGGCAGCTGGAAACTTCGCCCGTTGGAGTCTGCTGAGCCCTGAAGCACTGCAGGTGGCAGGGGTATCAGCATGGCTCCCTGAGGAGGAAGGAGCACTGAAGTTTGTACCTCTCCTCCCCAGGGGGGGCTGCCCTCAGGGCCGTGACGCTCTTGGCGCCAGGCCAAGGCCCTCTTGGACAAAATAACCGCAGATCCACTTTCTGTCCTGAGAGCATCACCCAAACCCCTGGCATTCCTGCGGCGTCTGGGAAGCGATGTCTTATTTTGTCGCTAACGATATGAGGAGCTTGATAATTGGGGCTGCTCTCGCTCAGCAGCCCCGGGGACCTGAGTTCCATTAGCAGATCGGCCTGGTAGGCCTGCAGCTCTGACATGGTGTGCAGACACGGACTAGCCTGACCCGCTGCCATATAAACTTCCCAAACCAAAGCAGGTGTGAGTTTTAGAGCCTTTTTGGGAAGCTTCGGGGACTTCAGGGACGATGCTGAGACGGGGAGAGATAGCTTGCAAGCGTCTACTACACCACTGGCATCGCCCAGTATCCCTTCTCATTCAGCCACACAATATTGGAATATGTAGCGCTGAAGAGGCGGGATAAACAATGTAAGGGAAACTAGATCAAATTTTAATTGATTCAGTTTGATATTCGAATCATAAAGATTCTGAACCGTGTGATCAATTTAATTCACACCGGACAGTTCATTAACTGTTTATCCACCAAAAGGTTTAACTCAGTACCTATTCTGTTGCTTATATTACGCTCCTGGCCATAGATCGCAATATAACAAGGAAAGGTTTGGATACTTTAAGCTTAGGTAACTGGATCTGGGCATACAATAACTTATGAACTCAAAGACACAAGACACGGCTCTTTAAAAATGAAACACTGGTTTATTAAACTACTCTACGATACAGAAACTAAGCTACTGAGATTCACACGCATTCACACACACACACACACACACACACACACGCACACAAGTTCAGGGTGATGAAAGTTACTGAGTTTGAAAATAATCCCAAATTTCTGTCTTTGCTACCAGTCTCTAAATCGCAACTTGATAATAATCATAAGGCAGGAATTTGGCTATGATTTGCTACGGAGACTTATGCACCAATTCAAGCTAGGAAGAGGGAGATTTTGTTACTTGCTCTGCGTTGCTCGGGTGTTCCGTGATGGGCTCGCTTCAGCGTAGGAACGGTGCGGCTCCTGATTGGTCGGCGATCGGTCTGGAATGACGTCTTTTAGGAAACTCCTCGGTGAGGATTGGATGACTGGAAGCGGTTTCGTGGGCCTTCGGGCGTTGCTTAGTAACGGCGCGACGCTGGATGCTCTTCCGAGTGCCTTGGAGTTACAGCCGCTTCCCGAGGCTCGTCTGTTAGTTTGAGAGTTCTGATGGCAAGAACGCCGCGCAGTTGGAAAGTGCGAGATGATCGTCCGCAAAGAAGATTGGTCGAGCTGTTTAGCAAGAGATCTTGTGCAGGAAGTTCCGGCGGTTCAAGCAACGAGTTGCATTGACACTAGTGTTTTAATCGGGTCCTCTGAGCCCATCCCACGGGGCTGTGGTCCAATGAATTACCTAGGGGGCAGAGCCTCACCCAGCACGGTCATTTTCTTTTGTGCATACATTAATTTGCGTGCATTCCATTAGTGGGAGGGATATTTCTCCAACTTTCAATAATAATATCAATACACAGCTGTAATATCCGTATTGTACACAGGACGCACATTTCATTCATACATTCACTCAGCATGCGTCATTCTGATAAGATTGATATCAAACACGCAGATACTTGACCTACATATGGATACATTTGGTCATTCCCACATATAGACAACAAAAGAAGTATAAGGCACAGATAATTCTGTTCACGTAAAGCACACAGAAGAATACAGCAAAGGTATATGGTACACTATTAGCGAGTATATTTGCTCTGAAAGAAAATAGGAATAACTGTTCTTATAGATTGTTTTCTCTAGTTTCAGGTGAGTCCGCGTTAGTGATCAATGCGTAAAAGAGGGGAGGGGGAGTTGAATGCCCCTGAGTTCAGATAAGTGTCACAAGTGGAAACCCTGTTGCGCGAGCCCTCTTGGCTCTGGAGTTAAAATTGCGCGCATGTTTTTCTTTGTTTATTGATTATTGAATTTATGAATAGTGGGTCATTAGTCACACAGGCCATCTGTTCCGTGGCTGATCTGAAGCAGAAAATAAATTTCTGTTGATTAGGTCGTCCTGTTTTTTCCCTTTGATCCTGTCTGGGAAGAGGTGATGGTCCGACCATTTGGTTTTAATTGCTCTCCACGCAGGACGGGCGTTCTGTTTTCTGAGTGGATTATCTTATCGCTAGTTCGCCCCCCCTTTCAGAGCTAGATAGGGCGATTTGGTCCGATCGGCGCCAGAGATGGGGAGTGATTGCTTTTATGATTCTTAGGCTGCTCACGTGGGGGCAGTCGCTAAGTTTTATGGCAAAGCCCAGTTGGAATGAGAATCTCCAGATGTTCTGTAATTGTGATTCTGTGGTTCTCTTGTTGACAGAGCCGAATTCCTACAACAAGGTTTCTCTCATGATCTCGACACCTCAGTGTGGAGATCGGGGAAAAAAGGAAGGCCCCAGTGTGAAGGCTGTGAAGGAACATGCAAGAAACGTTCATCTAATATTATTTATTTATTTAATAAATGTCCTGCTTCCCAATGTTAAGCTTGGCTACAGCACAAGTCACAACCTCCACAACAGCGGGATCGCTGTTCATTAAACACGGCCAGACTGGAGAGAAGCACGCGGAGTGGGGGAAGCTCACAATCATGACAGTCAGCCCCCTCGAGAGCTGACTGTGCGTGCTCCGCTCCTAAACAAACGACACATAGATTGTGTGCGTCTAAAATGCTGTTCGCTCGCCACTTCTTATTGATTACACTTTGACATGATAGTAACTTTTCTGGCAACAAAATTCTTCACAGACATACAACAGATGCGCTCGCTGAAGAGCAAAAAGCTGAATGAGCTTGTGCCGGTGCTCTCTTATGCTTCCTGGATCGCTACGTCATCTCGCTCATGACGTGGCATTTCTCCATTGGACTGATTCTACACACACTTCAGCACTCCCATAGCGTTTCGACGCAGTTTAGAGTGACCGTGGGGGAATCTACTTATGTAACATCAGAAATGACAACTACATTTTTCTTTGTAACCTGGAGCTTCTTCTTCATGATAAATCCTTTCTTTTTCCATCCATCATTTTAAAGTTAGTTTAAAGTTACTCTTTAAAATGATCTATCCATCATTAGCGCAGCTATAATATGAAGATAAACATAAGGAGGAGTTCTCACATTATAGACCTTTAAAGTAACAGTTCACACAAATATAATGTTTTATTTAATCACCCTTACATCATTAAAATCTTGTATGCTTTTTTCCACGATCAAGAAAATTTTAAACTATTTTTCACCCTTGTGAAAAATAAGTGTGCTTAATTTATTTATTTATTTTTTTAGAGGTTTAAAGGGGGCGCGACCAAAAAAGTTTGAGAAGCACTGGCTAAAGATGAACACAATCTATCTCAGCCATCTGTAAGCCATGGCATTTTCATTCAGTTGAGGAACTGTATGTGAATTACAATAAAAATGTCTGATCCAAAAGCTAATGTTAAGGATGTTTCTAAACAGCGGCATTTCAAGCTGTGCGTTCCTCCCTGCCCTCGTTTCATTACGGGTGGGGATACACACAGTTTTTGTGTCGTCTGTTTGGGAGCGGAGCATGCAGCATCAGCCTTCGAGTGGGCTGACTGCCCGCATTGCGAACGGATGTCTGTTCGCACGCTCCGTTCCCAAAGGGCTCTTTTCAAAGACATCTCAGGGCTTCCGAGGGCACGTCCCTCTGGGGTAGAGCGGTTGTCACCTCATCATACGGTGCCCATCTCTCCCCAGTGTCCTCAGGAAGCCGAGCTGTCCCCTCTGCTGCCTCAGAGCACAGTGGCTTCCAGCGGGTTCACTCTGCAGCCCCCTCCCCCTGCATGGGCCTGCAAGGCCCGCGACCCTCTGTCAGGTCTCGAGTAAGACTGGAGCAGCCATCTCCTACCGGTCCGCTGCTTCAGGGGTCCGTTCCAGTCTCTCCAGTAACACCGGAGGTCTCGAGAGACTGATTCCCTCAGTAGATCATCTGGCCGCATGGAAGCTTCTGCCAAATGTCTCAAAGTGGGCCCTGCGCACTGTAAAGCTAGGCTACAGCATCCAGTTTGGTGCTGCGCCGCGCCAGTTCAGCGGGGTGGGCTGCAACAGGGTTCCGGTGTTGGAACAAGAAGTGGTTCGAGGTGGTCACTCCTCGCGAAAGACAGACCGGGTTCTACAGCCGGTACTTCATAGTTCCAAAAAAGGATGGAGGGTTGCGTCCCATAATAGTTCTTTGCGTACTGAACCACGCCATCATGCGCCTGCCGTTCAAAATGTTGACCTTAAAGCAGGTCGTTCAGCAGATCAGGTCCGAGGGCTGGTTTGTCACGATAGATCTAAAGGACGCATACTTCCACGTCTCCATCATTCCTCAGCACAGGAAGTTCCTGAGGTGAAGCGTACCAATATTGGGTTCTTCCCTTTGGTCTGACTCTCTCACCCCACGCTTTCACCAAATGCTAAGATGCCGCTCTAGCACCGCTCAGGCTCCAAGGCATTCACATTCTAAACTACATCGACGTTTGGTTGATTTTAGCTCAATCTGAGCACTTGACCCACATAAAAGAGCTGTGGTTACGGCTGAACACCAAGAAGAGTGTGTTATCTCCAGTACAGAGAACCACCTATCTAGGTGTAGTGTGGGACTCGACCGCGATGCAAGCACGCTTGTCTCCTGCTCGTATAGAGTCGATCCTCACGGCAGTTGGAGGACGGGGGAGAGTCAGAGAAGGCAGGACACTCACTGTGAAACAGTTTCAGATACTGTTGGGTCTGATGGCAGCAGCATCGAACATGATACCTCTTGGCCTGTACATGAGACCCCTGCAGTGGTGGCTCAAAACCAAGGGATTTTCCCCGAGGGGGAATCCGCTTCGCATGATCAGGGTCATGCGGCGATGCCTTCGTGCCTTAGACATGTGGAGGAAGTGGAGCTCATTTGGACCAAGTTTGGTTGAGCCCAAGTGGATCTCTTTGCAATGCAGGAGACGTCACAATGTCCCCTTTGGTGCTCTCTGAGTCATCCAGCTCCCCTGGGGTTGGATGTCATGGTACAGACCTGGCCGAGGCTTTGTCTGTACAGCTTTCCCCCGATCGCTCTGCTCCCGGGAGTTCTGGTGAAAGTGCGCCGGGACAGGTCCGTCTTATATTAGTAGCCCCGTTCTGGCCGCCCCGAGTATGGTTCTCGGACCTGGTCTCTCTCCTCGACGGCTCTCCATGGGAGATTCCCGTCAGGAGGGACCTCCTCTCTCAAGCAGGCGGCACGATTCTTCACCCCCGCCTGGAGGTATGGAAGCTGTGGGTGTGGCCCCTGAGGGGGCACAGCTCGTAGCTTCCGGTCTCTCAGTTGAGGTTGTAGAGACCATCCTCCAGTCCAGAGCTCCCTCTACGAGGAAACACTACGCCCTGAAGTAGGGAGTTTTCACTTCATGGTGCGGCAGTCGCCAGCTCAACCCAGTTCACTGCAGCTGCAGAGCGGCTCACTGCAGGGCAGGCCCACTTCACCCTGAAGGCATACGTGGCGGCATTCTTTGCTTACCACGCCCCTATCAGAGACCGTGGGAAGACACCCCTTAGTAGTTTGTTTCCTCAGCGGTGCGCTGAGGCCTGCGGCACACTCCCGTATCCCCACGTGGGATCTGGCTGTGGTCCTGGAGGCCATGAGTCTGCCTCCATTCGAGCCTATCGAAGAGATATCTCCCAGAGTGTTAGCACTGAAGACTGTTTTCTTCTTGGCGATTACCTCACTTAAGAGAGTGGGGGACTTGCAGGCCCTTTCTGTGGCCCCTTCTCCTTCTCACAGTGAGAACGGCCGTTCTCACTGGACACATACGTCCACAGAACTGCCCTGTGGAGAAGATCGGACCAGTTGTTTGTGTGCTATGGCCCCTCTAAGAAAGGGCTTTCCGCCTCTAAGCGGACCCTTAGTCGGTGGATAGTGGAGGCCATCTCCCTTGCTTATCAGTCCTCTGACACCCCCACGCCTTTGGGGATCAAGGCTCACTCCACCCGAAGTATGGCGGCCTCCAAGGCCTTCTCGTCAGGCGTACCCATGTCTGACATATGTAATGCTGCGGGATGGTCCACGCCCCTCACTTCCGTGAGATTCTATGGCCTTGACATGAGGGCCACTCCAGGCTCTGCCGTCCTCTTGCCCTAGCTGTGCTGCAGGCACACTAGGCAGGGGCTTGCAAGTCTGGTGGCATGGGCATTTTGTTCCCAAAGCGTTTTCGGACGCAGCCAACTCCTGCTGGGGAACTTCTTAGGTTACGTATGTAACCCTAGTTCCCCTAGGGAACAAGGCTGCATCTCGTGCCATACTTCTGGTGCCCCTGCGTCGCGCTAGCTTCTCGGGAGAAGCTGTTGGCTGCACACGCCCCACATGCTTTTATAGCTTCCTGGTCGCGACGTCATATATGACGTCACGCGCGCTGCGTTCTCTTTTGTTGTTACACACGTGTTCAGAGCATGGTCTCGCTGACGGTGTTCCCAAAGCGTTTTTGGACGCAGCCTCGTTCCCTAGGGGAACTAGGGTTACATACGTAACCTAGGAAGATTTGTGCCATTGAACCCAAAAGTGTTTTCCCAATCTGGTTTGGAATACATTTAAATTCAATTTTCAAACTTGTCATGTTCTCAGGGTTGGAAGAAATTTCTTCTTTAAATGTTAAGTCATATCTAAATATTCACTGTAGAAAAAAGCAGTTAGTTTTAACTTTAGATAGAGGACATTAGTTTGTTTCTAGTTGTTTTTATGGTTAAAGGGGAGTTACATAAAATGTAATTAAATTATAATTTAAACTATGTAGGCTATTTTGTTTTTTATGTCATACTTTTTCTGTCCTTCTCGTGCCCTGTAATGTATGTAATAATCCTATTACTATTTTCAGCTTGGTAGAGCAGGAGAAATACTTGCGTCAACATCAAGATCTACCCTTTGAAGGTAATGAGACTAAACCTTCAGAAGTGTGTTTTGTTGCCATGAGAACAGACTGTATTCCTAGGGGTAGAGCTAAATTTGTGCATAATGCAGTAGTGCGGGTCTACTGCTTTGTGATGAGTTGGGTGGAGCCGAGAGCTGTGTGTGCTGGCAAGACAGGTGGAGCAAGTGATAATGAGGGACACCTGTTCCACACAATGGTCTGGAGTTCCATGGTGAAGCTCCAGAAGAATAAAATGAGGAATGAATTCTCTGACTGAATCAGAACCAGGTAAGACTGGGACACATCAAAAGGTTGCCCATTCTACAGTATATACAGTAGTCAACATTCGAAGTGGATCAAAACCTTTTATCAAAGTTGTCCTAAAGCTGGGGACACACTGCACAATTTTCGGCCGTCCTAGACGAAAGATTGCCATCGTGAAACAAACGTGACGATTTCGATGATCGTGGCTCCTAAACGGTGGTCTTGTGTCGTACAGTGAGAGAGGTTCAAAGATGGTTGTTCTCACGGTCTTGCGACCAAAGATAGCCTATGATCATTTTCTGGCAGCGTCAGAAATTCATCGTGATCGTCTCGCAATGTGTTCGCTGCTACGACCTACGTCTACTGACCAGCCAATGAAAATGCAGCATGAAATGACGTATTGATGAACACGACACGTGACATATTTACATATTTAAAAGTTATTTACCTCAAGCTCCCTGTGCAAAAGTCGCATCCAAAGTTGGCCTCTTTTCCCTAGTCATGACCGGGTCCATATTTCCCTATTTCGCCACCACCTGTTCTTTTTCAGCACACGTGAAAACCACAACTGCTAAATCACGATTCATCTTGCTGTATGACGTTGCACTAACGTGGGTCGCAGCCAACTCAATAGGTGTCATCATCGCACAGTCTACATACATGTCGTACCCAAGATTATTAGAACCACGTCGCACAGTGTGATGTGCAATGATCTTATAAGATGGCTGAAATCGCAGTGTGTAGCAGGCTTTAAACTTGTCTTAGGACGACTTTGATTAACTTTTTTGATCCACTTCAAATGTTGAATACTACAGATAATGGCAGTGTTTTGGTTTTGCCCCACTTACTTTTGGACATCCAATGTGATGTTGTGTTGGTTATCTCAACTATAAATTGGCAGGGGGAAATGTGTTCATTGGGAGGTTAGTGCAGCACATTTTGCTTCAAGTGCAGAACAAGTTTCTGTTGCTTAGGGTGGTGCAACATCCCAGGGCATTTAAATCTGGGAGCAGATCTTTTCTCACGACATGGGTTGAGGCCTGGAGAATGGAGGTTACATCCTCATGATCTTTGGGATTTGACACCCTGGTACATGCATGGCCAATGGTCTGCTTGTATGCTTTACTGCCGATAAGTCTGCAGTGATGCAGAGGGTGTGAGAAGAGGGTCTTCTCTTAGCAACCACAGACAAAAATGTGGTCAGGCCTTTGGACTGAGCTCTTTGACTGGTTCTTGTCTTTTCGGCAGAGGCTGAAGAGATGTTAAATACATTGTAAATACATGTATATTTTATATTCTATATACTTTAAGTTTATACATTTATACTATAAACCATAATCAATAATACCTGTCACGTTTGGTTTTGTTTTGTATTAAATTGTCGTGTTATATTTTTACAACTATGTTCACAATTATACTGATGTCTTTACCCATATTTTCAACCTCTCCTTGGCCCAGGCTGTTGTTCCTATCTGCTTCAAAACAGCCACTATTGTACCAGTACCAAAACACACTGCTGCAACAGTCCTCAATGACTTTCACCCTGTTGCTCTGACTCCCATGATCGCAAATTGTTTTAAGAGGCTGTTCTTTACCCACCTGAAAACATGCTTGCCCCCAACACTGGACCCATATCAGTTTGCCTATAAACCCAACAGATCAAATGAAGACACAATTACCACAGCTCTCCACTCTGCACTGACTCACTTGGATGAAAGCAACAAATATGTCAGGATGCTATTCCTTGATTTCAGTTCTGCCTTTAATACTGTTATCCCTTCCAACCTAATATCCAAGCTCAGTGATCATGGCATCGGTCCTCCCTCTACAACTGGACTTTGGACTTCGCTAACAGATCACAACTCCCCCACCTTCATTTTAAAAGGTAGTTTGTCACCTTAAATGCTTCAAATGCATTTCAGACACAAGAAGATGTCTGTATAATACTACTAAACATTAGATCACTCGCACCCAAAGCAGTTATTGTAAATAAAATGATCACAGATAATAGTTTTGATGTACTCTGCTTGACTGAAACCTGGGTCAAACCAAATAATTATATTGGTTTAAATGAGTCTACTAAACTGTTATAAGCATTAGCCACGTCAGATTGGTTGTGGCGGTGGTGTTGCAACAATACATAGTGACATTCTCAATGTTACTCAGAAAACAGGATACAGGTTTAATTCATTTGAAATACTTCTGCTTAATCTTACTCTATCAGATATGCAAAATAAATCTCTCCTATCTTTAATGCTCTAGCTACTGTGTATAGACTGACAGGGTATTACTGATATTAACTATAGGGCTCCACGTTATCGTCTGGGCAGAACTATTGTTCCAGCCACCAAAGATAGATTTACAAATAACCCGCCTGATTTATCTCAACTACTCTTTGTACCCATAAATACACACAAACTAGACAAAATGACTAGCAACATGGGCACTATCTTCTCTAATACATTAAAAGCTGTTACTGTTTTTTGTTGAAAAACAGTATGTCTAGCTATAGACAAGCTCTAAAAGCTGCCAGGGCACAGCATATCCACAAACTCATAGAAAATAACCAAAGCAATCGTCTTAGGTTACGTATGTAACCCTGGTTCCCCGAAGGGAACGAGACGCTGCGTCGAAACGCTATGGGAACGCCCCGGCGGGACACCGTACTGAAGTGTGTGTAGAATCAGCCCAACGCAGTGCCACGTCATGAGCTGGATGACGTAGATGACCAGGAAGCATAAAATGCGCCGGCAACACGCTCATTCAGCTTGCGATGAAGCGAGCGCGTGCAGGGGGCGCAAGGAGTATGGCACGTAGACGCAGCGTCTTGTTCCCTTCGGGAAACCAGGGTTACATACGTAACCTAAGACGTTCCCCTTCAGTTCACTTCGAGCTGCGTCGAAACGCTATGGGAACGAGAATACCCAATGCGCCATGCGAGCAAGACCCCCTGCTTGTGGTGTGCACATCAGGAGGAGAGTACTCGCGAACCTGGAGTCGAAGGGAGGTCCAGGTTATAAAAGCGTACAAATGTATGCGGAGAGGACCAGCCCGCCGCATCACAAATGTCGCTGATGGCCAAGCCCAAAGAAAGGGCTTTAGAGGCCGCCATACCCCGGGTCGAATGTGCTCGGACCCCCAAAGGGGATGCGAGGCCCGAGGACTCATAAGCAAGTGAGATGGCCTCGACCACCCATCTGCTTATGGTCTGCTTGGTAGCCGGGGAACCCTTCCTCGGCCCACCGAAGCACACAAGGAGCTGATCTGACTTACGCCACTGGGCAGTTCTATGGACGTATGTGTCCAGTGCTCGAACTGGACACAGCAGATTCAACCGCTCCTGACCCGCTTCCTGGAAGGGGGGAGGACAAAAGGCCTGCAGCACCACGGGACCTGGCGTCGCGGTGGGAACTTTAGGAACATACCCAGGCTTGGGGTAAATAAACGCCTTAACCATGCCTGGAGAGAACTCCAGGCAGGACACCGCGAGAGCTTGAAGGTCTCCCACCCTCTTGAGGGAGGAGACGGCGAGGAGGAAAACAGTCTTAAGGGTTAAGAACTTGACTGGAACCTCCTCAAGGGGTTCGAAGGGTGCTCCGCAGAGGCCCTCCAGAACCACCGCCAAGTCCCAAGAAGGCACCCTAGTGCAGTGCACAGGCCTCAGCCTCAATGCGCCACGTAAGAAGCGAACCACCAGAGGATGTCTCCCAATAGACTGACCACCCAGAAAGGTGTGGTAAGCACTCAAGGCCGCCACGTACACCTTCAGGGTGGAGGGAGCCAACCCCGCAGAGAAACGGTCCTGCAGGAACTCAAGAACTGTACCAATCGGGCAGTCTACAGTGTTCTGCAGCTGCTGTCCGCACCATGAAGTGAAGAGCTTCCACTTCAGGGCATACAGCTTCCTAGTGGCGGGAGCTCTGGACTGGAGTATGGTCTCAACAACCTCGGTTGAAAGACCCGAAGCTATGAGGTGTGCCCCCTCAGAGGCCACGCCCACAGTTTCCACAACTCCGGGCGAGGGTGCAAGATGGTACCTCCCGCTTGCGAGAGGAGGTCCCTCCTGAGCGGAATCTCGAACGGAGAGCCATCCAGAAGGGCCACCAGGCCCGAGAACCATACTCGGGCCGGCCAAAACGGGGCTACTAAGAGAAGACTGACCCCATCCTGACGCACTCTCTCCAGAACTCCCGGAAGCAGAGCAATCGGGAGAAAGGCATACAGACGCAGCCTCGGCCATGTCTGTACCATGGCATCCAACCCCAACGGAGCTGGATGCGTGAGGGAGAACCAGAGCGGGCAATGCGTCGTCTGTTGTGACGCGAATAGATCTACTTCCGCCTGGCCGAACTCCTTCCATAGGAGCTCCACCGATTGTGGGTGGAGTCTCCACTCCCCGGGCCTCAGCCCCTGCCTCGACAGGATGTCTGCTCCCTGATTGAGGTGCCCAGGGATAAACATCGCTCTCAGGGAGAGGAGTTTGCCCTGGGCCCAGAGGAGGATCCAACATGCCAGCTTGTAAAGGGGGCGTGACCGAAGACCCCCCTGCCGGTTGATATAGGCGACTACCGCTGTGTTGTCTGTACGAACAAGCACGTGGTGCCCCCTGAGGTCTGAGAGGAAATGTTTCAGGCCACGAAACACCGCCAGCATCTCCAGGCAATTGATGTGCCACATGAGATGATGGCCTTCCCACAGACCCTGGGCAGAGCGGCCACTCATGACCGCCCCCCAACCCGTGAGGGAGGCATCCGTCGTTAGCGTTACACGACGACAAGGAGCCCCCAACACCGGGCCTTGAGACAGAAACCGAAGGTCTTTCCACATGTCCAAGGCACGAAAGCATCGCCGCGTGACCTTGATCATACGAAGTGGATTTCCCCTCGGGGAAAACCCTTTGGTTCTGAGCCACCACTGTAGAGGTCTCATGTACAGCAGGCCAAAAGTCACCACGTTGGACGCAGCTGCCATCAGACCTAACAGTCTTTGAAACTGTTTTACAGTGAGTGACTGGCCTTCTCTCACTGCCCTGACTGTAGTGAGGATCGACCCGATACGAGCAGGAGACAGACGTGCCTGCATCGTCGTCGAATCCCACACCACGCCCAGATAAGTGGTCCTCTGTAATGGAGAAAGTACACTTTTTTTGGCGTTCAGGCTTAACCCCAGCTGTTTCATGTGGGCGAGAACGACATCTCGATGCCGAATCGCCTCCTGACGGCTGGGGCTGCTCCCGCTCAGCAGCCCCAAGGACCTGGCGGCGAGGGAGGAAGCGCTGGAACGCCGCCGCTTGCTTCTTCGCCTCCTGAAACCTATCGACGACAGAATTCACTGCGTCGCCGAAAAGGCCAGAAGGCGAGAGCGGGGCATCCAGGAGGAAGAATCTGTCCTTGTCATCCAACTCGGACAGATTCAACCACAGATGCCGCTCCGTGGCCACCAGAGCTGCCATTGAACGGCCAATGGCTCTGGCCGTTTCTTTAGTGGCCCGGAGCGACAAATCCGTGGCCCGACGCAGTTCTGCCACTGCGTCGGATTCCTCCCCCCCCCTCTCATCCAGGTCCTTCAGCAGATCAGCCTGGTACGCCTGCAACACCGCCATAGTGTGCAGACAGCCACCAGCCTGACCTGCTGCCGTGTAAGCCTTCCCTACCAAGGCCGAAGTTCTTTTAAGAGCCTTGAAGGGAAGCTGGGGGGCCTTCAGGGACAATGCCGAAGACGGGGAGAGATAGCTAGCCAGCGTCCGCTCCACCGTGGGCACCGCCCCGTATCCCTTCTCACTCAGCCCCACCACATTAGAGTATGTGGATACAGTGGGGCTAAATATACGGGAGGAGAAGGGTTTCCCCCACGATCTCGACACCTCAGTGTGGAGATCGGGGAAAAAAGGAAGGCCCCTCCGCGAAGGTTGCGACTGGGTACGCAGAAAACGTTCGTCCAGCTTACTTTTGGGGTGAACGTCTTGCTGCTCGGCGGGCCAGTCGATGTTTAACTTAGCCACCGCCCGAGTCACAACCTCCACCAGCTCCTCATACGCGAGGGACTGTGGGGGCGAGTCCACAGTCTCCTCGGTGTCGACGCTCATCACCTCAACCTCCTCAGAGGAAGAGAGATGAAGCGTCGAGCTCTCTCCCTTGGGGGAAGAAACCGCAACGCGGGCTTCCGCACCTCGAGAGGGAGCATTAGATCTAGCAGATGAGGCATGAGAAAGGGAAGAACCCGTCTCATAGCCCTCTGCTAGATCTACCTGCGATCCCCATGACAGTAGCCGCCGCTGGGCCTCAGCCACAGCGGGACCGCTGCCAGCGGGATCGCGGGGCTGTCCAGACTCGTCAAAGACAGCCACACGAGAGCGAAGCACGCGCAGTGGCAACAGCTCACAGTCATAGCAGTCAGCCTTTTCGAGGGCTGACTGTGCGTGCTCCGCTCTCAAACAAACAACACAAAGATCGTGCGTATCCCCCGGCGAGATAAACCGAGTACACGGGGGAATGCACGATCTAAAATGCTGTTCGCTCGCCCCTTTCTTCCCCTTTGATTTAGGCATTCTTTGTTTGTTTTTTTGTATTTCAAACACACACACACACCACAAACGCGCCAGCTGAAGAGCAAAAGCTGAATGAGCGTGTTGCCGGCGCATTTTATGCTTCCTGGTCATCTACGTCATCCTGCTCATGACGTGGCACTGCGTTGGGCTGATTCCACACACACTTCAGTACGGTGTCCCGCCGGGGGCGTTCCCATAGCGTTTCGACGCAGCTCGAAGTGAACTGAAGGGGAACCAAGGTTTTTATTTAGCACAGTAGCTAGATTAACACATAGTCAGACGTCACCCGACCTAAATATTCCCTTACAGTTCAATAGTAATGACTTTATGCATTTCTTCACTGAAAACATAGATAACATCAGAAATACAATAACAAATGCAGATTCTACAGAGATACTTTAACTTCATTCATCGCCTGAAGAAAACTGCAGCACTTTACAACTACAGGACAGGAAGAGCTAAATAAACTTATCACTGTGTCTAAACCAAAAACATGCCTTTTAGATCCTGTACCCACTAAATCACTGAAAGAGTTGTTACCTGTAGCAGAAGAACCACTTCTCAATATTATTAACTCATCGTTATCTTTAGGTCACATCCCAAAACCATTCAAGCTGCTGGTTATTATGCCTTTTATTAAGAAAACACAACTAGATTTTAGATTTCTAAAATTTTAGAAAAAGTTGTGTCTGCTCAATTGTGCTCCTTCTTGCCAAAAAATGATCTCTATGAAGAATTATATAGGTTTCAGGCCTCACCATAGCACAGAAACTTGTAATGCACTGCTAGGTGGTTGTCCTGCATCTTTAATAAACAAGCTACAGGTAGTCCAAAATGCAGCTGCTAGAGTCCTTACCAGGTCAAGAAAATATGATCATATTAACCCAGTTTTACAGTCTCTACACTGGTTACCTATTAGGTTCTGTATCAGTTACATAATATTACCACTTACCTATAAGGCCCTTAATGGTTTAGCTCCCACGTACCTAACTAGTCTTCTACCATGCTACAATCTATCATGCTGCCTAAGGTTGCAAAACTCTGGACTTTTGGTAGTACCTAAGGACTTAGGACCTAGGTTTCCTAGGAGGCAGAGCTTTTTCACATTTGGCTCCCAAACTCTGGAATAAAGAACTTTTTTTTTTTTTTTTTTTTTTTTTTGCTTGGTTGGTTGGAACAGCAGCTACGCTAATTATTTTTACCAAATTTTGCTGTAAGTTTGATTGCAACATACAGTTATTACTGTTATAAGTGTTCATCATCTGTTTAATTACGTCAATATTTTTCTCAGTAATTTTCTGTAAAGCTGAATTGAATAATACTCCCTGAGTCTGTGCACCAAATACCTGTCCTGGAACTAGGGGATGTTAGCACCACTACAGTTTCAATTTATGTCAGCTGACCCTGCATCTGCCATACTAGACAGCATACTAGTTACTTTATCAGGCCACATGGTCAATGCGCTCTTGAAACCAAACAATAATTCTTTAATAAAGTCACCACATTGTGGTACAAATAACTCATTAGCCTGACCAAAAGCACAGCAAAACCTGTGCCTGATTAGTTGCACTAGATGGAGCATCAAGGTTGAGTTTTGCCAAAGTCACATTTAATTTACCATGCAAAGAATTTGCTACTGATACTGGTTCACCATAATGATCTGAACTCAGTGCACTACTTGAACGTAATGATACTGGGCTTACAACAGTCTCTGTCATGAAAGGATGTTCATCAAAAAAGTAGTCTGATGCAGACACTGAGGCCACATCAAAATCTCTGTCCTTACCAGGTCCAACTGTATTAGATTCTGTTAAATGCTGCTCCCCATTATTCTTTTTCATAGTAGGTAAGAGTCCTTGACAACTTCATCAGTACAGTGTATCTCGAACAAAATTACTGAATGACCAGCTGTGCCAGCGCTGCTTGTCAACGTGTCTAATAGTAATTGAAATATAAGCAAAGATTGTTCACTTAAGGTGACACAAAGTCACTTAACACTGCTTACTATTCAGTCGTTTAAGAATTTTTTCCCAGACACGTCCTGGCCAGGATTTCTATATTGCCTAAAAAATATCCAGGCTTTCCCTAGTAAAAAAGACAGCTCGCCAAATATGTGCATGCATTTCCATCACTTTGACCATCCTCTGATCCCACCTTCTCACGCGCCATGATTGGTCGATTATGCACAATGCCTTCATGTCATTGGTCAAACTACTTTTTGATTATTACTTTCAGTACGTATGAAAACAGGAAAACACAAATCCTGGCCTAGACGTGTAATTAATTAAATTGCATTTGTGTTCTACATTTCACTCACCTGAGTGGAGTTAGTTACCAAATGGAGAAGGGTTGGCTCCTATTATGACATATCAAATATTTATTGTAATTTTTGGTTTTGATATGTATGAGGAAAAAGCAAAAAACAAACAAACAAAAAAAAAACATTTAAATGAACATGACATTTCTGTTATGTTCAACAACAACAACAAAAAAAAAATGCTTTAACAAACTTCTAGTGTGTATTATATGACCAAACTTTGACCTTCGATACATCAGTGTTAAAGCTGCACAAATAATCCACTTTAAACTGAAATTGTATTGCTGTAAATCAACAATTAAACCTAATCTTAATTGTAAGGTGATAGTAGTTTTTAAAAGAGTTCCACATGTAATACTTATTTCATATGCAAAAATGTTACCCGTTCATAGCAGTGTACATAGCGTGTACAGTGAAGTCTTAAAAGAAGAACATTTAAAGAGTTTTCAAATCAGAGGCCTAAAATTGTGGCTTTTATTTCTAAATGATGACAGTTTTGGGCTAGTGCTAATGTTAATCCACATGAATCTGGATACATTTGAAAAAAAAGTATCTTCATTTTTAAATGCTCATGTCCACACTAGCATTTTTCAATAGTTGCTCATGAAATTCTTAAAATACTTTGCATGTGCAAAACATAAATGCTCAATAATATGATCATTTCGACCAGAACAAAAATAAAGCTCTCATTTTATTCTTCCGGAATGAACTTGTTTTTGTTGTTGTTGTTGTTGTTGTTGTTTAATATCCCCCGGCTCACAAAAAAAAAAAAAAAAAAAAAAGTTACCTTATTAATTATTCATGTCCAAGTGCATGATGGGAACAACAGGATCATGACTTTGGTACTTAAACCAAATCTTGTACTTAAACAATCTTTGTAAAAATAACTAACAATTCCAAGTCAAATATACTTATAAGTTCAAATTGTAAATTCTACAAGCTTAAATTGAGTACTATAATTGAATTTACTAATTTTTTATCATTCTTGCCTGAACTAAATTATTTAATGTAAAAATTACATTTGTTTTTCTGTATTATTTACATCACCACAAAATTATTTTTATCAGTGTATGTCTTTAGAAGCTTGTGTTGCAGTGTGGAGGCAGCTCTTACTGAATACTCAGCCAGGAAGAAAGTTGGTGCCTCCATGTTCTAGATACCCAACACCGTAAGTATGAATTTATTAGGTTCTGTCAACACTGCACTGGCTCCCTATTAAAAATTGTATAGATTTTAAAAAAGACTCCTTCCGGGCGTCTTTGTCTCCTGGACCCATGGCAGTCTGTGTTCCCATCATGCCTTGGCTCCTCACTCCAGTGACGCTGCCATGGAGCACAATCCTGGTTGTGCCCTGGGTTTCCATCTGCCCTCTCCTGCTCAAGGCTCCTCCCTGGTCATCTCCTCTACCTGCACCTCCTTGTAGGTATTCCAAACAGCATTGTTAACTTACCATCACATACCCTGAACCCTCAGTTGATTAACCCAAATCTTGGTTATTTGTAGGGCTGGCTCAATACCACTTTTTCAGAACCGATCCCAAACCGATACCAACAATTCTCTGTATCTGCCGATACTGATATCAGTCCGATACTAGTGCAGTTTTTTTAAATCAGTGTTGAATTTCTATACCTCAGTGTGTGTTGACCTGACCATCACTCTTTTGTGTTACACACAATCTACTAAATATAGACAACTTTACTGTAAAGAAAAACAACAAATGAATAAATATAGAATTATAATCTATGACAAAAATACTATTATAAACTAGGTTGTGGGATAATTCAATAGCAAAAGTTACTCTAGAAAAAACAGTGCACAATAATGTTATAAAATCTAAAATTATAAAAAAAAAAAAAAAAATCATTATTTAGTGGGGACCAATTAAAAGTGAATAAGTGCAAGACTAAATCTCATTAAATAATACACATTGCTCTTTGAAATATAATGTACAGACACTTTATGGTGCTTTATAATGTGTTTGTGGCTTTTGTGGGGCTTAACAATAACACAATATACGCAATAACACAGTATACTCATAATACTCAGTATCTGACCGTCACACTGATCCAGCAGAAAATGCCAATATCGGAGAAATACCCATACTGAATATCGGATCGGCTCACCCCTAGTTATTTGGGGTATGCCGGTTTTAAATCACCAGTGAAGAGTTAGTAATCCTGAGTTAACTCAGTACATAATGACCAATTCTAGGAGTCAGCATGGAAACGGTTGCTAAGAAGTAGTGTACCATATTACTTTTTCGTCTTTTGTTTAATGACGAGTTTCAGTCTTGCGCATACAGTGCATATCGCCGCCTACCAGGTTGTTGTGCAAAAAAAGGCTTCTAACTGCAAATCAACAATGTGTGAGATTTGTGAGTTAAAATAAAATGAGCATTGTTTGTTATAATAATGCTTTGTAGATATAAATTCAAAAATTTTGTAATATAATAGTATGAGTATTAATGAGACGAAATAGCTCAATATGAGAGACAACGCAAGCGCAATGACGATAAATAAATTGCCATGTTTTAAAAAAGAGTGGTGTGATTAAGTGGTGGAAATAGTGGATGATGGTCCTCCTACATTGGGATATATATAGATGCATCTCAATAAATTAGAATGCTGTGGAAAAGTTCATTTATTTCAGTAATTCAACTCAAAATTAGTGTATTAAATTCAATGCACACAGACTGAAATAGATTAAGTCTTTGGTTCTTTTAATTGTGATGATTTTGGCTCACATTTAACAAAAAACACCATTCACTCAATTCATCTCAACAAATTAGAATAATTTGTAAAAAAAAAAAAAAAAAAACATTTTTAGTGAATTGTTGGCCTTCTGGAAAGTCATTTACTGTATATATACTTGGTAGGGGCTCCTTTTGCTTTAATTACTGCCTCAATTCGGCGTGGCATGGAGGTGATCAGTCTCTGGCACTGCTGAGGTGGTATGGAAGTCCAAGTTTCTTTGACAGTGGCCTTCTCATCTGCATTTTTTGGTCTCTTGTTTCTCATTTTCCTCTTGACAATATCCCATAAATTCTCTATTCTGAGTTTGCTGGCCAGTCAAACACACCAACACCATGGTCATTTATCTAACTTTTGGTGCTTCTGGTAGTGTGGGCAAGTGCCAAATCCTGCTCGAAAATGAAATCAGCATCTTTAAAAAGCTGGTCAGCAGAAGGAAGCATGAAGTGCTCTAAAATTTCTTGGTAAACGGGTGCAGTGACTTTGGTTTTCAAAAAACACAGTGGACCAACACCAGTAAATGACATTGCACCCCAAATCATCACAGACTGTGGAAAGTAACACTGGACTTCAAGCAACTTGGGCTATGAGCTTCTCCATCCTTCCTCCAGACTCTAGGACCTTGGTTTCCAAATGAAATACTAAACTTGCTCTCATCTGAAAAGAGGACTTTGGACCACTGGGCAACAGTCTAGTTCTTCTTCTCCTTAGTCCAGGTAAGACGCCTCTGACATTGTCTCTGGTTCAGGAGTGGCTTAACAAGAGAAATACGACAACTGTAGCCAAATTCCTTGACACGTCTGTGTGCGGTGGCTCTTGATGCCTTGACCCCAGCCTCAGTCCATTCCTTGTGAAGTTCACCCAAATTCTTGAATCAATTTTGCTTGACAACCCTCTCAAGGCTGCGGTTCTCTCAGCTGGTTGTGCACCTTTTTCTTCCACACTTTTTCCTACCACTCAACTTTCTGTTAACATGCTTGGATACAGCACTCTGTGAACAGCCAGCTTCTTTGGCAATGAATGTTTGTGGCTTACCCTCCTTGTGAAGGGTGTCAATGATTGTCTTCTGGACAACTGTCATATCAGTAGTCTTCCCCATGATTGTGTAGCCTAGTGAGCCAAACTGAGAGACCATTTTGAAGACTCATGAAACCTTTGCAGGTGTTTTGAGGTGATTAGCTGATTGGCATGTCACCATAATCTAATTTGTTGAGATAGTGAACTGGTGGGTTTTTTGTTAAATATGAGCCAAAATCATCACAATTCAAATAACCAAAGACTTGAGATGCACCTGTATATATATATATATATATATATGAAGAGTTCAAATGCAAAACCAGCTAAAAGCCATTTCGGTCAAAAATGAGATAATGCTCTCAACACATATTATATGTCCATCAAATACTTTTACTTCAAACTCGCTAAAATTCCACCCTCAGCACAATCAGAAGTACCAGTACCTACATAGAAACCTATACATCGGAGCCTGATAAAAATGCATTTTTTAAAGAAAGATGTCAGATGGATTTGGATCAGATGGATTATATATATAACACAAATATGTTATGGAAATATGGCTTGTTATTTGTACTGTAATTGCATGAACTATTACACATTGGGATTTGGTGAGTGTTTAGTGGAATGACTCAGTAGTTAATCAACATATCCGTAGAATCAAAAATTCCCTGTTTGAGTTACAGATAACTCTCATTGGCAGTCTCAAAACCTTTTAAGCTAATGTCTGTCTGTAAGGGGGCTCACAGCCTGTGGAGATATTTCAAACAAAATTAACAGTTAAAAGTTATTAGATTTTTTAATATGTTTAATATATTAAGAGTTACAATGCAAAGGCCTCTAAAAGCCGTCTTGGTCAAAAATGAGATAGCGATTCTGAGTGAAGTCTTTTCACACATTTTATATGTTCATCAAGTACTTTCAATTCAAATACGCTAAATCCCAGCCTTAACAGAAGTATCAGAACTTACATAGAAACCTATACATAGTAGCCAGAAAGAAATGCACATTTTAAAGAAAAATGTCAGATGTTTTTGCATCTGAACTCTTCATATATATAGTATGTGATGGATAAGCATTACAATACAATAAAACAGTAAAATACACACCTAAATGAACAACTCTTCAATATGTCTGATAAGCTTTTTGCTTGTGCTGATAGCTGCAAGAAAAGTGTTGCCACTACTATACAAAGTATGTTGTACTGGGTAAAATGATTTATCTTGTTAATGAGGTACATGGTTTAACTTTACCTATTGGAATTTGAGCTCACTTTACTACAAGTGTCGCTTCTTCTTAGGCATTATGTAAAAGTGCTTCTTTAAGGACATCTTTGTGGCAGCAAACTAAGCAGTGCTCTCTACACCTTTTTGTCAGATTTTGTATAAACAATATCATTGGCTACTAATACAGAATTGAGTGAACCTATGGTTTTGATAGTGTACAATATTTTTACTGATACGTGTTTTGCTGACAGAGCTAAAAACAAACTATGTGGAACTTGATTATCTTTGTTTTATGCAACTTAACAAAATACCCATTCAAAATATACCCAAAATAATGCTGACCATGAACACACCACAGAAGAATGATGTAGTGATTTTAAATCACTACACTGCATTATTGTTTTCTTGGTTTCAAAGTATTGCAGAGATTAATATAAAAGCCTACATTGGCAAAGCAAAGCTGCTCTGCCCTTGCAGTGGACCACCTTGTAATGCAGAACAAGAAAAGCAGCCTTAATTGTCTTACCAATAGTACTCTGTATTGATTGGTGGGTCTTATCACCATAGTGGACAACCTAAGGTCAGCAGTCAATAAATTCCCACGTTTTTTTTTTTTTTTTTCTGTATCCACTATGCAGGGGTCATGTATTGAAATGCTTGTGACTGAATACATAATCACATAATTTCAGGCTCACTAAAAGAGTCATGATGACAATTGATATATTAGACAGTGTTGAATTACTTTCTTGTACAATTATGGATTGCACTGTGCAGACCTTCAGTGCATCCACAGCTCAAAGCAATCATAGCAGGGAATGTGTGGGAATGTACTGACAGGTTAATATTTACAGTATCTCACAAAAGTGAGTACACCCCTCACATTTTAGCAATCATTTTAGTATATCTTCTTTAGGGACAATACTATAGAAATAGATTTTAGAATAATCAATCTGCAGCTTGTATAGCAGTATAGATTTACTGTCCACTGAAAATAACTCAACATACAGCCATTATTGTCGAAATAGCTGGCAACAAAAGTGAGTACACCCTAAGTGATAACAGCAGTATGTTGTTTAACCATGCAAAGCCACATGTCCTGTTTATCATGTTTATGTTTTTTATCTGCTTGACAGGACAATACAAAGTCATATATCTTGTATTAGAGCAGATAAAATTTGGTGCTTTAAGTACAATTCTCTCATACTGACCACTGGGTGTTCAACATGGCACCTCATGGCAAAGAACTCTGAGGATTTGATAATTAGAATTGTTGCTCTCCACAAAGATAGCCAAGGCTATTAGAGGTTCAGTAACACCCTGAAACTGAGTTACACAACAGTGGTCAGGGTCATACAGAGGTTTTCCAAAATGGTTCCATTCAGAACAGGCCTTGCAAGGGTCGATCAACGAAGTTGAGTACTCGTTCTGTGGGTCAACTGCAGAACCTGGCTTTAAAAAACAGATGCATGAGTGGTGCCAGCATTGCTTTAAACAAGTCGGTTTGCATGGACACCATCCCAGAAGGAAGCCTCTTCTGAAGCTGGCTCACAAGAAAGCTCGCAAACAGTTTGCTGAAGACAACCTGTCCAAGAGCATGAATTACTGGAACCATGTCCTGTGGTCTGAGACTAAGATAAACTTGTTTGGCTCAGATGGTGTCCAGCATGTGTGGCGATGCCCTGGTGAGGAGTACCGAGAAAATTGTGTCTTGCCTACAGTCAAGAATGGTGGTGGTAGCATCATGGTCTGGGGCTGCATGAGTGCTGCTGGTACTGTGAAGCTGCAGTGCATTGAGGGAAACATGATTTCCATTATGTACTGTACATTATGTAGCAGAACATGATGCCTTCCCTCCAGAAACAAGGCCGAACAAAAAACAGTTTTCCAAAATGATAACCGACCCCAAACACACCACCAAGATGCCATGCTGAGGAAGCTAAAGGTGAAGGGGTGGCCAGGGGTGTGTGTGTGTGTGTGTGTGTGTGTGTGTGTGTGTCTGTCTCCAGACACACACACACACACATATATACATATACATATATATATACCAAACCTAATGGCACATCAATTTTGTATTTACATTTATGTGAGTGCTTAATTTCATTAATAATTTAGCTGGATAGTCATTTTAAAAATACGCACTAGCTTTAAGCTTCAATTAAGACAATTCCTTATTACAGAATTTAAGTACGGGACAAGGGGATTGAATATTATTTATTTTATACTGAGTGAATTTTAACTGCAGCTTCCAAAAGACAAAAAATAGCCAAATAATATGTTCTATATTTTTATACACACCGGTGTGATTAAATTGTTCAGTGCATCACATAATCAGCTGCTAAATTCAAATCTCCGTTTGCTGACTGCCACTGAGCCACAGACAGACGCGATTATAACCAATCACATGATTCTGATGAGCTTATGAATGCAATGACCAATTAGAGGCGTTCAGATGAGTCATTGCTGCAACGTTTGTGTTTTGTTCAGGGCGCACACTGACTGAATTCTGCTCTCAGGCGAATTCTCATCAGAAACAACAAACAGCAGATGTGCACACAATGTAAGTAAAACGCTCATTTCACAGTGTAAACAGCTTCAATGATTAGAATAGGAGTTTTTGAGACTAAAGTCTTGATAATGAAATGATAATATTATTTGATAATGTAATGATAATGTGCCCCTTCAAAAATAATAAGTGCATGGCGCCCCTGAATGAAACGTGGTTTTAGTAATATTTTCATGGTGTAAATGTGTGAAACCCATGTTATCGAATCATTTTGTCATTTGGTCATATGTGATCACATTTACTTGTTAATTAATGACAATATAAAAGTAACAAAATGTTTGTTTTGTTTGGGGTTGCATAATTTAAATATATGACTTGATACATATTACTTTAATATGAACTATGAAATCAGCACAAAATGTAAGAGAGCTAGCCTGATTTATAAACCTCTACAGCAGTAAATAATAATTATAGTTTTCCAAATATGGTTATATGGACTAATTACTATAATCACCAGATTTGTGATGCAGCACAAATTCCAGCGGTAAGCACACATGACTTCATTCAGGCTAAAATTATATCCACTGGTGCAATATGCATCGCTACTCCCAACACAAGGCAATGCAGTTCTAATCATATTTGAATACAATCAGTTTAAACATTGAATTTTTTGATTATTATATAAACAGGACTAAATGACACATGCTGTTAGTATCTTATTGTGTGCCCATTCAGTGAACCAAACCACAAATATGTTATGGAAATATGGCTTGTTATTTGTACTGTAATTGCATGAACTATTACACATTGGGATTTGGTGAGTGTTTAGTGGAGTGATTCAAGAGTTAATCAACATATCCGTAGAATCAAAAAATTGAGATTTCAAACATAATTAACAGTTATTAGATGTTTTAATATGTACATTCTGAACTTATGAGAAATAAATGTAAATATAGTGTAAAACATATCTGCCACCCAACTGATTTATCTTTCACATATTTATGAAATCAATTAAACCCTATTTATATGCATAGAAACATAATTTGTGATGTGAAAGGAAAAAAAAAAGTGATGTAGTTTTTGTAACTAATGGAAAAAACTACACGATTTTAACAGTTGAACTACCATTGTGCTATACTGAATTTTTTTGTAAAGTTATTGTGACTTTTAGTTTATAACTGAACTCTGACACTGACAGCACAAAAGGTTGTATCCAAATGTATGTGATCGCCCCAGCAGCCTTGAGAGAGGTTCAGGATCCAATGGCACAGAATACATACAATAAATAGCTTAGATACATACAATAAAACCCCATGAATAAATATTGTTTGCCTCTTAAAATGTTATAGTGGCTAAAGCGATGCTTGTTTTAGAATTCATGTCATCAGAATGTAGTTGTTGTGTACCAACTAAGTTGATTTATTGAAGTTCATTAAATTGCTATCTATGAACGGTTTAGAGATTTAAAGTCCCATAACTGACTTCCATCTGGCCATGGCCACCATGTTTTCGCAATATTCTGTGGCTGATGAGAGCTGCTAACAGGACTCAAGGATGAACAAATTTCTTATTTAGGGCTGCCTCAACAAAATTAAAATTCTGTCTTAATGAACATAACTATATATAAATAATAAACATATGAAACCATTATTAAACTGTGAATTAGGTTAAAAACAAGAACACAGAACAGCGTTGTTAGTCTTAAAATGTTAAATTACGTCAACAACAATAGCCTTGTGAGCAACACACGCCATGTAGCGCCATCGCGTTTCAGGTGTCCCAAGTTCTCTCTCTCCCATTTCGTTTCCTGTCCACTTGCTGTCCTATCAAAATAAAGGCATAAAATGGCAAAAATAAAATCTAAAAATAAATAAATAAAATAAAAGGTTAAAAAAAGTTAAAATAGAACACTGCTGATGAAAACTGATCTTTGGAAAAAATGCAATCTGATCTAGATTGTAATGGCAGTGTGCTTCATGTGCCAATACATGTGCTTCAGCTGTAGAAACTGGAAACAGATTTTGATGCCGTCTGACAATCTGCATAATGGACTGTGTTTGTTCTTCAGTTTTTGGGAGGAGTCTGTTGTACTCTTGGATAAGCACAACACCTTTTTCTTGCATTTGCTAACACTGTTTGTACATTGTTTGCTCATGTACCAGGATCTTAATTTAAGAAGAATAAAGAAGAAGTTGCAAATTATATGTTGCTAAGTATGGTAGCCTATACTCAGGAAATGTTTTCAACCCATTCAAGTAAGCAGGCAAAGCTGTGATGAGAGGTAGAATAATTTCATTCTCATCACATAAAAAGAAAAGAGAAATTAAATGTATTCAGGAACTAGAAGAAACCATCAAATCCTTAGAAGAAGCCTATGTATCCTCCCAGGAACAGGGAATGCTGCACAAAATACGTAAAGCAAAACTAGAATTAAATGAAATTATTAATAAAAAAACTAAATTCTTAGCACAAAGACTTCGTTGGCAAGAATTTGAACAATCAGGTCAATTCCTAGCTAACCAGTTAAAAATAAATAAAGAAAAAACAACTAAATGTGCTATTAAAGACTTAGCTGGGGACATAGTATATGACCCTGAAAGAATAAACAATACCTTCAGGGACTTTTACAAATCTTTATATTCACCACAGATAAACCCATCAAAAGACGAAATTGACCAGTTTCTTGATAATATAACTCTTCCGAAATTATCAGACAATCAAGCGATGGCATTGGATTCTCCACTGACATCAGATGAACTTCAGGAAGCTCTGAACAGTATGCCCAATAAAAAGGCTCCAGGTCCAGATGGTTTTCCAGCAGAATTCTATAAAGAATTCTGGCCTATTCTGGCACCAACATTCTACAGAATGTTACAGGAAACCAAGGATAATGGTGGACTTCCACCAAATTTGAATTCTGCCAACATCAGTCTATTGCTAAAACCAGGCAAAGACCCTGTATTGCCTACTAGCTATCGCCCAATATCCCTTATTAATGTGGACATTAAAATAATCTGCAAAGCTCTCTCAAAAAGAATAGAGAAGATAACCCCTCTCATAATTCATCCCGACCAAACTGGTTTCATAAAAGGGAGGCATTCCGCAACAAATACAAGTAGATTAATTAATTTGATAAACTATTCATGCAATAAAAACCTTCAAATTACAATATTGTCTCTAGATGCAGAAAAAGCTTTTGATAGGGTTAACTGGAACTTTCTATTTGCAGCTTTACACAAATTTGGTTTTGGAAACTCTTTCATAAACTGGTTAAAAATATTATATAACTCTCCAACAGCATGTGTCAGGACAAATGACCAAACATCCTCTAGCTTCTGTCTTAAGAGGGGCACCAGGCAAGGATGCCCCCTCTCTCCTTCACTGTTTGCAATTTTTATTGAACCACTAGCAGCAGCAATTAGACAGGCTACAGTGATTAAAGGCATTAAATGCAAGAATGTAGAACATAAAGTCAGTCTTTACGCAGATGATGTGTTACTTTTCCTTCAGCATTCACAAACCACTCTCTCTGAGGTAATCACATTAATAAACTCTTTCGCAAAAGTCTCAGATTATTCAATAAACTGGTTAAAATCTACAGTTCTTCCAATTAATTGTTCTTTCCAGAACTCTTCCACTCCACTGCAATCTGGAAATATTAAATATTTAGGTATTAATGTTTCACCTAGGCTGGCAGATTTAATTAAATTAAATCATATCCCACTTTTAAAGACGGTAGAAGAAGATCTAGCTAGATGGAAGTCTCTACCCATATCACTTAGAATTAATTATCTATTTGCAATGATCCCGAGCAAACCATCACCTGACTGGTTTAGATCTCTGGACTCCTCCATCTCTAAATTCCTTTGGAAAGGTAAACCACCGCGTATTAGCTTAAAAACGTTGCAAAAGGCCAAAGATAAAGGAGGACTAGATCTGCCTAACTTTCACCATTATTTCTTAGCCAACAGGCTTCAACACATTTTAGGGTGGTTAAAACACACCCTCTTCGATGAAATTTGGCTAGATGTAGAACAGGCATTATGCAATAATATAGAAATTTGGGATCTGCCATTCATTAGCTCGATCATCAAACGACACGTATGCTTCAAAAGCATCAGTATCAGCTCTTCTCTGACAGCATGGTGGGAGTTTCTAAAAATGACTGAGTCTTCACTAATCCCATGCAAACGTACTCCCATCTGTAACAACCCTGACATATTAATAAACAATAATGTGATAAACTTCACAGACTGGAGTAGAAAAGGTATTAAATACCTGGAACATATATTTGAAGGGACAGACTTTATTCCCTTTGACATATTAGTTAAACAATATGGGATTAATAAGAACAGATTTTTAGAATATCAACAAATTAAATCTATAGTAAAAAATAAATTTAATCCTAATCATATTAAATTACAAATACCACCAAGTGTGGCAGATTTTCTTAATCTCAAAACCCCCAAATTAGTGTCTAAAATATACAGGACACTTTCTAAAATAGATGAATCAGTATCGCTTCCTATTGCAAAATGGGAGGCAGATCTATCAGTCAGCTGGGACCATAATTTCTGGTCTCAGATATGTTCAAAAACCTTTGAACTGCTTAGGAATCCCGGTTTACAATTAATACAATACAAAATCCTGCATAGAGTACACTACACAGGTCATCGGATGTTCAGGATGGGTTTTACAGATTCTAACAACTGCTCACACTGTCAAGACAATACTCCTGACAATTATATCCACGCTCTATGTTTCTGTCCACCTGTTCAGAGGTTCTGGTATGGGATTTGTGAAGACTTAACAAAGTGTCTTAAATGTTCAATTCCAGCTTCTCCATCAGTCTGCCTGTTGGGTGACCTTGATGGTATCACTACAGAAGGTAACACAATCCTCATGGCTTTCACCGCCTTATGCATTGCCAAGAAGACGGTCCTCATGAACTGGAAAAATAAAAATAATCTTAATATTAACGAATATAGAGATCGCTTGTTGGACTATATTAATCTTGACACAGCTTCTGCTGCCACATTAGATCATTCTCTCTGGGCTCCTTTAATCAGCTCCATCACCTAGTGTGGGTGGGGGGTCCTGATTCTGTCCGGCTTTGATTTTTGTTGTTGGCATGGGGGGCCAAATGGGCTTGGGGCGTCTGGGGGTTCTCTGGGGGGTGGGGTTCTTGGGGGATTCAGCGCTGGGGCTGCGGTCCTGGCCTGGATGGGGTACTGGTGGCTCTCGGGTGTTGTTTTTTCTGGCGACTGCATGCGGCGCTGCTGGGGAGGCCTGTGTCGGCGGACGTAGGTTGCCGGCCTGGCGGCTGTGTTGCTCCGGGGTAGGTCCGGGGGGGATTTGGGGTTCTGGGGGTGCTCTGCCTCCGGGCTGGGATTCCGGCTGGCCCTGGGGGGCTTGGGTCCTGGTGGGTGTGCCGCTGGGGGCGTGGGTGGATGTGTGCACTTGGGCCGGCCCTGGTGTGGGGGCCTCCGATGCATCGGTGGGGCCGGGGGCATCTTTAGCTGGTGGGGATGTAGTTACCGTCTGTCAGTATTCACTCTGCATGGAGGGGGGGACCCAATAGGGGCGGAGGACTGGTTTAACCTGGGTGTCTATTGTCTTCGGTAGTCTGGGAGTTGACTGAATGATGGGGTGGGGGTAGTTTTTCCTCTTCCGTGGGGTCTGCTGGGCCACCCCGGGCTGCCATGGGCCCTGGTCTGGATGGGCCTGGGCCCCCCGCCTGGGACGGGTTTGGGGCAACGGGGGTGCCTATGGGGGTCAGCGGGGGAGCTGGCTCCAGCAGGGGGGGGCACTTTGCCCCCTCTGATGTTTTCCTCCCCATCCCTAATGCTTCCCCTCTCCCGCCCCCCGCCCCATCACACCAACATACAGGTAGGGTTTTTGGGGTGCGGGTGTGTCGCTGGGATGCGGGAGGCCACGAGGAGACAGAGGAGTCCCAACTCCCCCGCATCCCAGATTGCGAGCTTCTTCCGCTCCGCGTGCTCCGTTCCCACTTGGCCATGTTCGATGAGACCAGCCAGGCTTGCGATCCCGCTGTTGCCGAGGCTCAGTGTAGATTGCTGTCATGGGGATCGCAAGTGGATCTAACGGAGGGATCCGAGACGGGTTCGTCCCTATCTTGGTCCTCAACCGCTAGACATGCAGCCCTCTCTCAGGGTTCGGAAGCCCGTGCTGCAGTTTCTTCCCCCCAGGGGGAGGGCTCGGAGCTTCATCTGTCTTCCTCCGAGGAGGTAGACATGATGAGAGTCGACACAGAGACTGTGGACTCGCCACCACAGTCTCTGGCGTACGAGGAGCTTGTGAAGGTTGTAACTCGGGTAGTTGCTAAACTAAATCTTGAGTGGCCGTCCGAGAAGCAGGACATTCATCCAAAAAGCAAGCTGGATGAATGCTTCCTGTATATTAGATCACAACCTTCACGGAGGGGCCTTCCATTTTTCCCCGATCTGCACACAGAGGTGTCTAGATTGTGGGATAAACCATACTCCTCTCGTATATTCAGTCTCTACATACTCTAACGTGGTGGGGCTTAACGAGAGGGGTTATGGGGCGATGCCAGCGGTGGAGCAGACGCTTGCAAGCTATCTCTCCCCGTCTTAGGGCATCATCCTTGAAGGCCCCTAAGCTTCCCTCCAAGGCACTAAAACAAACATCCGCCTTGGTAGGGAAAGCTTACACGGCAGCAGGTTAGGCTGGTGTTACAGGCATACCAGGCTGACCTGCTAAGGGACTTGGATGCTGGGGAGGAAAAGGAATCCAACACAATTGCTGAATTGCGTCGGGCCACAGATTTGTCACTCCGTGCCACTAAGGAGACGGCCCGTGCCATTGGCTGCTCCATGGCAGCTCTCGTGGCTACGGAGCGGCATCTGTGGTTGAACCTGTCTGATATGGAAGATAAGGACAGGTTCTTCCTACTGGACACCCCGCTCTCACCTTCTGGCCTTTTCGGCGACGCAGTAAATACTGTCGCCGATAGGTTTCAGGAGGCGAAGAAGCAGGCGGTGGCGGCGTTCCAGCGCTTCCTCCCTCAACGCCAGGTTCCAGCCGTTCCAGCCGTCCAGCTCCTCTCACCGCCAGCGTCAGAAACAGAGGGCGACGCTCTGGGCCTGGGTCCTCTGGCCAGAAAACGGATCTGCGGACCGTTATTCTGTCCAAGAGGACCCAGACCAAGCGGCACTGATGCCACCAGCGTCATGGGCTTGGGAGCAGCCCCCTCTGGGGAGGGAACACCTCAGTATACGGTCCTTTGCCCTTTCCTCCTCAGCGCTCTCAAGGAGCAGTGCCAATGTCTCTGCCCCCTCGTGAGCTTCAGGGCTCAGCAGGCTCTAGCGAGCGAGCTACCCAGTTGTTGCCCGGAGATGGTTTGACACGGGAATGCTCGTTCCCCATAGGAGAAGTCAGCCTTGAGGGGCTGGCCCTCCAAAGCCATCCTCTGGCCACACCAGAGACCAGCCTCGAGCGGCTGGTTCCCTGAGTAGATTTTCTGGCAGCGTGGAAGCTTCTGCCAATATCTCACAATGGGTTCTGCAGACTGTAGAACGAGGTTACAGAATCCAGTTTGGTTCTCGTCCACCTCGTTTTGCGGGGGTCCTTCCCACTCTCGTGGCCCCTCAGCAGGCTCTGGTGTTAGAACAAGAAGTAGATACTCTCTTGAGAAAGGAGGCCATCGAGGTGGTCCCTCCTCTCTCGAGAGAGTCTGGGTTCTACAGCCACTACTTCATTGTTCCGGAGAAGGATGGAGGGTTGTGTCCCATTATAGATCTGCATCTTTTGAACCGCGCCATCAAACGGTTTCGGTTTAAGATGCTTACTATAGCTCAGATCGTGACATGAGGATAATCAGGTCCGAGGACTGGTTTGTCACCATAGATCTGAAGGATGCATACTTTCACATCTCCATCCTTTCTCAACACAAGAGGGTCAGTCTACTTCTGGTAGCACCGTTCTGGCCAGCCCGAGTTTGGTTCTTGGCCCTTCTAGACGGCTCTCCATTTGAGATTCTGTTCAGGAAGGACCTCCTCTCTCAGGCAGGGGGCGCTATCCTGCACCCCCGCCCGGAGCTGTGGAAGCCTCATAGCTTCTGGTCTCTTAACCCGAGGTTGTTGAGACCATTCTCCAATCCAGAGCTCCTGCCACAAAGAAGCAATATGCCTTAAAGTCGAGGAGGTTCCAGTCAAGTTCCTGACACTTAAGACTGTGTTTCTCCTCGCCGTCTCCTCCCTCCAGCGGGTTGGAGACCTTCAGGCGCTTTCGGTATAATGCCTGGAGCTCACTCCGGGCATGGTCAGGGCGTTTCTCTACCCCAGGCCGGGGTACGTCCCGAAAGTGCCTACTTCTGCGCCGGGTCCTGTTGCGCTTCAGGCCTTCTGCCCTCCTCCATTCCGGGAAGTGGGTCAGGAGCGTCTCAATCTGCTGTGTCCAGTTCGAGCACTGGACACATACGTCCACAGAACTGCCCTGGGGCATAAAGCAGACCAGCTCCTTGTGTGCTTTGGTGGGCCGAAGAAGGGCTCTCCGGCCACCAAGCAGACCATAAGCAGGTGGGTGGTCGAGGCCTTCTCACTTGCTTATGAGTCCTCGAGCCTCCCTTCTCCTTTGGGGGTCCGGGCACATCGACCCAGAGTATGGTGGCCTCCAAAGCCCTGCATTTGGGCTTGGCCCTCAGCGACATCTGTGATGCAGCGGGCTGGTCCTCTCCGCACACATTTGTACACTTTTACAATCTGGACCTGCCAGCGACTCCAGGTTCTCGAGTCCTCTCCTCCTGATGTGCACACACAGGCAGGGGGGCCTCCCTCGTATGGCGAAGTTGGTATTCTCATTCCCAAAGCTTTCGACGCAGCTCGAAGTGAACTGACGGGGAACGTCCCAGGTTACGTATGTAACCATGGTTCCCCAAAGGGAACGAGACGCTGCGTCTACTTGCCATACTCCTTGCACCCCCTGCACGCACTCACTTCGCGTCAAGCTAAAGTGAGCGTGCTGCCGGTACTCTCTTATGCTTCCTGATTGCTACGTCATCTCGCTCATGACGTCGCGCTTCTCCATTGGACTGGTTCTACACACACTTCAGTACGGTGTCTCGCCGGGGGCGTTCCCAAAGTGTTTTGACGCAGCGCCTCGTTCCCTTAGGGGAACCATGGTTACATATGTAACCTGGGACGTTTCACAATTCACTTGCAGCTTATTTCAAGTCTCAAGTCATTTCAATTACCTTGCAATTCGGACATTAGTGAAAGTGGTGATGAATGAGTTGTTTACTTGGAAATTAGTTAAATTTCTAATTTCTATCAGTATTTATGCAGTTTTAAACAGACACGTTTAAAGAGTGGATCTTTATTTTCACTTCAAGATAATGTTGAGCAGGTCAAAAATTATTTTTGGATTGGGGCAAAAATGACACAGATTTAAAATATGAGTCAATGATGCAATGACACATTTATAAAGACAGTAATTTCCTTAAATCCTAAATGAATCAGTTGTTTCCTAAGTTGCATTACTACTGGCATTACTACATCGTGGGTGAGGTGTTCAGTTATTTTCTCATCCAAATTTACCTCACCTGAGAAACACTCCGTCTATAAAAATGCATCTGAATACTGCCCACTCACATCATCATTTGTTTCCAACCATTTATTACATTGTATCATTCACTTGCTTGTTTCTGCTACTCTGAAACTTATAATTCCATTATAAAAAGTATACAATAAAAGCACAATAAAAGTGAAAAATGGGCGGAATGGAGAACATAGCCAGCCAGGTCTTATGTGCCTTTAATTCCCAAGTAGTGTATTTACATGCTGCATCAAGCATTATTAAGTAGAATGTGGTGGACATGTGCAGTGTCAGTCAGACAGCATGATGCATTAGCCATTACACTGCAACTGCCCTTGACGTGCAAGAATAGTCAAATAATCAGAACATAGCAGCAAAACAATTACTTGGCAATTTGTCATAGCTTTAAGGGCCTGCACTCAATAATTCCTTCTTCAAACATGAATAGTTATTTTGCCAGATTTCCCAGACAGATGGCCTGTTCTTCTATCTCTATAAATTGAATTAGTTGCATTGAATATTATGAACACTAAGCAGTATGTACCCATAAATTACAACAGTACTAAATAATAATGAATCACCTTTACACCCACATTTACCCTGCAAATACAGATTCCAAATCCAGACACTAAATTATTTACTGAACAAATAAATATGCTAACTAAATCTTACTTACAGTACAATGCTTCATGGTAATGTACAGTGTTAGGAAACCTATTTTGAAACTGTTCTGTACAGTGTTAGGAAACCTATTTTGAAACTGTTCTTTCTGTGACATTCTAACAGAGCATCTTTAAGGCATAATGAGACATAAATAACAGTGCACTGCTTCATCATCAAAAGCACTGAGATGAGTTTTTGTGCCATCTATGGTCGAATAAATAAATAAATAAATAAGGCGGGAATTGGGCCTACCATCTTGTCCCAGGTGGCATTTTTCCCCTATAATGCATGTAAAAACTGCACTCTTACTTTAAAAAAAAAAAAATCATAATTAATTAGTGGGGTGGTCATTATTAAAACAAATAAATATTTTCCACCACAACTACATTTTATGTAGAAATATCTAGTGAATACTTTTAGTCAGACTATTGTGCTGTTCTCAAACAAATGTCCTCCATTAACAAGCAAAATACTTTGGCCATGTTCTTGCTACAGACATCCTTGTTCCTTGCAAGACTTTCTAACATTAATCCAACACAAGAGTACAGTAAAAACATCTAGGTTACGTAGGTAACCCACGTTTCCTGAAGGAGGGAATGGAGATGTTACTGGATGGGAACATGCTTTGTGACCAATCACCTCTGAGGCCAATGAAAATGAAAAGGCCAATGAAAATTGGTGAGTGGATTTGCGTGTGATGCCACTCCCCCATACATACGAGTAAGTAACGTCTTCGTTCCCTCCTTCAGGGAACGTGGGTTACTTACGTAACCTAGACGTTCCCAAGCAGTGCCCATCCCCTGAAGGAAGTTCATACTCCAGGGGATCTCCCAGGGAGGGCTGCCGCAAGGAGCGAGAGGCCGGCAAACCAGGTCCGGGTGGCCAATATGGCATAGTCAAGTGGACCTGCTCCTCGACCTCCCTGAACTTGCTCACTGGGGAAGAAGGCATACTTGAGAGGCCCCAGGGCAGCTGAGTGCCAGTGCGTCCCTGTCGACAGGGGAGAGGGAGGTCTGGCAATGGAGGATTCTGGGGAGGCAAACAGATTTATCTGAGTTTCCTCGAGTCGACTCCAATAGAGCTGGCCGCTGGGGGGAGTAGCCATTCTCCAGGGAGAGTGACTGTCGTGGGCCACATGAGTGAGTTCTCCCGAAAACAGTGCATAGCATAAGCTGCGTCTAACTCCAAAGGAAGCGAACTGTGACGTGTGATGGAAGCGTAGACCACCCTGGTGGATGATGTAAGCAATGGTCACAGAGCTTTCCGCACAAACCAGTTCTTCATCTTGGCTGGAGGAATGCTCGGATGCGTTCCTCCGACTCTCCGCACAGAGGCATCAACTTGTCAGAATGCATCTGAAAATTGGGTGGGCGCCAAGCGGACTGAACTCCAAGAAAAGTCATACCATCTGGATCAACCGTGAGACGGGCGGAGTGCGAGGCAGTGCTAACAACTCACAGATGGCACCCAACCTGACATGGAGGCATCAGTGATCACCTCAACACGTCTGGACACCTGTCCTAAGGGATTAGCCCATAGGAGACAGGGTCAAAAGTATTCACTAAAGCTGTCTCATATGAACAGCCGAATGACTATGGCTGACATATGCCCTAGGAGCCTCTAAAGTTTGAGAGGGACCGCTTACTTGTGGCTGAACGGAATCAGGCACCAGCTCTGGCAGCGCGTACACGTTAGTGTGAAACATACTCTGCGGGCATAAGTGCACCGCAACCGCACGCTCCACCTGAGGAAGATCCACGTATCGTCCTGCCTCGAGCAATCAGGGGAGGCACCTCAGACACCCCCAACCCGACCCCTTTAGCGGCCCGGAGAAGCATGGCTGACAGTTCAGCATCCACCTCCGATGGAACGGTAACCTGGCAAGGGTACCGCCCATCAGAAGCGTCCACCTCAGCTACCGATAGCCCCCCTCTGATGATGTGATAGACATCTGATCGTTTGCTGGGGCACCAAAAGAGGTGCAGGGCTCGTGGAATGAGTCAGCGCCGTCCTTAGGAAACCCCACGGACCCGCGAGAGGGCTCGGACCTCCATGGGGACTTGCCCGGCAGAGTGATCTGAATATCCACTCTGTGGTCACCCGCGCCTCTAACTGAAACAGCCGTGAAGCCTTTACAGCTCGCCGAACTGGCCCAGGTAGAAGACGAGGGCAGCCGTTTTGCGAACGTCTCGCAAATCCACTCGCCAATTTTCACTGGCCTTTTCTCTTTAGCTCAGAGGTGATTGGTCACAAAGCATGTTCCCATCCAGTAACACCATAGTGAAACGACTGAAAGGGAATCAAGATTCATTTAATTTACTATTAATGATGTAACAGTCTGTTTTTAATTCACATATGTAGCAGATCATAGTTGTTCTCAGTGGTCACTATGAGTCAGCATTGTTGCTTTTTCACAAAATTTAGAGCATCAATAGTCTATACATAAACCTAGACACTATTGGATGCACAAGCTCTCTGTTTTAAAATCCCTATGCTAAATGACTTATCCTACTGAAATATTTTAGCACTGCTGAATGACAGAGGAGTTTAAAGAGAGGATTTGACAGTGACAGATTGGGGAGCTGCATTAAAACTTAGCTACAGCCACACATGAAGAAAGTTGCAGTGCAAACTGCTTTAATCCTCCGTTACCATGGTTACATCAGCCGAAGCAGTTTGGTATAATTCTGCCCTAAAATTATGCAGCGTTTGATGTTTCTGGCCAAAATACCAGGAAAACTAACGTCACTCTACACAAATCTAAAATTACAGAAGCTGCGTCAATGGCATCTTTTTCACAATATTTAGTCATAAAGCTGCTGCTACAACAGTGATCCATGTTAGTATTGTGTACACAGCATTTTAACCCATTTCAAATCCAAACAGAGGACTTGTGAGCCATTGCCCATGAACAGCACCCTAACAAATGCAGATTAGTTAGTGATCAAATCTGCAGTGAATGTGTGCATGTCGGCTCACCGTGTTTTTAAGAAGCAGGCATGTTTCCCTCTCTGTGGAATGAGGTAGCTCTAGTTCTCATGATGGCACAGTGCTTATGTTAAAGGCATTGCTAAATAATGCATGACTGACGTAAACAAAAGAGCTGAGGGCTCCTACGGCCAAGAGAGAGATGGATGGCATTATTTCTCTATAATTTCCTCTCACGACTCCAGTCCCATCTCACAGAAAATGACAATATGCCTTTGCATTTTTAGGATTTATGGATGACAACCAGTAACACAGAAACAGTGATGGGAAATTTCAGCACACTTGAATAATTCACTCTTCCCACCTGCTATTAGCATGTAAACATAAGCTTTGTAGCGTTGAAGCAAGAAACGTAATTGAGTCTACTGTCTCGCAGGGACTTAGATGTCTTAAAAATGGCAATATTATTCTATCTTAGAATAAGGTAATTGTGAGACGAAGTTTAAAACAACAAATAGTTACATTATGAGATATAAAGTCACAATTGCAAGAAATACAGTCACAGTTGTGAGATTTAAGTCACATTGCAAGATATAAAGTTAAATCTAGAGTAATCTAGAGATATAAAATCACATTTAACGTAAGACAGTGTCACAGAGCTGCCCTCTTCCCTAGTGTTCTTGCTTAAGACATGAACACATACTTGGGTTTTTAAAAACAATTTCTTTGCCTTAATATGTCAGCGTGGTGGAGAGATAGATTTCACACACACACACACCTACAGCTAGACTGTTGTGTTTTAAACTGGCCACCTGAACACTGAAACCATTGGACATTTAAGCTTTTCCTTTTTTATGTAATATTACTTCTGAGAAATGGTTGTATCCATGTGTATAAATTCTCACATAATGAAGAAGTCAGTTAGTATATGACTGGTGTGCAGTAGCTAATGAGAAGCTCCTAAATTAATTATTGTTATACCCGATCCAAGGTTATTTTCTGGTCTTTTTTGTTTGTTTGTTTGTTTGTTTGTTTGTTTGTAAACCAAATGAAACGTTATTGCAGCCTGCAAGCTAATTTTATTACATACAAGCAATATCTAGCCAAAAAATATTTCAGAGCGTAACTTCAAAAATGTATTTTCATGAAATAAACTTTCATAACATTTTTGTGATAAGCAAAATGATTGACAGGCAGATGGTGTTTTTGATTCTTTAAGTCCCTGATATTTCCATGTTTTTCCATGACAATGAACCTGGTTTGGTTCTTGAACAAATCAAGAACCAAAATTGCTGACAGCAATTCCTAACAGCAGGTAACTGTTTGTTACTTTCAGTCAATGAAAAAGGAATTTCCATCATGCTTGTCCAAGGTCACAATCCAGCCATGTAAAGAGGATGACTGGCAGGCTGTTTATTGATTAATGAAGGAACAACAGCAGCAGGTGTACTGAAGTCCATTACTTGTGCAGTGGCAGGTGTTATGAGCCAAACACATGGCAAGATAAGAGAGAGTTGCAGTGTTGGTCAGAACCTCAGTCAGGACACAAGGCCAAAGGGACCTGATTGGCTTTTGTCTCTGAAATAAATGCCAAATAAAACAGAATAGAGACATAAAAACTAGCTCACAGACACTGGATAGAATAAGACAGCGAGGGAGACAGCATGCAGCAGAAGCAGGCAACAAGACCCTTTTTTAACTGAGAGGGTGCAAGACTAAAGTGGATTTGCTTAAAGGGCCCTATCAAGGTGTCACAGTCCAGTGTGGAAGAATGTCGTAAGTGTATGTCTATATGCATTTGTGGCAGGAACACATGAGCATGGCTAAAAGTACTTACGGATGCTGGATAACTCATAACAAATGACGAAAGAAGTTTAAACCATTGCACTTTAAAACTTTAAAAGTCAATGTTTGTTTTTGTTTTTTTAATCATATTTAATTTACGTTATGCACTGCATTAAAAATAGAATATCCACTTTGCATAATCAACCAGATTTGCTTTTCCTAAAGAAAAGAGCAGTGTTTGCATGGCAGTAGGAGAATAGCAAAGAAGTTCTAGAGGTAAGATTGCTTCTGTTTAAATGAAATGTTGCATCAGAGAAACTTTGCCATTATCATAAAATGTCTTGTTTTCTGTCAGCTGGTTAAAATTAAAATGTTTAAAATATTTGTATGAGAACAAGACCAAACACAAATCAGCATGCAAATATTGTAATAATGTAAGTGCTGTTAATTACATTTTGCATATACTGAATATTATCCAAGTGCTGGGTGATCTATAGGTGTTTGAGATAAGGTAGTACAGTTGTTACAGTAAAACTGTCATTCTTATCCCAAGGTTACCATAGTCAGACAGATCCAGTCTGTGTGCATACCATATGGTCAAATTGCACTTAGAAATGATCACAACACAGCCCCTTATAGCCAGGGAAGACCCCAACGACTAGACTCTAAGTTTTCTACATGTAGCAAACCCTAAACATTATGTTTAGGATACATACATACAGTGCTGCCTTTTATTAATAGAAGTAGTAGTATTGTAAAAGCTGGTAGCAATGAATAAGGTTTTATAGCAGCATGACTAATATACACTGAAAACTTGGTTACAAAAACCTAGAGTTGGGGTTCTTCTACTTCTACAATTCTGAATGCACTCTATGTCATGTTTAACATAAAAGATTTAAAAATATAATTAATTACAAAATTAAGATCAAACATTAATAAACAATTCGCAATCAAACTCAGCTGGTTAGGGACTCAACTCAGCTTGGACTTGGACCCAACATAGCAAAAAGCTATGGAACATTTCCACAATTATTGCCAAAAACAGATAAAGGTCACTGAACTGCATATAACACTATAACATTAATCGTTCTCTACATTATTTTCCTTACAGGAGATATGCAGTATTTAACATGCTGTACTACATTTTAAATCTTGCCATCAATCTCATTTACATATTAGCAGGGAAAGCTAACAGGCTGCTAATAATGGTAACAATGCTGAGCAAAGCTAACTGCCATTTTGACAGGAGCTGGGGAGAAGAGCTCTCAAGAGCTCAGTCATATTTTATGTTATAACTAGTGGTAATTAATCAAAGTTGGTATATTACACACAGTCAAATGAAGTGCAGATCACTACAGATCGGTGAGTGATTGCTCTGTGCTGGTGATTAATAGCGCAGGACTAACAGTGACATGCCCTGAGCCACAGTCGGATGCAGATAGTCGCTTTGGGCTTAGTCTCCAGAGAATAATTCCACAAAACACCTGCTTTATATCAGTACTTCACTCTTCTCAAGATAAATCTCCAGTGGGCAATCGGAGTCTGTCTCTGTGGGAGTGAGTCAACACTTGGTGTGATATAAATAAGCACATTTCCAAGAACTAATCCGCGTAAATGAATAAATAGTGTATCGGACAATTGTATTTAAAATAAGGCTGATGGGTATGATTAAAAGACCAAGAAAAAGTAGGCTAGTTAATTATTCCATTGACAACCCTTCCAGACATACACACAATTTGATTCTATAATAAACAAACGGTCATATTAAAGTACTGACAATTAGTACTGTTGTCATATGTACAACCAGTAATCAGTAAACAACTGGTTCATCACCTAAAAATGAATACTACCCTACTGTATTTTTTTCACCCTCATTTTGTTACAAAGCCCTGTGACAATTTTGCCACCAAAGAACAGAAATAAATGACTTTCTGAAGATCCTGGCTCTTTCCATATAATAAATGTGAAGAAATAAGATAACAACACTTTACTTTGCCAACAGCATAGAAGAGGCTCAAGAGTAAATAAAAGCAAGAGGGTAAGAGTTTAAATAAGACAAAGCACAGGTGAAACAATCTCCCAATTAGCGACAGATCTTGAACGCTCTGGGAACATATTAGGAGTAAACGTGTGTAGGCCTTAGTTTTCAGAAGTCAGAAATCATACGATAGCTTTGTGTGATGAACAGACCAAATCTAAGATGTTTTATTGCATTTTTTTATTTCTATATATTTTTAATTCATTAGTCAAAAAAAAAAAAAAAAAAAAATCTATAGTTGTTATAAAAAGCCTAGCCCTTCACTCTAAGGAGACCTAACTCTCCAATTTAAAATGAATTTATTCTTTAAAATGACTAAATACTGACCATCAAAATTAAATAGAGACTGGGTCGGTCAAGCAAAAAAAAAAAATATATATATATATATATATATATATATAAAGCCATCTCGGTCAAAAATTAAATAATGATACTGAGTGAATGCTCTCAACACATATTATACGTCCATCGAATACTTTTACTTCAAACTGACTAAAATTCCACCCTCAGCCCAAAATGAATGTAGATACATATAAAAAACGTATATATTTATAATATTTGTTTAATGCCATCTTTTTTTTATGACTGAAGGCAAGTATCACTGATTCCAACTCTATTTTTCCCCTCTAATACTTAACCATTGAATATTGGTTATAATAACCATTCAACATTACAGTATAATTGAGAGCTATCACTTTAACATTTATTGTACTTATTATATAAAAAAAAAAAAAAAAAAACTTCTAATTTAAGTGAACTTGAAACAATCGTCACATAAACCCATTATAATAAATGTCATATAGGCTAACTACCTGTGCCCTTCAACAAGAAAATATAGCCTAAATTATCAAACACTAAATTATCTCAAATTTTAAATTATAAAGATAAAGCTTAAAACTACAGAAGTTATTCATTTCCTCTTTTTCATTTAGTTTTTTGATTAACAGACATCACAGCAGTTGGTTATTAGGATATTTTGGCTGCTGTTACTTTAAAAGCTGCCGCTGCTGACACTGCTTTAAATGTGACCTCTAAAAAATAAATACTTACATGCACAGTTTTAAGGCAGCTTTAATCACATTTTTGTAACTTCATGTCTTAACAGACAACACAACATAACTACTCGCAGTTTCTCATTTGGGTTTGAATGTGATACAGCTCTTTAATATAGGCCTAATACAGTGCACGCCGGCACATTTGTGCGTTCAACTGAAGAGCACGCGCTACGCGCTACCACAGTATAACGGCTGACGGGACAGTACATTTGTTTTTACCAACATATGGCCTGACAGCATGCCATCTGACCGCAGTGCACTGATGTTCTACTTAAGCTCCTTGTCACCGGTACCATTTCCACACTTGTTTGACTCGCGTCTGGTGTTGAAGTAAAGTCGAAGTCCACATCTGAAAAGTCTCCAGTTTGATGTGCTCGTAAAGATGCTCTGCGCATCTAAATAAACGCAATTCTTTAGAAGTTGTGAGTGCTTAGCCCCGCCCCTGCGTTAATTACGTTAAATATTTTTAACACGTTAAAATATATATATAAAATATATATATAATATTATATATATATATATATATATGCAGCAATAATGTATATATATATATATATATATATATATATGCAGCAATAATGTATATACCGTATTGACCTGAATTTAATTTTTTATTTTTTTTTTCTTGGAAATACATCTGTGTAATGTAATTTAAGATCAACTATGTAAATGTTTGTTGGTAATGTTAGAACAACAGCATTAGCCTTTTTCACAAAAAAAAAAAAAACAAAAAAAAAGATGAAATTACGTCAGTGTAGGGTAAAGTTATTTCCGCTACAGGTTTGTGCCTATTATATTAGCATGCCCTTTTCTCAAATAATGCTTCTTACCTTTTCTGTTTTGACTGTTTTCCAAGTTGTTGTTATATAATCAATAAAGAAATAACATTTTACTTGTTTGTAATTTATATGGCTCACTCACCCAGGTAATATGCTTAACATAGCACCGGACAGTTTCTGTTCTCCATCTCCCATACATTTGAGCGTATTATCACAATTTACTCAGTCATTTCCCTAGAATCACCACATCACGATTAATGCTAACAGCATTTATATCTAGATGCACTTTTTACCAGGAATAAATTAAACCGTTCTGAGTCTGGTTAAAGCATAAACTCAATACAACAACGTAATCCTGATCCAGTAGGAATAAAGCCATTAGTCTGAGAAATCCTAATTGTTATATAATTTAGATGGGTTACCTGTTTTGTTTTGTTTTTTGGTATCAAAAAGTGTATATTTTTTAATATGATTGCTGGTGCATTTTACCAGTATTCATCATTCTTTCAAAACAAAAACTAAAAAAGGAAAAATATGCAATATGAAAATAATTTAAGATGTTTTTCTTTTCTTAATAAAACACGAGATTTGGTTTTCAAAAAGCCTTTTTTCCAAAAGGTACATCTTGAAAAAGGGGGAGTCGTCTTATAACCAGGGTCAGCTTATATTCAGGTCAATATGGTACAAATATATATATTATATATGTTTTTCTCTGTGAATAACTATGCATTTCCTATTGTAGATTCTGTTGTGATCTTGTTGTATAGCGCTGTAAAGTTTTTAAATTTCCTAATCCTTCAGAAAATTGAGCCATCTTGTATAATCATGATACCCTTATGTATTTGTAAAAGTTTGTAGACAACAACAGATGGCATGATATCTAATACTCTTTGAACACACCAAGTCTTAAAAAAATAGAATTTTAGCCAAGTATAGGAATCCTGCCTGGTCCCCAAATCCTTTTTAAAATCACTGTGGATAAAAAATCAACTACTGAGTACCTAATGTAAACATAAAGACAGAACTGAGTAATTTTACATTTTTGGTGCACATTAAGCCATATTTACAATTGGCCAATCAATTTATGTGTGTGTTTTTTTTTGTTTGTTTGTTTGTTTGTTTGTTTTTTGTTTTTTACAAATATCTAAAAGCGCAAACCACTTCAGAAGGTGGTTTGAGACACATTTCAGAGGCAACTGTCTTTACAAATGTCTTTATAAACTTTTACCAAAATATAATAACTTGCTCCACCTCTAAAATGACTTGGATGACATTGTTTTTTTTTGTTGTTTTTTTTTAACCAATCGATTCAAAATAAATAAAATAAAATCATGTTGACTTGAAATATAAATATCTAATTTCTATAAACCAGCTAGGAAACTAGCAAAAACATGCAAGGGTAAACTGAATAAATTCCCACAGATGCAGCATGTACTAAGCCTTTGTTGAGGATGCACGTGATTATCAACCCCATGAGTGAGCTATTTGCCCATCAGTCCTGTATGGGAGTAAAAAATTTTGCTTCTTATTGATTTGTGTTGTTCAAGCAATGCCGCATATTCTTTATGCTAATGAATCCTAGTCTGTATTTCTATGCAGATAATACTCAGCTCTGTTTCCGTTTCTCTGATTCTACATATTATTATTACCGAGCTGATTCTACATATTATTATTACCTTCTGATATCATCAATTTATCTCAGGCATTTTATCACATTTTATGTACTGATTTTAGACTATTCTATGCTAAATTTTACAGAATGGGTTTGAAAATGTAAAAAAAAAAAAAAAAAAAAAAAAAACTTGTTTAACTGAGAGTACAACACTTTTATTGGTGTCTGAAATATATGTAGGATTTAATAAATAGTGTGTAAAAATTGTGCACATCTGTTAACTGTCAATATGTTCCACATTCTAATAGCAAATCAAAATTATTGTATTATTACTTGTTACTGAGTGAATGATTGATTGATTGATTATATATTTTTATAAAAACCCATATTGTGTAACCACTGTCCGTTATAACGCAGTTTAAGTGCCAGTGAGACCAGTGAGAGATGAAAACATAACAGCTTCCTTTACAGAATATACTTTTCCTTCATGTACTAGCAGAATCTTCCTAACTTACCTCAATGCCTGAGGCAGCCTGACTCTGGACAATGCCAGTCGGGTCACGGATCACAAGTGCGACAGACTACAGCAAGACTCCTACTAATCTTTTCAGCAAAACTTCAAACCAAAATATATAATTCACTTGCTTGACCTATCTTGTTGTTCTTTTAGTTCTTTGGCTAATATTTGGTAAAGTACATGGTAAGTGTTATTTTTTTTTCCATGTTCTCAATGAGTCTGTGCTGATTATACTGCTTTCCTTACAAAGTGAAATCTGAGCATCATCATATTTCATATTTAATAGTCATATTTCCTGCACTGTTTGATGTGAGTACCAACATGTGTCATTACCCCAGCTATGATTGAGTGAGCCAGAACTGATATTTATGTGTAAAGTCAAGTGTAAAACATAATTTGAGGGCCTTCAGATTGTATTTCAGTTATCATGCTTATAACCATTTTTTTTTACTTCTGACTTCATAGAGAAACATAATGATACATGGCGTCCTTGAACGTAGCCACAGAAAGCATCAGATGAGGTGTCTGGTACCAGATTTACACTACTTTTTTTCTATTGTGTTCTTGAGGTACAATCACTTGAGGCTTTTAATGTCATACCACTGTCTGCCATCCATACAAATACACTTCAACTCAGTGGTTTGCAGTGGTTTTTAATAATAATGAGGCAGTTATATACATATATAGTGTTGAAGACAAAATTATTAGCCCCTTATAAAATGTTTCATTATTTTTCAAATAACTCCCAAGTGTTGTTTAACAGAAAAAAAATTATCAACACAGCATTTTTAAACATAATACTTTATTCAGGAAGTTTTTAGGATTTGTAATACAAATAGTAATAAATTTATAACCAAGAATTTTTAAAAGTCTACTGGTCAAAATTATTATTATCTGATGTTAATAGTCAATAGTGTATCCCTTTTGCTTGATAACAGCCTTTAGTCGTTTGGTGTAGTTCTCAACCAGTTTCAAGCATGTCTCCTGAGGAATGACAGCCCATTCTTGCTTAGCAAAGAGCAACCATGTTTTGCTTCACAAGAGCAACCATACATTTGTGTTGTTTTTTTACTTAGTTTGTTTATATTCTTCATTTATTCTTCATTCCTTTATTCATTTATAATCAGTTATCATTTAATCATATAATTATTCCATTTAATCATTTATATTAGTCATTACAGTCATTTATATATCGGTATGGGTATTAGACTACTGCTGATGAGTTGTTCTGTTACCAGAAAAACTGATATTTTCTGATGGGATCTGGTGTCCGGGGCTGGATCTTAATTGTCTAGGCATGGGGACAGCAATCTAACAGGTGTGACCCCACCAGAATTCATTGTTCCATCAGTGATGGCAGTCCTGGCCAAGATGCAGCAAAAGAGGCCCAAGATATGATACCAAGATATGACCCATGATACTATCACCATCATGTTTCAAGATGGAATAACATTCTTAAGCTGGAATGCAGTGTGTTCTTTTCTCCAAACATATTAGCTTTTCATTTAAACCAATAAGTTCTATTTTGGTTTCATCCATCCATTAAACCTTTCTCCAATATTCATCTGGCTTGTCCACATGATCTTTAGCAAGCAATTTTCTTTTTGGAGAATATAGTGACTTTCTTCTTGCAACTCTGCCATGCACACCAAGGTTTCTCAATGTTCTCCTGATGGTGGGCTCATCAACATTAACTTTAGCCAATGTGAGAAAGGCCTTTAGTTGTTTAGAAGTTACCCTGAGAGCTTTTGCAACCTCTCAGATTATTACACATTCTGCTTTGGAGTGATCTTTGTTGTTACCTTCCACTTCTCAGGAAGGTAACAGTGGTCTTGAATCAGACAGGTCTATGATCAGACTCTCATAGACTAGACAATAACTTTTATTTTATTATTTTCACAAATAAAACAAAACAAAACATAAAGCAAAAACAAGAACCAACAACCAAAAAGAGACATATGCATTACATACAGTGTCAGCCAAGATAAACATATACAGAATGCACCTTCCTATGAAGCCACATCAATATTTCCAATTTAAACACACCCACCTGGTCTTTGAAAAAAATAGGTCATACTGACATTTGATAGCCATTACACTGACTGAAAACAAATCTGCACAGATGGACCCCTTGTCCCGCAAGTCGCATATTAAATAAAAAGTCCCGCGTTGGTTTTTAATTATCATATTAAGAAAACGTGCATGCGTTGTTGTTTTTTTGTTGTTGTTTGTTTTTGTTTTTGCCTTTTTAAGATTTTTTTATTATTATTTTTTATTAATTTTTTTTAATTAATTTTGCGGCTTAGTTTTTGACCTCATCAAGTGATCTAACACCACCAACGAAAATAGTCGAGCACACACGAAAACACATTTCCATTATTTTTTACCTATTAAAAAAAAATCAATGTAGCTTTCAGACACGACTTTCTTCTTATGATAATAGCTGAGGCGATAGTTCAATGATAGTTCAATGGGGTTAATGACAAATGTCTAGAGTGCATTATTTTAATGCAGGGACACATTAAAATGCAAGCAAGGTTGATTCTCTTCACTCTCACACAAAATGGACGCGCTTTCTCTCACTTACATGTGCGCGCTCAGAAACATACATCACTGCATATGACAACTGTATTTATATATTATAACACTAGAAAATGTATCTGGCTCACACGTGTAATGCACCTGTCCCACAAAATCACATCTATGTCCCACAACAGATATATTTCCAGGTGGTTACCCTAAAATATATATATATATATGTCCTTGTTACACATTACATAAAAAGAGAGAACAAATATCACTCTATTTTGTATTTGTTTTAATACTATGTGTTATTTAATTACATTTTTTAATACTAATTATACATTTTATAGTGTATTTTTACATTTATTCCAAAATAATAACTAAAGGTACAAGGTAAAGGTAAATGTTAACAATTTGAACAAAATTTTGGAAACACTTTACAATTTTTTGTAACAATGTTTAGTTAGTTAGCATTAGTTAGTTAAGAATGAACAATACTTCTACAACATTTATTAATCTTAGTTAATATTCATTTCAACATTTACTAATGCTTTGTTATGTATTTGTTAACATTAGTTAATGCAGTGTGAACTAACTAAAAAATTAACAACTGTATTTATATTAACTAACGTTAACAAAGATGAATAAATACTGTAATTAATTGTTCATTCATGTAATAATTGTTCATTCATGTTAGTTAACAAATTAACTAATGTTAACAAATGACACTATATTGTTATAAGTTTTATTTTGACATGACAAAGCTGTTTACTTACTTTATAATAACGCCATCGGGAGGCGGGATTTATCGCAGAAACCAATCACATACAGTCATAACGATCATATCCAACTGAATCAATGGACTGAGAGGAGGCAAGTCTCTGCTGTAACTTTACCTGCAGGTGTTGCTGTTGGACAGAGTTACTTTATAAAAAAAGAGTGACTTTTATACTTCAAGGGTGAGCCAAGCCCAAGCGTTAAAAAAAAATAAAATAAAAATAAATAATAATAATAATAATAATAATAAATTATTATTAATAATAATAATAATAATAATAATAGTAATAATAAATTGCCTTGACACTGGCTGAAGAGGAAAAGTTTGAAAAGACTCAAAATGAAAAAGGTACAGGACACTTAGTTAACCATCTAGTGAAACTCAAGGGTCGCAGGGTTTGTCATCAGGTAAGGCTAAAAATGCATTATGTTTAAACAAACAATTCCTGAGAATATATGGAAACATCACAGATTCACAACACAGTGTCTGAGGTCGGTTGCTCTGACTGTCATTTAGTCCTGTCAATAGTCTATGTGTTTAGTCTGTGTCAGTTTAGTGATGACATGACTTGTTGGATTTTTCATTTATTTATTTAAAAAATTGTGTCAGAAAAGACAATTGATGCTGCAGGGCATATGTGACCCTGGACCAAAAAACTAGTCATAAGCAGAAAAAGTATATTTGTAGCAATACAGCCAACAATACATTGTACAGGTCAAAATTATCGATTTTTCTTTTATGCCAAAAATCATTAGGACATTAAGTAAAGATCATGTTATATGAAGATATTCTTACTGTAAATATATCAAAACTTAAATCTTGATTAGTAATATGCAGTGTTTAGAACTTAATTTGGACAACTCTAAAGGCGATTTTCTCAATATTTTGATATTTTGTGCTCCCTCAGATTCCAGATTTTCAAATAGTTGTATCTTCGACAAATATTGTCCAATCCTAACAAACCATACATCAATGGAAAGCCTATTTATGCAGTATAAATGTATAAATGACTGGTCGTTTGGTTCAAGATCACATATTTTGAGTAATTTACATAAGGTAAACACTGACTCATTTACTGGTAGACTAGTTTTCTATGACTAGTGAAACAGAGTTTTCCAAACCTAGCTGTGTAAGCCTCTACTTGCTGTGCAAGCTTCTTGCTGCTAAAATAAACAAATAAACAAACAAACAAATGAACACTGGAATGTGTAATATCTCCTACCTCGTCTTCCACCCGCCACTTGTTTTTCCATTGTTTGAGAAAAAAAAAAAAAAAACATGCAGTCCTGTCCTAGTCATTTAATTACTTTTATGATGCAATGATAGGCAAATGTCCAGTATGGTACCTTATGAGGCTTTTGTAAAGAAGCTAATGAAGAGGAAAATATAGTTATAACTTTATACTAATTTATTTGATCTACTGATTTATTTTTAATGAATATGTGTGAGTTTCTCAATTCTTACTGCCATCATTCACAGATACATCAAACGAATACACATGCTTTTATATTCAAATGAGATAAAAACAGCCTTGTTGCAAATGATAGCCAGTCTCATTTATAGTTATTCATTTAAAACATCTGTAAGAATATATGCTTATAAACATCATTCACTGATGATAATGCCAGACAACACTGTTCATGATAAATTAAGAGTGAGGTAGGAGATTGAGCAGAAATTTCAGCACCAAAACCATGTCAGTCCTCTCAAAGTTTGACATGTCAGAAATCATTTGCAGTACTGTGAATCAATGCACTTAGATTGCAGTTCTGTGTCAATTATCTATCATTAAGGAGCACATCTAGATGAACTACTAATCTTCAAGAGGTAAGTGAGCACTCTTGGGACATTGGGTGCACCTTCTGCCCTCAAAACACCTACATTTCACACTAATAGACTGGTCAAGAGATTGCCATGCTCTTAAACAGTGTAACCTTCTTGTGAATTAGAAGTAAATTTGAGCTTAAATTTGAAACCCCGCCACCATAGTAGCGAGGAGAGAGAGAAACGAGCGATCCAGTATGCAGTCTGCTCATAAGCATCAATCTCCTTGGAGAAAGATCGCAGCAGCAGCGTGAGCTGTCACTCGGAGAGCGCTAGATCTAGAGAAAAGGCAGAGAGAGCGCGAACGCGTCTCTACCCCATTCACTAGATTGATGCTGCAGTGCTGCAGTGAGTGGTGATAATGATAATGGTTTCAAAACTGTTTGATAACTTTACTAGCCTAAAATTGTTGACATGCAGTCATGCTGAAAGGAAAAAAATCACAAATGAGATCTCTCTTATATCTCAATCTCTTTGATTTTCTGTTTCTTAAAAAAGGAGAGTAAATAAGGACTTTTGATGCATGTACATTCACTTTATAGTTCCTTATGGCGAACCACACTCTGAATTTATACAATCTGTCCCAAGAAGGGCTTGAAGTCACGGGCGAGTGACGCAAGCAACCAGGAAGCTATAAAAGCACGTGCGGTGGAAACGGCATCAGCTTCTGTCTTTCAGCAAAGCGCTCTGTGTTTGTGTTTCTGTTTTTTTGTGCCAGTTTGCACAGCTTTTATTTGAGAGTGGCACTATGTCCTTCTAGAAAGCAAGTGTTAATAAGCAGCATTTAGACTGTGTGTCCCTTTCTACCCATGCTCAAAATAGTTTCGGGTGGGGATACACACAGTTTATTTGTTGTTTGTCTGAGGGCGAAGCATGAGAGTCAGTTCCCGAGAGAGCTGACTGCCAGTATTTGCATTCCCCATCGGCTGTTGTGGGGATCGCAAATAGATCTTACTGTATTGGTAGAAACAAATTCCTTCTCTGCCCTTTCCCCTAGATCTAGCGCTCTCTCTCGAGTTGGAACCGCAAAGTAAACAAGCCGTTCCTTTCTCTTTCCGTGAGGGCTCGCGGCGAAGCTGGCTGGTCGGCTCTCGAGGGAGCTGACTGCCTACACTTTGCTGTGCAATGCTTCGCTCTCAGACGGCTCTCTTCGAGGAGGGAGTCCTCGTGAATCCCCGCGGGTGCCCTTTTGCTGAGGCATAGCGGCGTGGGGACTGCAGCATCAATCTAGTGAATGGGGTAGAGACGCGTTCGCGCTCTCTCTGCCTTTTCTCTAGATCTAGCGCTCTCCGAGTGACAGCTCACGCTGCTGCTGCGATCTTTCTCCAAGGAGATTGATGCTTATGAGCAGACTGCATACTGGATCGCTCGTTTCTCTCTCTCCTCGCTACTATGGGGGCGGGGTTTCACGCAATTTATGTGTGGTTTGTTTGGGAGCTGAGCACTCACAGTCCGCTCTTGAGGGGGCGGGGCTGTGTTCATTCATAAATGTTTCATTCATAAAGTGTTCTATGGTAAATGTCAAGAAACAAATGACGTGAAAGTATGTGTGAAGTTATCTTGAATGTTTAGCTCTGCTCCCATTGATTTAATTCTGAGGAATTAAATCAAATCATACAGGCTGCTGGGCGGAACAGCTCCTGCTAAAAAAAAAAAAAAAAAATCAGCCATTACTACACTCTCACCCAGTACTTTTCACAGAGTATGTAGATGCTACTTTGGCTCTATTGTATCTCCAGAGCATCTGCATACTGAATTATATCAATGTTTTGTCGATATTAGCTCACTCTGAGCATTTGGCAGCTCGGCATTGAGGTGTCGTCTTCGCCATGTGAAAGAACTGGGGTTGTGACTTTACACAGAGGAAAGTGTTCTTTCTCCATTACAGAGAACCACTTTTTGTGGGCGTGGTGTTGGATTTGACCATAATACAGGCACGTCTGTCTCCTGCTCATATGGAGTCGTTCCTTATGGCAGTCGTGACAGTGAGAGTAAGCTGGTCACTCACTGCTAACAGTTCCAATAACTGTTGGGTCTGATGGCAGCTGTGTCCAACGTGATGCCTATTGGCCTGCTGTACATGAGACCCCTACAGTGGTGGCGCAAAACCAAGGGGTTTTCCCCCTAGGGGAGATCCACTTCACACAATCCGGTTCACGCAGTGATTATTGTGTGCCTTCAACATGTGGAGGAACCTTGATTCTTAACTCAGGGCATGGTGCTGGGGACTCCTTGTCGTTGTGCAGTTAACAATGGATGCCTCCCTCACCAGTTCAGGAGTGGTCATGAGTGACCGCTCAGCCCAGTGTCTGGAGTGGCCGTCATCTCGGGTGGCATTTTTGCTGCCTGGAGATACTGGCTACCTTTCAGGCATCATCTGGATTCTGGTACCTGTAGTCCAGGATTTTTGAGGGCAGGCCCCTCTGGTGAAGAGCGGTGTACACCTCATTATACGGTGCCCGTCTCTCCTCAGTGCCCTCAGGAGATCAGTCTGCCACCCCTGCCAGGGTTACAGGGTGCAGCGGTCTCCTGCGAGCCAATACCTTGGTCCTTCCGCCCGCTTGTGTAGCGGAACCGAGGGGCTCGCCACCCCTACAGGGGTCCCTAGAGCAATTAGTTCGGAGTTTCTCTGCCGGTCCTACATTACAGGGTACCGAGCTAGCAGCTCAGGGAACACCAGAGGCCAGTCTCGAGAGGCTGGTTTCCTTAGTAGACTATTTAGCAGAATGGAAACTACTGCCAAACGTGTCTCAGTGGGTCCTGCGTACTATAGATATTACATCCAGTTCGGCGCTCCACCGCCACTTCTTAATGGGGTCTTTCCCACTCTGGTGGGCCCCGAGCAGACTCTGATCTTGGAGCAAAGTAATACCCTCCTGAGGAAGGAGGCCATCGAGGTGGTCCCTCCTCACGAAAGGGAAGCCGGGTTCTACAGCCGGTACTTCATTGTTCCTTAGAAGGATGGGGGCTTGAGGCCCATTTTTAGATCTCTGTCTGAACCGCTCAGTAGAGAAATTGAAGTTTAAGATGTTTACTCTCAAGCAAGTTGTGTGTCAAATCAGGTCCGAGGACTGGTTTGTCACGATAGATCTAAAATACTTTCATGTCTCCATCCTTCAACACAGGAAGTTTCTGAGGTTTGCTTTCAGGGGGGAAGCTTACCAATATCGAGTTCTTCCTTTCGGCCTAGCACTCTCCCCCCGTATGTTCACTAAGTGTGTGGATGCAGCTCTGGCTCCCCTGCGACTCCAGGGCATCCGCATACTAAACCACATCAATGATTGGTTGATTCTAGCTCACTCTGAGCAGTTGGCGGCTCGACATTGAGATGTTGTGCTCGCTCACATGAGAACATTGGGGTTGACACTGAATACCAAGATAAGTGTGCTATCGCCATTACAGAGGACCACTTATCTAGGCGTGGTGTGGGTTTCAACCACGATGCAAGCACATCTGTCACCTGCTCGGATCGAGTCGATCCTCACTGCAGTCGTAAGAGTCAGAGAAGGACAGTCACTTACTGTAAAGACTTCTTAAAGTTATTGGGTCTGATGGCAGCAGCGTCCAACGTGATACCTCTTGGCCTGCTGTACATGAGGCCCCTACAGTGGTGGCTCAAGACCAAGGGGTTCTCCCTGAGGGGTCCCTCACTGGTTGGGGAGCGGTCATGAGTGGCCGCTTGGCCCGCGGTCTGTGGAGTGGTCACCATCTCGTATGGCATATCTTTGTCTGGAGATGCTGGCCGTGTTTCGTGTAGTGAGACACTTCCTCCCGGACCTGTGAGATCGCCATGTGTTGGGGAGCACCAACAACACAGCAGCGGTCTACTACATCAACCACCAGGGAGGTCTGCGTTCGTGCCCCTTAAACAAGCTGGCACACCAGATCCTTGTGTGGTCCCAGGACAAACTCCTTTCACTGAAAGCAGTACTCTTTCCTGGGCATCTCAATTTGGGAGCAGACATACTGTCGAGGCAGGGGCTGAGGCCTGGGGAATGGATGCTTCACCCGGAGGTGGTGAAGCAGATTCGGAGAGCTTTTGGCCAGGCTCAAGTGGACCTCTTTGCGACTCGAGAGACATCGCAATGTCCCCTCTGGTTCTCTCTGACTCATCCTGCTCCACTGGGGCTGGATGCCATGGTACAGACGTGGCCGAGGCTTCGTCTGTATGCCTTTCCTTGATTGCCCTACTCAGTAGTTCTGGAGAGAGTGTGCCAGGACGGAGTCGGTCTACTCCTAGTAGCCCTGTACTGGCCGGGCCGAGTATGGTTCTCGGACCTGATTTCCCTTCGCGACGGCTCCCCATGGGAGATTCCCGTCAGGGGAGATCTCCTCTCACAGGCGGGGGGAATAATCCTCCACCCCCGCCCGGGGCTTGGAAGCTGTGGGTGTGGCCCCTGAGGGGGCACAACTCTTAACTTCCGGTCTCTCAACTGAGGTTGTTGAGACCATCCTCCAGTCCAGAGCTCTCTCCATGAGGAAACTGTCTGCCTGAAGTTGAAGTTTTCACTTCTTTGAGCGGAGACCACCAGCTTGAACCAGTTAACTGCCCGTTTGGTACTGTGCCGGAATTCCTGCTGGATCGTATCTCCGCGGGGTTGACCCAGTCCACTTTGGGGGTCTACGTTGCGGCCATCGAGGCCCACTATGCCCCTCTCTGAGACCCCCTTATGACAAGTTTCCTCCAAGGTGCATGAGGCTGAGGCCTCTGGCCAGGGCAGATATGATTTTGTGTTTCGGGATGCTATGCCATGACCTTGGCGCATTATCTCCCCTCTCCTTGGGAGTCAAGGCTTTAGCATGATGCGGACTTTCCTTGCGGTGACTTCAGGTTTTCCTGCAATTTGTGCCACTCCTGGCTCTTCTTCTCTTGCCTTAGCTGTGCACTCCCACACTAGGCAGGGATTTGAATACTTTGGGGCATCTCGTTCCCCAAAGCGTCCTCCGACGCAGCGTGAGTTCCTGAAGAGGAACGTCTAAGTTACGTATGTAACCATGGTTCCTCGAGGGAACGAGATGCTGCGTCTCCTTGCCATACTTCCGGCATCCCTGCGAGCGCTCGCTTCAGGTCTCCGAAGCTGACGCCGTTTCTGCCACACGTGATTTTACACCTTCCTGGTCGCTAACGTCACCCGCCCATGACTTCAAGCCCTTCTTGGGACAGATTGTACATAGATTCAGAGCGTGGTTCGCCAAGGGCGTTCCCCAAAGCGTCCTCCGACGCAGCGTTTCGTTCCCTTGAGGAACCATGGTTACATACGTAACCTAGACATTTCTTCTGTATGTCAACAAATGTTGAGTCCATTCTTAGACATTCTGAGACAAAGTTAATACCAAACATAATTGAGAACTTCATTATGTGGAAGAAATGTTTGAGTTAACAGCAACACATCTGATTATGATCTCAGGCTTTGTTATTGTTGCAAATCTGAGCAGAGCAGAGATTCAGACTGTAATGGTTTAGTCCACTGAGGCGAGTTGTAATGATGAGTGTCTGTTCATGTTTGTTGCCATGCCATGCCTGTTTCAAGTCTGTTTCAAGTCAAGTCAAGTCAAGTCTGTTTCATCTGTTTGGATTATTGTTTGGAATTCACGTTTGTTGCAATAAAGCTGCACTTGGGTTCATCATTACAACTGTACAACTGTTACAACTGGACTAAACTGTTACAGAATACACAACCGACAACTATGAACCCAGCAGATAGCCTAGTTCGCCCTTCATCAGAATGACACGCCCATCGAGGACTATGTGGAGGACTTCTGTGGACTTTGTTACCAGGTTGATTTCAATGATACATTTCTAAAAGACATTTTCCGGTTTGGTTTGGTTAAACACATATCACAGCTCATGCCATGCAATACCCCACACTGGACTCCAGAACAGTATATTGATTTTGCTTTGAGGACAAGTGGCTCTGCTTTTACCATCGAGATTGTGGATAAAGAACCCCGCAATCCCAAAGCATCTACGACACCACAGTGTTTTCATGCACCTACCATAAAGTCTGGTATTGTTCATGTCACGCCTGCCAAGCCACAACCTGCTCACGTCACATCTGCTGCATCCAGGCCTGTTCACGTCAAGCCTGCTGTTCATCCAGGGCCTGCTCACATCAAGCCTGCTGTTCATCCAGGGCCGGCTCACGTCAAGCCTGCTGTTCATCCAGGGCCGGCTCACATCAAGCTTGCTGCTCCAGGGCCGGTTCACGTCAAGCCTTCTGTTCCAGGTACAGTTCATGTCAAGCCTGCTGCTCCCGGGCCTACCCACTTCAAGCCTGCTGCTCCAGGGCCTACCCACATCAAGCCTGCTGTTCCAGGGCCTGCTAATGTCACGCCAGTGTCTGCACCTGTCAAGATGGCCGCCACGCCTGTGACTGCACCTGTCAAGATGGCCGCTGCACCTGTCAAGATGGCTGCCACACCTGTCAAGATGGCTGCCACACCTGAGTCTCCGGCCAAGATGGCCACACGCCTGGGCCCAGAATAAAAAGACTGATTGGCAGTGTGAAGGACCCTCCATTGATGTCAGTGCGAGCAGCTGGCATTCCTAGGGGCTCAGCACTGGCTACCGAGGTCTACCGGTGCACTGCACTTTAGAGGCCTCGTCTGTCCCAGAGGCCTCTCCTGGCCATGCTCATGCCCTGCCGGCACCTCCATGTCGTCCTGCCCTGCCTGCACCACCATGGCGTCCAGCTCTGCCGGTTCCGCCATTGCTTCCCTTGATCCACAGTCTGCCCACGGTCCAGGTCCTCCACTGCTTTATTGTCTATCACTGCTTCACGGTCCAGTCCATGATCCTGATCCTATTCCCCTTCACGGACCTGGACATCCCTCCCACCCCCTGTTTCACCCCTGCTCCTCCACCATCCCAGACTTGAGTGTTTTTAGTTTGTTTTGGGCTTCAGGAGCCGCCCATAGAAGGGGGAAGATGTAACGTGGGGGTTTTGGGTTTTGTTTTGGGGTTCTGTTTCATGTTCATGTTTTCATGTCTTTTATTTTGTAGTTTAGTTCATGGTTCGTGTTTATGTCATGCTTCCCTGTTCCTCTTGTTTCCCTGCATGTGTCATGTTTTGATTGGTGCATGTTTCTGCCATGGTTATCTCTTGTCCTGTTTTGTCATTGGTTGCTATGTGTTGTTCAGTATTTCTCATTGGTTAGCCTTTGTCATGTGACCCCCTTTGTTTAGTATAAGTTGCCTCATGTTCCCATTGTTCCTCGTCGTGTATTATTGTTGTAACCCGCTAATGGTGAGTGTCTGTTCATGTTTGTTGCCATGCCATGCCTGTTTCAAGTCTGTTTCATCTGTTTCAAGTCAAGTCAAGTCAAGTCTGTTTCATCTGTTTGGAGTATTGGGAATTCACATTTGTTACAATAAAGCTGCACTTAGGTTCATCATTACAACTTGCTTCAGTGGACTAACCCGTTACACAGACATACTTATTCTACTTATGTCTAAAATTATTAGTAAAGCAGAGTGTCCATTTGTCTTTCATTAAATCATTGCTGTCTTGGAAAAACATTTGAGAAATTGAAGATCCCCATCCACCTATCTAATCTTCAACAAGGAACTCAACACCAATGCGGCAACCATTTTAGCATTCAGTTGTGTAATGTAGCTTGGCCTACATATCAAAACAATGCATGTAGTACACAGATCAACTATGATGGAATCTGGCCAGCAAGGAAACTCAATTTCAAGATCAGACAAAGCATCATTAAACACTCACTGCCAAATATAGAGCTGATATAAAGACTGGCACATGGAAAGCAATACTAATGAGAGAGACACATTTAATAAGACCAGTTACAGCCAAAAGGGGAAATAGTGAGGGAGATGGTTTGCACTATTAGCAACCAACTGCATGAGTTTGATATTTTAAGTTTAAAAAGTGAATACACTGCTATAACTGCTTATTGTTTCTTCAGAATGTGAAATATCAATGGCAACAGCTATTCTCAAGTTGGCAACAAAAATTAGGAAGACTTAAAACACACACACACACACACACACACACACACACACACACAAAATAAAAATAAATAAATAACTCTGATGTTAAAGTCAAAATGAAATAGGGCTAGAAAATGATTAGTCGTGATTAACTGATTCAAAATAAGTTTATATTTACATACGGTTTGTGTGAGTACTGGGAACATACTTATATTATGTCTATATAAATATGCACACATATATGTATATATTTGTAAAAATATGTTTATGTATTTGTATGTAAACACATATATAATTTATATAAATCTAAATATTTTACATATAACAGCAACAGCTGAAAAAAATGACATCTGTCAAATTAAAGAATAAATGTATTTAGAATGTATTATGTATTTAGAATGTATTATGATAATAGTGATAAAGCCAAATCAGACATGACCATAATATGAAGTAATGGTAACACTTTACAATAAGGTTCATTAGTTGACTACATTAGTTAACATGAACTAAGAATGAACAACACTTTTACAGCATTTATTAATCTTAGTTAATGCATTTACTAATGCATTATTACAATCACAAGTTGTGTCACATAATTAATCACATAATTAATGCACTGAACTAACAAACAAACAAACAAACAATTAATGACTGTATTTTTATTAACTAACATAAACAAAGATTAATAAATAGTGTAATAAATTGTTCGTTCATGTTAGTTAATACATTATGACACCAAATGACACCTTGTAAAGCATACTGAAATTATTTTTTATTCCAAAGTAAATAATAATAATGATCATTTTGTATAACAATATTGAAAATAAAGCAATGAAGCTTCACCCCTTTTAGGTAGATGACCTAAGAAGTCGTAACAATGTGATGCATTGTCTACATTTCCAGTATAGACAACAATGTTAATCATGATGTGGCAAAATATATCAATCTATTATTCATGTTCATGTTGATTTTCATGTGTGCAAGTCTAAATGTGTGCAAACACACAAAGAGACATCACAGAGAGAGCATCCTCTGCAATATCATATGCAATCAAATCTACTCTGATGTGGATTTGACTTAAGAATTTCTCTATTTGTTATATTATTACTTGTGATCCATGTGTCTCCTTGACATGGATCCAAATCCAACATGACACAGCATTAAATAAGCCTTCTGGCCCTGTACCTGAACCTTTTGGAAAGTAAATCAATCTGGGTGGGATTCAATCTGCAAACAATATTCTGATTCTATGACCTTAGATATTACATAGCTCACCTTGCCAGAAATATCACTATAAGTTACTGATTCGTCCAACGATATTACCCACTTTTTTACAGCATAAAATTTAATGAATTACAGAGGAGGTTACTTCATTTTTGATTCTATGATTACTGACAGTTTTTGGAATATGGGCATCACAAGGACAGCATAAAATGATAGTAGATAAAAATTGAGTATGTTGTACAGCCAAAGAAGAGAGGTAAATTCTTTACTGCTATCTGAGATATGATTGTATTGAGACAACTAGAATGGAGCACCCAACCTTGCTTCTGGAGGGACCCAGTTCCAACCCTGTTCTGACATAATTAGGTGTTTTTTGGGTGAACACCTAGATTAGGTTGTTCAGGTATGTTTGCTTAACTCTACAACATTGTCAAAACTATTCCTGTTCACACAAATTAATTATGCATGCTAAGCCAGTAGTTGGCGATGTCACTTTGTAAAAAACACCGCACAAATACTGTTTTCACAAACTCACGTTTTTTAGTTAGAAGTCAATATGGCCATTTTAGCATTCCATTGTGTAATGTAGCTTGGCCTATGTATCAAAACAATGTATGTAGTACACAGATCAACTATGATGGAATCTGGCCAGCAAGGAAACTCAATTTCAAGATTAGACAAAGCACCATTAAACACTCACTGCCAAATATAGAGCTGATATAAACACTGCACAAATACTGTTTTCACAAACTCATGTTTTTTAGTTTACATTAAGATAATAATGGTATCATTTTTAAAAACTTGCAGTTTGAACGCCATTTTCAAATGTTTAAAAAAAACAAACAAACAAAAAAAAAAAACAGTAGAAACCATCAAAGAAATTTGAATGGTTTTCACCACAAATACCATTAAAAACATAAACAACTATTAACCATTGAAAATGATTTATTTTAGTGTTTTGGAACATATTCCAGTAGAATTTAGTCGTTTTAACAAGCCACCAACAGAAGTTGACAAATTACTAGTACAGACCTACAAGGACCATTAGAGTTTTCATTTAAACCAATACAAATCCTGCCACTCACTGGCAAATATAGAGCTGATTTAAACACTGCACAAATACTGTTTTCACAAACTCACATCTTTTAGTTTACATTAAGACAATAATGGTATAATTTTGAAAAAAAAAACTTGCAGTTTAAACCACGTTTTCAAACGTTTCAGAGCAAAAAAACCAAAAAAAAAAAAAAAAAAAACTAAAACAGTAGAAACCATCAAATAAATTAAAATGGTTTTCACTACAAATACCATTAAAAACATAAACAACTATTAACCATTAAAAATGATTTTCTTTAGTGTTTTGGAACATATTCCAGTAGAATTTAGTAGGGCTGGACTAGAATATTTGAATATTCGATTATTCGTTTGGTGGGTTGGCATTCGATTTTCAATTCTGAGATTCGAATATTATTCTTTTTTTTTTTTCAACACGTGACTTCCTCCGCAAAACAGTTCTCATTCACGCTTGAATCGCCCATTAGTAATCAGGAGGGGGAAGAACTGTCAGCAAACCATGGAGAAAATAGTGTAGGTACTAGTTTCACTATAGCTTGCAACCTGGTTGCGATTTATTTTAAAGTTTGAAATATAAAGAAATATTTTTGTTCACTGAAATGTGAGCTGTCTAGCCAGCCTAACAGAGCATGTGAACTGAGCTGCATGCCGTTTTCAACTGAAGCCTTACGCCTGTGACACACTACCTGCGTTGCGGACGTGGAACGGGTTTGTTATGTGACTGCTGCAGAAAAAATCCACTTCACTTTATTCTGTTGCGGGGCCGCAGTTTTGGTGTGGTTGGACCGCACCTGATATGCGCGTATATGCAGGCAGTGTGGCTGCTCTAATCTGTTAACATAGGCGAGGAAAGGAAAATCAACACGCAACAAATCTGTGACACGTCCGCAATGCAGCCTATATCATACAAAGAACTCACTGCAAGCATTGATATGTTATATAGCCTAATTTGCGCGCATTGTGGAGTTGCTCTCTAAACGCGGGGTATTTAAATTGCTTTTGAATGAGCGTGCCTGTTTTAATTTTGGTTTCTTTTTAATGATCGCGTAAAACTCTTGGCGGCACTGAAGGTGCATTCTACAGGCACATCTACAGGCTTTGTTATAATGAGAGAAATAATTACCTTGCAGAGCTCAAGACTGAACAAAAAATCTGGCGTTTTGAGCGGTGAGTGGATTCTGACTGATAAACACAAACACAGATATGCACTGAAGCCTGGCGTGAGGCGGCTACCATTTACTTTCGTTTTATTAATGTGTATTTTGTTATTAAAGTTACGTTTGCAGTTTCCGGCATCCTTCACCGAGGCTTGAACTTTGTTACATATATATACATCTTCCGGAAATCATTCTGCCGACCTATTTTTTAAGTCCAGCTGGTCGCGACCCAGGGTTTGAAACCACTGCCCTAGACTTGTGGTGTGAGCGGTATTGGAGCAGAACTTCCTTGCAGCAACACATTCGCGATGCTTGAAGTCGGTTGGATGAACGATTCCCGACATAATACAATGCAAACAGACACAGAGATTTCTGCCTTTATTATATGCTTAGCCCCTCCCGAAGCTTCGAATATTCAATATTGATTAACACTGAAGCTTCGAAGTTCAAAAAAATGGTATTCGAACCAGCCCTAGAATTTAGTGGTTTTAACAAGCCACCAACAGAAGGCAACAAATTACTAGTACAGACCCAAAAGGTCCATTAGAGTTTTCATTAAAACCAATACAAATCCCATTATAATCAGTAAACCCATTACTAATTCAGTGATGGTTTCTATGTTTTCTCTCAGTGTCCTAAAGTTTGTCCCCATAACTAGAAAATACTTCACTGAACATTTATGTAGTAGTATGATTAGCTCTATGATAGTGCTTTCACAGGATGCTCTCAACAAATGCTAAGATTCAAAACACCACATTCTCTACACTCCAGATGCTTGTTTTTAAAGTATCATGCCTTTTTACTTTATGACACTAAAGCTACTCACAGGTGGGAAGAGAGAGAGAGAGAGAGAGAGAGAGAGAGAGAGAGATCAAATGTCAATTTTAAGGTATAAAAATGGGTATAAAGCCGTTGACATTCCAAAGAGACCTTTGATAGTAAAACAATATTGTTTGTTCAGCTTTGGACAGATTGCACTCTGACAGTCTGCTCTTCTGGAGTCAGATTAGAGACTATATTATTGATTTTGACTATGGCAAACTGGTGTAGAAGTTTTTTGTTTGTTTGTTTGTTTGTTTGTTTGTTTTGGGGGGGAAATACTGTGTCACACTGAGAAAACCCAGATCGTGCTCATGAAACAACAAATGAAGGAGGTTGCTCAGTAGGTGAGAATTAACAATCTACAGGTCTAATATATTTGATGCCAGATGAGGCTGGTTGGAAAACACCTGTGACTCCCTTAAAATGTATGCAAAAATATGGTCTTAATAATGCTGTCTATCTATGCTCTTATGATCACTTAAAATTATATCGATTTGTAGGAGATCACTATAGGTTTTGGCACAGGGCTAATATTTCATTATTTTAATGTGATCTTTCAAAACCTAGCTTTGGAAGACAGGGCAATTTATCACAGTTTTGATGAAGACAGAGAAAAAGTAATCTATATGAAACTAACGCCATGTAAAGTTTTGCACTCAGAGCTAATTATAGTTAATGTGGTCATGCCCGCTCCTTAGTTTTACATTTGATATGATAATTAGCCATGTGCGCCATAGGGATGTTAAGGCCCACAACACTTGCGGATTCAAGCTTGAGGATTCATCAGCTACTGATCAGCTAAATTCATCTCAGCTACTGTTCGTTTCTGGAATAAGACACACTGAGAGGAGTAAACACAGAATTCACCTCAGATGAAGAACAGAATGTGATGCGCGGCAAATCTACGATATTTCGGATGAGTAATGTTTCTTTTTTGCATTAGTTAACGTGCTATTCTGACATAAACTTGAACACATAGCTGGGTTTTTCCAAAACTATAATTCCTGGCTAAAAGGTTTGAAAAGGATAGGTAATTCATTGTAGGAATTCGGCTCTGTCAACAAAAGAACCACAGAAACACATTTTCAAAACATCTGGAGATTCTCATTGCAACTGGGCTTTGCCATACAACTTACCGATTGCCCTCACGTGAGCAGCCTAAGAATCATAAAAGCAATCACTCCCCATCTCTGGCGCCGATCGGACCAAATCGCCCCATCTAGCCCTGGAAAGGGGGTGAACTAGCGATAAGATAATCCACTCAGAAAACAGGACACTGGTCCTCCATGGGGAGCAATTAAAACCAAATGTTTGGACCATCACCTCTTCCCAGACAGGATCAAAGGGAAAAAACGGGACGACCTAATCAACAGAAATTCCTTTTCTGCTTCAGATCAGCCACGGAACAGATGGCCCATGTCACCACTGAACCACTATTCATAAATTGGTGATCAATAGACAAAGACGCAAAAACAGGAGCGCAACAGGGTTTCCACTCGTGACACTTATCTGAACTCGGGGCGCCAACTCCCCCTCCCCTCTTTTACGCGTTGATAACTAACGCGGACTCACCTGAAACTAGAGAAAACGATCTAGAAGAACAGTTATTCCTATTTTCTTTCAGAGCAAATATACTCGCTAATAGTGTACTATATATCTTTGATGTATTCTTCTATGTATTTTACGTGAACAGAATTATCTGTGCCTTGTACCTCTTCTGTTGTCTATATGTGGGAATTACCAAAATGTATCACTATGTAGGTCAAGTATCTGCGTGTTTGATATCAATCTTATCAGAATGATAAGTGAATGCTGTGAGTGTATGTGAATGTGAATGTATGAATGAAATGTGCGTCCTGTGTACAATACGGATATTACAGCTGTGTATTGATATTATTATTGAGAGTTGGAGAAATATCCCTTCCACTAATTGGATGCACGCAGATTAATGTATGCACGAAAGAAAGTGACCGCGCTGGGTGGGGCTCTGCCCCCTAGGTAATTCATTGGACCACAGGCCCGTGGGATGGGCTCAGAGGACCCGATTAAAACACTAGTGTCAGTGCAACTCGTTGCTTGAACCGCCGGAACTTCCTGCACAAGATCTCTTGCTAAACAGCTTGACCAATCTTCTACGCGGACGATCATCTCGCACTTTCCAACTGCGCGGCGTTCTTGCCATCAGAACTCTCAAACGAACAGACGAGCCTCGGGAAGCGGCCGCAACTCCAAATCACTCGGAAGAGCATCCAGCGTCGCGCCGTTACTAAGCAATGCCCGAAGGCATTGAAACCGGTTCCAGTCATCCAATTCTCATCGAGGAGTTTCCCAAAAGACGTCATTCCAGACCGGTCGCCGACCAATCAGGAGCCGCACCGTTCCTACGCTGAAGCGAGCTCACCACGGAACACCCGAGCAAAGCAGAGCAAGTAACAAAATCTCCCTCTTAATAGCTTGAATTGGTGCCTAAGTCTCTCTAGCAGATCATAGCCAGATTCCTGCCTTATGATTATTATCAGGTTGCGATTTAAGGACTGTAGCAAAGACAGAAATTTGGGATTCTCTTCAAACTCAGTAACTTTCATCACCCTGAACTTGTGTGTGTGTGTGTGTGTGTGTGTGTGTGTGTGTGTGTGTGTGTGTGCGTGTGTGTGTGAATGCGTGTGAATCTCAGTAGTTTTAGTTTCTGTATCGTAGAGTAGTTTAATAAACCAGTGTTTCATTTTTCTTAAAGAGCCGTGTCTTTGAGTTCATAAGTTATCGTATGCCCAGATCCAGTTACCTAAGCTTAAAGTATCTAAACCTTTCCTTGTTATATTACGATCTATGGCCAGGAGCGTAATATAAACAACAGAATAGGTATTGAGTTAAACCTTTTGGTGGATAAACAGTTAATGAATGCTAACTGTCCAGTGTGAATTAAATTGATCACACGGTTCCGAATCCTTAGGATTCGAATTTTAAACTGAACCAATTAAAATTTGATCTAGTTCCTACATCATTAATTTATTATATCTAAATTTCTAACTACGCAATGAAGTTTTCATGCTCTATAGGCTATAATATAAAACAAAATACGATATAAAAGTAATAGGACTGTACTGTTTTTAGTGTTCACATACCTGCATCACGACTCTTTCACTTGAGCCTGAGGTAGTTTTATTAACATTATTTCCAAGGTAGTACCAGGGGTAGTTCAGTTTATGCACAGATCTAATAATTTACTGATGTAATTGTGTTTACATCACCATAATATTGAAGCATATGTACTTGTTTGACATTACAAAAGCTGTTGTTTTTGTTATGCATGGTTATTAGTGATTGATATTGGTAATAATAATATAGTTTATTTTATTTTGTTATCATAATTCAAACAGTATTTGTACTTATTTGGCATTACAGAAACAGTGATAATAATATAGATTCTCTAATTGTTATCTGTATGCTCACCCTTTTTTAACAGATTTGTTAGTGAAAAGTGTTAATATATCTTCACATTTGCAGCACTGTGGTCCTGCAAGGCACAACACTTTTCCACATAAAGGAATTACAATAAAATAGATGAAAAACTTTGAGCGTTCTCACATTCTTTCTCCATAGCATATCTCCAACTTGATGGGTGAACATTAGCTATGATGGGGAAGCATTAGCCATTGTGGGAGTGTCTTTTGTCTCCCCTAGTGTGAATGATATGAATATTCAGAGCTATTAGCACTCCCATGAATATGGCAATGCAGGCCAAAAACGTACTTTCAAATTCAAAATTCAAATCATTATATCGTTGTTTGTGATCAAGTGGTCAGAAAGATTCTCATCATTTTGAAGTAAATATTCTAGCCTACAAGACACATATTATTGTAGCACAGTTTGTGCTGAATACAAAAGAAAAAAAATACATATTGGCAAATAGTATGTAATAAGTAGCTGAAATAAGCACAAATGTCAGGGCATGTCAACACACCTCAAGGGCCCCAAAATCACCTTAGACCCAGAGGGTAAATGGTGTTCTTTCAAACTCATTCAGATAGTCTTCCAGTTGTTGATTCTCCACAGCGCTGGGGGGTAGTGTCTTGTAGTTGGTGATGTCTTTCAGATCTTTCCACACTGACACAGAGTCACTAGAAGAGAATTGGTTCCTTAGCTTTTTAGAATAATTCCTCTTTGCCACTTTGATCTCCTTTCCCGTTGTGTATTTGGCCTGTTTATACAAGACTCCATCTGTATGCATCTTCTTTGGCCTGACAGAGCTATCTGAGTTTTGCAGTTAACCATGTTTTTTTGTTGTATGTTACATAGGCAAATATCTTCACAAAAACTGATATAGGATGTTACAGTCTCTGTGAGCTCTTCCAGATCATTTGCAGCAGCTTCAAAAACACTCCAATTAGTGAGGTCGAAACAGGCTTGTAAATTGTGCTCTGCTTCATTAGTCCATCTTTTTATACTCCTTAATACTGGTTTAGCTGATTGTAGTTTCTGCCTCTAGGCTGGTATAAGATGAACTAAACAGTCTCTGGTGGGACACGTAACATGCTGTCTGTATTTTGGCAGTTCATGGGAGAGAATTTTTTTTTTTTTAATGTCCCCAATAATGATTATAACAGAGTCTTCCAGATCAGGACAGCTCATATTATTTAACGCCTGCCAGCCAGTGCCTCCTGATCCACTACATAAACTAAATTGTAGTAAGTGCGATACATAGACTGTAAAAAACATGGACGTAGTGTCAGTGACGTCACCCATAGGTTTCTGAAGAGCGTTTTTGAAGCAAAAGTTGGGCGGGGCCTGTCGTCGCCATTTTGGAAGCACGTCACCGCGAATCACCCCAGGAAAATAGAAAATGGACAAAGATAAAGTAACACCCTAAGAAAAAACAAATGCAATAACACGGCTGAGATGCCAAGTTCAACTGCTGGAATAAGCTGAGGTAATGTGACGGCTGCCTGACACCTGTCACTCAAGCGGCCATGCCCTTAATTATGCAGAATTTTAATGCTTAATATAATTTAAACAGGTGAGTTAGAAAAAAAAATTAACCCCCTTCAGAGTTGTCATGAAGGGCAAAACTAGCTGTAAAAACCAAAACCACTTTTTGTACCAGGCTGTAAACATGTTTTTACCTGTTATAAAGGTGAACATTTTAACACGAGAGTCTATGGGGATTTGCTCCCTTTTGGAGCCAGCCTCAAACGGCCAGTCGATGAACTGCAGCTTCAGTCACTTCCGTATTGTTTCCGTATCACTCAAGAGCCAGAGCGGGAAGTTGCCGCTTGGTGCGATACAACTGCATGTGGAAATAGTGGTTTAATTAGCCATAACGTTATATGTTTGAAGCAGAAAGCTGGTATGCTGACTGTAAGTAAGGAGAGTGATGGCTAAGTTCGTGAGGCAATATCATCTGTTTGCTCTGGTTCATACACGGATAATGACTGATAAATCTACATTTTTACTAGCGGACAACTACAGTGGATACTGCAACATTCATTATAGTTACTTGACGATTTTGTGTCCTCAAAATGCCTTGAATACTCGAATGCAGCCTAGTTTGCAATTCCAAATTGCATCTGCGAGCACAACATTATGAAGTACGGACACCAGTGCGGGAGAGGTGAGTCTTAATACCGATAAATAAGAGGTTACAGCACACGAAAATAGTGAAAATTATCAACAGCTAGCGAAACATCAGCAGAAAAATATACCGAATTAACCGGGCTGCCTTCTCACTAGACCCCCTGCTTGCAGCACAGTTAATGATAAGCAAATAAAAGGATCCCTTGACGTGATTGGTTGTTGAATTTTGTGACATAGCAATAAAAAGGGCTCTTTCAAACCGCAATTCTGGGACAGCCTTTGGGAGACTACAGTTTTAAGGAGAAAATACTCAGCAATGCTGTTGATTAATGGATTGGCACATGGTTTGTCTTACAGCATATTAAAAACACCACATAGACAAATAAACAACATAGAAAAACTTGATTTTCACTACAGGGGGACTTTAAGGGTAATTCAATTGTAGTACTTTTACTTAAGTTAAATAAAAACAAAGTATTAAACTTCACTACATTTAATTTTCACCAAAAGTACCAAAAAAGACAACGGTGACATTTAATATAGTATTAAGCCACTGTTATATTTTATATCTATATAACAGGAAAAGTTTTTTTTTTTCTTCAGATATCAGCACGATAACAAATGTAATATTGATTTTATACAAGTTTAAAATTAGCAATAAGTGATATGAATAAATCAGTTGACTACCACCTGGCTGTTTTAATTTACATTTACTACTTTTTATAACTACTTTTTCATGTTTTAAATCATTTCAAATTAGTACCCATTGTTTTATGTTCAAAACAAATGATTATTTATGCATTTGTAACTGTGTAAATACATCTAAATGCCACTTCAGATGCAGATTCCAGAAATGTTTTTCTTACATTTATTATAAACGCCCAGCCTAAATATTAAAAATTAAAACTGGGTTGCACAAACCGGATGAAAACGCCTGTAGTTTTCCCATCTCTGCAGATTCATATCATTTTTAAAAATCCCTCGTGGGCCAACACAGGATTGGTAGCAGGCCGCAGATGGCCTGCGGCCCGTAGTTTGGATACCCCTGCTTTAAAGCTTTTACTCAAGTAATATTCTAAATGGTAACTTTACCTTCAACCAAAGTCATTTTCTGGTAAGATATCTGTACTTTTACTTAAGTGTAGCTTTCAGGTACTTTATCCACCACTGTACTTGAGTCATATTATTTTTCTGTTTGTTTACTTGTACTCAAGTAAATTATTCCTTAAGTAACAATACTTTTACAATTTTTAGTACCCTTTCACCAGTAGTCATTGGAAAGAAACCCACTCATTACTTGTTTCCCCCATAGCACTTTGAGGATGAGGCTAGCACAGTGCACCAAGGTGCCCTTGTGGGACCTGGCGGTTGTTCTGGAGGGTTTGTGCAATGCCCTCTTTAAACCCATTAAGAAGGTTCCAGTACCTTGAAGACGGTCTTCCTCCATTTCGGTCTTCAGGCACTGTCAGTTTCTCCCTTGTATCTAGAGTTTGCAGCAGGCATGGTTAGGGCCTTCCTTTACCCGAGGCCATAGACGTCAGAGCCCATAGTGCTGCAAGCTTTCTGTCATTCTCCCTTACAGGAAGCTGACCAGAAAAAGCTAAATCTGTTCTGTTCAGTGCAAGCATTGGACACTTACGTCCACAGAGCTGGCCTTTGGTGTAAGGCAGAGGTTTGTTTGCTTTGGGCTGCCTAAGAAAGGCTTTCTGGGGATCAAGCAGACCCTGAGCAGGTGAGTGGATGAGGCCATCTCACTTACTTTTTTTGAGCAGCGTGCAGAGCGTTTTGCAGAGCGTCTTCGTTTACTCTTTTTAGCAATCTATCTTACTACTACTACTACCTGTAGTTTAAGTGATAAAATATATTCTTGATTTCACCAAAATCTCAAACTTGAGGCGTCAAACTAATTGGACTGATCTGATCGTTTCACTGTTACGTTATACATACAGCAGCGCTTTAGCATTCCACTAGCCGCTTAGCTTGGCTCACTTTCTGTTTTGCGTTAATCTGTCCTTTTTACTTTTGCTTTCATTTTTGCTTATCGTTCACGTTTATCATATAACCGCGAGTGCAGCATGTTATCATTTCCTAAACCGTTTCTCTGATTTTTCCACTGCTTTCCTTACACAAGTTCAGCAATCAACAGTGGTAAGTTAAGTTTGAATTGTTTTACACTGGCATCTTCTCCTACTATTGTTGTGTGCACTGCATGTCACATGTACAGTTTATCTATCTCTGTCAGCAGTGAGGGTTCACATGTGATAAATGCAGGGAAATAGGCTGACAGAGAAGATTTCAGAACTAGAGACCCACATCCAAACTTTAACTGAGGATAGTAAGAATGTGAGGGCCTTAGATACAGTTTTGGATGCGACTAGCTTAGATCTTCCTGTACATTGTTCGGTTCCGGTAACTTCGCCCGTGCAGCAGGGCAACTGGGTGACGATGAGGCGGCATAGTCGCGGGTCAAAACACTGCTCTTCCGTTCCGATCCAAACATCGAACAGGTTCTCCCCGCTTAGTGACGCACCCACTGAGAAACCTGATGAAAGTGCTCTAGTTATTGGCGATTCTATTGTACGGAATGTGAAAATAGAGACACCAGCCACCATAGTCCAATGTTTACCGGGAGCCAGAGCACCTGACATCTTGGCAAATTTAAAAGTGCTGGCTAATGCTAAACGTAAATTCAGTAAGATTGTTATTCACGTCGACACTAATGATGTTCGACTTCGCCAGTCGGAGATCACCAAAAATAATGTTAAAGAAGTGTGTGCACTTGCAAGTTCGATGTCAGACACTGTAATATGCTCTGGTCCCCTCCCTGCTTACCGTGGTGACGAGATACATAGCAGATTGTCGTCACTCAATGGCTGGATGTCTAAGTGGTGCCCACAGAATAACATAGGTTTCATAGACAACTGGACAAGTTTTTGGGGCAGACCTGACCTGTTAAAAAGAGACGGTCTCCATCCCTCTGGGGGAGGTGCCACTCTTATCTCTAGAAATATGGCATATAGTCTTAGAGTTTGCACTTGACTAACTGGGGCCCAGGTCAGGAAGCAGACAGACTGGTAAAACCGAACGTCTGCTAGCTGCCTCACGTCACCAAAATCAGCGAATTTTCAGCACATAGAAAACCTCTTACCTAGATACCATACTATAGAGACTGTGTCTGTTCCCCGAACTAGAAAATCCAAAAAACGTCCAAACCAATCTAATAGTAACAATTTAATTGATGTTCAACAAATAAAACAATCACATAATACAGAGGAACAAATGATAAAGCTTGCCTTATTAAATATCAGGTCCCTCTCTTCGAAAGCACTTTTTGTACATGACTTGATTATTGATCACAACCTAGATGTGCTCTGTTTGACAGAAACCTGGCTAAAACCAGTCTGACCGACATCTCTGCTTGTCTGACCGACATCTCTGGCTGGATGAAAGAACACCATCTTCAGCTCAACCTTGCTAAGACTGAACTGATTGTGATCTCAGCCAACCCTGCACTTCATCACAACTTCTCTATACAGCTAAATTCATCAACCATAACTTCCTCTAGGACAGCCAGGAATCTTGGAGTTGTGATGGACAACCAGTTAACCTTCACAGACCATATTGCTGCTACAGCTCGATCCTGCAGATTTGCCTTGTACAACATTAGGAAGATCAGATCCTTCTTATCAGAGCAGGCTACACAACTTCTTGTCCAAGCTCTTGTCCTATCCAGACTGGACTATTGTAATGCACTCTTGGCGGGCCTTCCTGCATGCACTTCCAAGCCTTTGCAGATGATTCAGAATGCAGCAGCAAGAGTGGTCTTTAATGAGCCGAAGAAAGCCCATGTCACACCTCTCCTCATCAGACTGCACTGGCTGCCAGTAGCTGCTCGCATCAAATTCAAGGTACTGGTGCTTGCCTACAAGACAACCACTGGCACTGCACCAGAATACCTAAACTGTCTAATCCAACCTTATGTCCCCTCCAGAAGCTTGCGTTCTGCAAATGAACGACGCCTTGTGGTGCCATCCCAAAGAGGCTCAAAATCACTTTCACGGACCTTTTTGTGGACTGTTCCCAGCTGGTGGAATGACCTACCCATCTCAATTCGATCAGCTGAGTCATTGGCCATCTTCAAAAAACGTCTGAAAACCCATCTTTTTCGCCAGCACTTGACCAATTGACACTAGCACTTTCCTACTCCTTTCAGTTTTTCTATATACTTTATTTATTAAAAAAAAAAAAAAAAAAAAAGAAAAAAAAAAAATTTGCAAGACTTATCGTGTTTATCTAACTGAAATTTGCCTTAGCACTTATACACTGTCGCTCTCTTGTTGCTCTGATTGCTTCTATTGTAAGTCGCTTTGGATAAAAGCGTCTGCCAAATGACTAAATGTAAATGTAAATGTAAATGTGATTATATTATTTTAAATGAGTCCACCCCCCAAGATTACTGTTATAAACATGAGCCATGTCTAAAAGGTAAAGGGGGAGGTGTCTCTACTATTTATAGCAATAACTTTAGCGTTTCTCAGAGAACTGGCTTTAAGTATAACTCGTTTGAAATGATGGTGCTTCATACAACACTATCCAGAGAAAAGGGTCCAAAGGATAAATCCCCCGTGACGTTTGTACTTGCTACAGTATACAGGCCTCCAGGGCACCATACAGACTTTATTAAAGAATTTTCAGAGTAGAAATCAGAGTTAGTGATGTCTGCAGATAAAGTCTTAATAGTTGGTGATTTTAACATCCATGTTGATAATGAAAAAGACGCATTGGGATCAGCATTTATAGACATTCTGAACTCTATTGGAGTTAGACAACTTGTGTCAGGACCTACTCATTGTCGAAATCATACTCTAGATTTAATACTGTCGCACGGAATTGATGTTAATGGCGTTGAAATTCTGCAGCAAAGCGATGATATCTCGGATCATTATCTAGTCTCATGTATACTCCAGATAGCTAAAACTGTAAGTCCCACTCCTTGCTACAAGTATGGTAGAACTATCACCTCGTCCACCAAAGACAGCTTTATATGTGATCTTCCTGGCTTATCTGAATTCCTTAGTATATCCAATAGCTCAGATAAACTCCGACACTGTGGCATAACGAGCACACTCACACCCTTAAGAGAGCAGCACGGAAAATGGAGCGCAGCTGGAGGAAAACAAAACTAGAGGTCTTTCGTTCCGGCTGGCGTGAATCTACTGTATCCTATAGAAAAGCATTAAAAACTGCTATTGAAAACTACTTATAAAAACTACTTATACTGTTATTAAGCCTCTCATTAAAAAAAACACAACTTGACCCTAATCAATTGATTAATTACAGACCGATCTCAAATCTCCCTTTTCTATCAAAAATACTAGAGAAGGTAGTATCCTCATAATTATGTTCCTTTTTAGAGAAAAATAATATCTGTGAGGATTTCCAGTCAGGATTTCAACCTTATCACAGTACTGAAACTGCTCTCATTAGAGTAGCAAATGACCTGCTCTTATCATCCGACCGTGGTTGTATCTCTCTTTTAGTGCTACTGGATCTTAGTGCTGCGTTTGATACTATTGACCACAACATTCTTTTGAATAGACTCGAAAATTATGTTGGCATTAGCGGTAATGCATTAGAATGGTTTAAATCGTACTTATCTGACCGCTATCATTTTGTAGCAATAAATGAAGAGGTATCGTATCGATCGCAAGTTCAGTATGGAGTACCTCAAGGCTCAGTACTAGGACCATTACTTTTTACGCTTCATATGTTACCCTTAGGAGATATCATCAGGAAACATGGTGTTAGCTTTCACTGTTACGCTGATGATACTCAGCTCTATATTTCTTCAAGGCCTGGCGAAACATACAAAGTTGAAAAACTAATGGAATGCATAGTTGATATTAAAAACTGGATGACAAGTAATTTCTTATTGCTAAATTCTGAAAAAACAGAGGTGTTAATTATTGGGCCAAAAACCTCAGTAAGTAATAACTTAAAACACAGCATAATACTTGATGGCTGCTCTGTAAATTCACCATCATCAGTTAGGAACCTAGGTGTGTTATTTGATAGCAATCTTTCCTTCGAACACCACATTTCTAGCATTTGTAAAGCATTTTTCCATTTTAAAAACATAGCAAAATTACGACCTATGCTCTCAAAGTCAAATGCAGAAATATTAATTCATGCCTTCATGACCTCCAGGATAGATTATTGTAATGCTTTATTGGGTGGTTGTTTTGCACGCTTAATAAACAAACTCCAGCTGGTCCAAAATGCAGCAGCTAGAGTTCTTACTAGAACCAAAAAGTATGAGCATATTAGCCCGGTTCTGTCAACACTGCACTGGCTTCCTATTAAACATCGTATTGATTTTAAAATCTTGCTAATTACTTATAAAGCCCTCAATGGTTTAGCTCCTCAGTACTTGAGGCAGCTCTTATCACATTATAGTCCCTCATGCCCGCTGCATTCTCAAAACTCTGGCAATCTGATAATACTCAGAATATCAAAATCAACTGCGGGTGGCAGATCATTTTCTTACTTAGCACCGAAACTATGGAACAATCTACCTAATTCTGTTCGGGAGGCAGACACACTCAGTTTAAATCTAGACTAAAGACCTATCTCTTTAACCTGGCATACACTTAACACATTTAAATATTTCTAATATTCAAATCCGTTAAAGGATTGTTAGGCTGCATTAATTAGGTCAACCGGAACCGGGAACACTTCCCATAACACCTGATGCAAGAAAAATGGAATCTATGCTAATATTGTCTAGGGCTGTACTAGAATAGTCGAATATTCGAATATTCGTTCGGTGGGTTCGCATTCGATTTTCAATTCTGAGATTCGAATATTCTTTTTTTTTTTTCTTCTTTTTTTTTCTCAACATTCGCGCTTCAATGGCCCATTAGTGAACGGGAGGGGGAGAGCTGTCAGCAAGCCACAGAGAAAAAAAGTGTACTAGTGTCACTATAGTTTGCAACCTGGTTGTGATTTATTTTAAAGTTTGAAATATAAAGAAATATTTTTGTTCATTGAAATGTGAGCTGTCTAGCCTGCCTAACAGAGCATGTGAGCGCAGATGCATGCCGTTTTCAGCCGAAGCCTCTGAGACACACTGCCTGCGTGGCGGACGTGGAGCAGGTTTGTTACGTGACTGCTGCGGAAAAAAATCCGCTTCACTTCTATTCTGTCGCGGTTGCGGTGTGGTTGGACCGCACCTGATATAAACGTATTCCGCAGACAGTGTGGCTGCTCTAATCTGTTAACATAGGCGCAGAAAGAAAAATCAACACGCGACGTGTCCGCCACGCAGCCTATATCCTATAAAGAACTCACAGCAGTTATAGTTATTAAGCCTAGATATGTTATATAGCCTAATTTGCGCGCATTGGGGAATCACTCTATAGTATTAAAATTGCTGTTGAATGCACGTGCGCGTATTAATTTAATGTTTTAATTTCGGTTTCGTTTTAACGATCGCGTAAAACTCTTGGCGGCACTGAGCGTGCATTCTAAGCGCGTCTACAGGCTTTGTTATAATGAGAGGATTAATTAGCTTGCAGAACTCAGGACTGAACAAAAAATCCGGCGTTTTGAGCGGTGAGTGGATTCTGACTGATCACCGCAAACACAGATGGAGTCTGGCGTGAGGCGGCTGCCGTTTACTTTCGTTTTGTTAATGTTTATTTTGTTATTAAAGTACGTTTGCAGTTTCCGGCATCCTTCCCAGAGTCTTGAACTTCGTTACATACATATAGCTATACATCTTCCGGAAATCATCCTGGCGACCTATTTTTTAAGTCCCTCGACCCACCCGATGGTCGCGACCCAGGGTTTTAAAACCACTGCCCTAGACTCGTTGTGTGAGCATATTGGAGCGGAATTCCCTTGGGTCTGCAGCAACACATTCGTGACGCGTGAAGTTGTTTGGATGAACGATTCCCGACATAATACAAATGCAAACAGACAACACAGAGATTTCTGCCTTTATTATATGCTTAGCCCCTCCCACCGAAGCTTCGAATATTCGATATTGATTACCACCAAAGCTTCGAAGCGCAAAAAATGGTATTCGAACCAGCCCTAATATTGTCTGTCTCCTGCTTATTCCGAGGTCAGATCCAGTATGAATCCTGAACAGTTGGCCACTGCAGTTTCCCTTGATCCAGTTTGTATCCAGATGGTGGGTCAGTACATATAGACCACCTCTACAGGTCTGTATGGGAGTATAAACTACTTGTTTATTGGTCAGAGGAGAACTGACCCCCCAATTTAGTTGGGGACAACAACTAAATTGGGGAAAACTAAATTGGGGACAAACAATTTATTAATTTGGAACTATTGATTCATTTCCTCAAACTAAAATTGTTTAAAGTTTCTTTTGAATTATTGATATATTACTTTCCCATTTCATACTGTAAAGTTGATTTGACACAATTTGTATTGTAAAAAGCGCTATATAAATAAAGCTGACTTGACTTGACTTACGTGTCCTCTGTCCTCCCGTCACCTATAGGGCTCAGAGCTATCAAACTGGAGTATGGTGGCCTTTGAGGCCTTATTCTTGGGCCCTTCTCTGAAGGACATTTGTGATGTGGCAGGCTGGTCCTCTCCACGCACATCTGTTTGGTTCTATAACTTGTACCTGTCCTCTACCACAGGATCCCAAGTCCTGTCATCTTAGATGTGCTCACCTGATACACAAGGACTTGTTAGTATGGGGCAGTGGGCATTCTTGTTTCCAAAGCGCTTTGACATAGCTTGAGTTCCCTGATAGGGAACGTCTCAGGTTATGTGTGTAACCATGGATCCCTAAAAGGAACGAGACACTGCGTCACTCTGCCATACTCCCTGCATCCCTGTAGGCGCTTCATCCTTACAGAAGCTAACGTGCTGTGCCGGGTGCACTTTTTTAGCTTCCTGGTTGCTCACGTCACCCTGCTCATGACATCTCACTTCCCTATTGGACAGATTCCACATGTGCTACAGAATGTCATGCAGAGGCGTTACCAAAGCTTTTCAACACAGTGTCTCGTTCCCATTATTAATCGAGACGTTGTAAGGGTATACATGTAAATATATCAACCAATAACAAAAAAATAACAAAAAACATTAGCATTTTTATTACATAGCATGTATATATTATGTATATCAACATGTAAAGCAGAGGGTTTTTTTTTTTTTTTTTTTGCTTTGGTCTGCCTAAGCAAACAAGCAGACCCCGAGCAAATGGGTAGTCGAGGCCATCTTACTTGCTTACGAGTCCTCTGGCCTCCCGTCACCAATAGGGGTCAGAGCCCACTCGACCCAGAGTATGATGGCTTCCATGGCCTTATTCTTATGTGCTTCCTTGAAGGACACTTGTGATGTAACAGGAATGAGACACTGTGTCACTCTGCCATACTCCCTGCACCCCTGTTGGCGCTTACTTCTTCCTTTCAGATGCTAATGTGCTGTGCTGGGAGCAATTTTTTAGCTTCCTGGTTGCACACTTCACCCCGCTCATGACACCTTGTTTTCGCATTGGACATATTCCACACAGGCTTCAGAATGTCACACAGAGGCTTTCCCAAAGCTTTTCGACATAGAGTCTCATTCCCATTAAGGAACCATGGTTGCATACGTAATCTGAGATGTTGATACATTTGATTTTAAAGGGAGCCTTTTAAATAGTGTGGCAAGAAACTTTTGCATATTCTTGTTTGTTTGGACATAATTTCCTTTTTTTTTTTAGAAATGAAAGACTGAGACTTTTGACATGATCTGACATTTTAGCAGTATGATTCATGACTTGTTTTTGTCTCCTTATACAGATGGAAGCTTACCATAGCCACCCAAAGACACATTTATTACTCTATCATTCAGACATTAAGAACTTTTTTATTAGCAATCAAAACAGAATAGGTGTTTTATGTTTATGTTTTAATGTCTTTTATTTTGACGTTCTCATAGTCATGTTTTTCTGTCATGTCATCATGTCACAATTCCCTTGTCCTTCATGTGATCTTTTAATGTGCTTGTTTCTTGTCTAGATTTGTTCATGTAACCTTTGTTTTACCCAGAAACAAAAGTTCTTAAATTATAAAACTAATAATCAGAATGAAGAATAAAATTTCACACACTTAGTGGATGGGAAGGTCATCAGTGAATAAGGTTGTACGTTTTGTAAATCAAAAAATCATATGACTACACATACAAAACAATAAATAGGGTTTGGTGGTTGAAATCTGAGGTGTCATTCAGACCTAGACAACCCGCTGTGATATTGAATGGTCTCATAAAGTCCATCCATTTACTGCAGAATTCCCATAAATCCCTGCTTTAACGTGCGAACAGCAACAGTTGTGCATTTGCGCTTGTCTCTTTTAATTTGAGGACTCCTGTTGGCTGGTGTCGGCTGTACCTTCTCCACACCCAACTATGATGGGTGTGGAGAAGGTAAATGGGGAACTCCAGAGGGAGAGATTATGAGCTAGTGGAGTACATGCAGAAAGACATGAAACTACAGCTACATATGTTCAGGAAATGTGTTCATAATGATTTCATACATAAGTTACTGTTTTATTCCACATTACATAATTTCTTTCCATTTATAGAATGATATTATATTCTATCATTAGCATAATCATGACTCACATTCTGTATTTGCTACATGCTTTCTTGAGGATTCTTTTTCATTAATCTGCAAAAAAAAAAAACAGTTATTCTTAATAATCACAATAATATCACAATCAACTCCTCTCTGGCATATAATACTTTTCCAGTATCATTTTAGTACCTGCAGAATTACCCTGAGGCAGCTCATCAGTTGATGAGATGGCCTCTGACAGATACAGCAAATGGAACATTATGACTTATGTCATAGGTCTAGAGCTCACAACTCAAGCCATATATGTAAGATATCTGTCAGTGAGCCTGGTTAGTACCTGGATGGAAGACCTCTAGTGGAAACCAGGTGCTGCTGGAAGAGGTGTTAGTGAGGCCAGCAGTGAGTGCTCACCCTGTTCTAACCAGGCTCACTGACAGATATCTTACAGATATGGCTTGAGTGTGGGTCCTAGCGACCCAGTATAGTGATGGGGATACTATACTGACAAAAAGCACCATCTTTTGGATGAGATGCTAAAACCGAGGTCCTGACTCTCTGACGTTATTAAAAATCCCAGGATGTCTTTTGAAAAAGAGTAGGGGTGTAATCCCGGCATCCTGGCCAAATTCGTCCATTGGCCTCTGACCATCATGGCCTCCTAATCATCCCCATATTCTGATTGGCTTCATCACTTTCAAACTGAACCCTGCTCAGAGAAGTATTATAGCACAAATCTATAAATCAGTAATATTTTATACGGGACTTTACAATACAGCACAACTGACTGTTCACTTTTTCAGCAACCTTGGTTCTGAAAGGCTTTTCCTATTAAGCATTATTTTCCATAAGAATTAAATAATAATAATAATAATAATAATAATAATAATAACTGCATTTTATATAAAAAATGATATTAAAAATACAGCTAAATTCTACTTCTTCATTAGTATCATTGGCATTCACAATGCTTTATGGAAGTGGTTGGTAACTGCTTGGTTCTTTTGTCATGTTTTTATTTCCAAGATAACAACAACTTTGTGGGTTATCAGTAGTGCTGAAATTCAATAACTTAACAATATAATAAATTAAGCTGAAATTGACCACCTACAGAAACATATGTGTTTTTTTTTCTAAAGAAACTTTATCATTGATAATGGCCACTGTTGCATTCTTTAGGTCTCTACAATCTGTAACATCTTGAACGTCTGCAGCTCCTGGAAGTGAGAATCACTGCACCGTTAACAGAGGTTGACACCACTGAAGGAGGCTCATTATGAACACAATGAACCGTGGTGTCAATTCCATCCTTGAACTATGCCATGTTGCTGAGTGCTTTGTGAAAGTAGCTCCGTGTAGCTTTGTATTTCTGTTGGAATCTCTTTCTTACTACCACTCTCTGTTGTTTAAACTGCTAAATACTCAGTTATCACCATATTTCTGATACTATCTATCAAACTAACTTGACATTGTTTGTATTTAATCAAAATCACTAGCGCAGCACGTTAGCATTCCGTTAGCCTGTTAGCTTTACTGGGTGACTGTGAGGCAGCATAGTTGCGGGAAAAACACTGCTCTTTTGTTCTGATAAAAACATCAAATAGGTTCATTCCACTCACTGACACACTGAGAAACCCAGTGAAAAGTGCTCTAGTCATTGGCAATTCTATTGTCTGAAACATGAAAACAGAGACACCAGCCACCATAGTCTAATGTTTACCAGGAGCCAGAGAGCCTGACAACTTGGCAAATTTAAAAGTGGTGGCTAATGCTAAACACAAATTCAGATTGTTATCCCACATCATTGAAATTCTGCAGCAGATAATCTAATCTTGTGTATAGCCTACTCCATATAGCTAAAGCTGTAAATTCAAATAGGGTACAAATAGGGTAGAACTTCTACCCTCACTTCTACCACAAAAGATTGCTTTGTAAAAAATTCTCCTGACTGTCTCAATTCCTCAGCATATCCAATAGCTCAAACTTGATGTAACAGAAACTATGGACTCACTCTTTCCTAGCACTTTGTATATGGTTGCTTATTTACGCTTAAGGAAGATTAAGGAAATTGTCTGGCACCATGGTATAACGAGCACACTTGCACCCTAAAAAGAGCAACCCAGAAAATATAGTGCAGCTGGAAGAAAATAAAACTAGAGGTATTTCGTATTGCATGGACGGAAAATACTTTCTCCTACAGAAAAGCCTTAAAAACACACAATGGCAGGTATTTATTTAATAGAGTGGCTAAATTATAATTGTAACCATGCAGCCGTCAGCTACAGTATCGCATCACAGTGCGCTAAAATTCACATTAGGAACAATTCCACACACTCTCTGCCATAGGGCAAGGAAGAATTGTATAATCTTGTTAAATCATCTAAACCAACAACATGAATGCTAGACCCTATATCATCTAAGTTAATAAAAGAGGTGCTTCTAGAAAAAAATGTGAGTTTTTGCTAGAACCAGGAAGTATGACCATATTAGCCCGGTTCTGTCAACACTACACTGGCTCCCTATTAAACATTATATACATTTATACATCTATACATATATACATCTTAATTACTTATAAAGCCATGAATGGTACATGAGCCAGGTTTTTTTCGCATTATAGTCCTTTACGTCCACTGCGATCTCAAGATCTCGAGATCTGGCCATTTAATAATACCTTCTTTTCCTATTTAGTGCCCAAATTCTGTAACAATCTACTTAACAGTGTTTGGGAGGCAGATGCACTCAGTTTAAATCTAGATTAAAGACTAATTTCTTTAAGATGGCTTACACAAAACACTGACATAATACGGTATATGGAGATTTCTCCAGGGTAACTAATAAGGTCATATACATCAGTAGATTCATTTTAAAAAAAACTTCCTGACATATATCTAGCCATAGGGCTGTGACGAGACACTTATCCCATGAGACGAGACACAAGACTGAGTTCACAAGAACGAGATGAAAACTTTTTTAAAGAAATCCTTTATGATGAAATATATATGGAAAAATAATATTTTATTTAACTGAAAAACACAAAATGCGATATGAACTTGTACTTTTTGAAATTGAACTTTAAACTACTATTTTAATGACTTATATGCAGTAATAAACATGTAAACTAAAGCTGCTTGATTCTGGAAAAATTGAAAATGATGATTTTTTTAATAAATTGGAGATCACGATTCTCTCACAAATCTGAAGAATAAAAAGATTAGAAATCTGAACAAAATAATGTAATTTACTAGTGGTTCTGACACAATGTTCATTGCTTAAGTCTTTTCAAAATATATATTCAATAAAAATTTTAAAAGATGAAGTCACTGTCTCAATTAATAAAGACTTGTTTCACTATTGGAATCTCCTGAATGAATGATTCAGTGATAAATAGTTTTTTAAACATGCAGTTGTTGCCACCTCCTTTTGGAAGAGGATAAGTACTGCAATACATAGAATTGTTAAGATACTTTTGTTTTGATCGCTACTGTAGACAACAAGTGTTTATACCCAAACTATAAACTTTTATCCCAGTACTTCTGTTATTTAAATGACTGTAACACAGAAATAATGCTCATTATGTGGTTGAAAAGACTGTGTTGCTCTTTCTGGATCAGCAGAAGCATGAATGCAGATTTGAATGTCTTTATCACCTGTTTCACATCATAAGCTTCAGTGGAGCTTGAGCAGCACGATGTGAAACAGTCGTAATAGACACAGCTGAATTGTTGTCATTCAGGAATATAATCAAGTAGGTGTTTGAACAGAGATCACAATTTTTTAAGGATTAATCATTAATCGTGCAGCTCTAATGTAAACACTGCAAAATGTTTTGCGAGAATATCGTCACATTCTCTTGTCACATCCCTATCTAGCCATAATCTGAAATGCCATAAATCACACCTGATTTAGATAATCAGTAGAGACTCCAAGACCTGAAATGGGTGTGTCAGACAAAATATAGATGCAAAATGTGCAGTGTTGGGGGATCTCCAGGAATGTGGTTGGGAACCACTGCCATAAATTACACGTGTATGTTCTTTTTATTTGTTTTTATTTGATTAATACCCGTCTTTTTTATATTTATACACAAACTGTAGGTTCAACAATGTCAGCATTCTTTCAGCATTACTTTCCCAAGAAAAATTACAAGTTGATGATTTTTTTTCTTTGTACTGTCACTGTGAACAAAGCACTAAATGGCTTTTATGGGAAATCGTCTCATGTTACGTATGTAACCATGGTTCCCCTAGGGAACGAGAAGCTGCGTCGAAACGCTCTGGGAATGCCCCCGGTGAGACACTGTACTGAAGTGTGTGTAGAATCAGTCCAATAGAGAAGCGCCACGTCATGAGCAAGATGACGTAGCGATCAGGAAGCATAAGAGAGCACCGGCAACATGCTCACTTAGCTTGCCGCGAAGCGAGTGCATGCAGGGGTGCAAGGAGTATGGCAGAGAGACGCAGCTTCTCGTTCCCTAGGGGAACCATGGTTACATACGTAACCTGTGACATTCCCCCACGGTCACTTTAAGCTGCGTCGAAACGCTATGGGAACGTGAGCGTTTCGAGCGGAACGAGTGAGCCCCCCCCCGCCTGTGTGTGTTGTGCACATCAGGAGGCGAGGACTCGAGCACCTGGAGTGGATGGCAAGTGCAGGTTGTAAAAGCATACAGATGTGTGCGGTAAGGACCAGCCCGCCGCATCACAAATGTCACTTACGGACATGCCCAGGTGAAAGGCCTTGGAGGCCGCCATAGTCCGGGTCGAATGTGCCCGGGCTCCCATAGGAGAAGGAAGGCCCGAGGACTCATAAGTAAGTGTGATGGCCTCGACCACCCACCTACTTATGGTCTGCTTGGTGGCCGGAGAACCCTTCTTCGGCCCACCGAAGCACACAAAGAGCTGATCCATTTTACGCCACAGCTCTGTGGACGTAAGTGTCCAGTGCTCATACTGGCCCGCCTCCTGAAAGGGGGGAGGAGAGAGGGCCTGCAGCGCAACGGGGCCTGGCGTGACTGACGGCACTTTGGCACGTACCCAGGTCTGGGGTAAAGAAATGCCCTGACCAAACTGGAAGTGCCTGGAGATCTCCAACCCTCTTGAGGGAGGAGATGGCGAGGAGGGACACAGTCTTGAGAGTCAAGAGCGCATAACAAGTGGGTTTCTCCCAATAGATTGCCCGTCCAGAAAGACGTGGTAAGCACTCAAGGCCGCCACATACACCTTCAGAGTGTGGGGAGTTAACCCAGCGGAGAAACGGTCCTGCAAAAACTCCAGAACTGTACCAATCAGGCAGTTGACTTGGGTCCTGCAGCCGTTGTCCACACCAGGAAGTGAAAAGTTTCCACTTCGAGGCGTACAGCTTCCTCATGGAGGAAGCTCTGGATTAGAGTATGGTCTCAACAACCTCGGTTGAGAGACCAGAAGCTATGAGCTGTGCCCCCTCAGAGGCCACACCCACAGCTTCCACAACTCCGGGCGGGGGTGCAGAATGGCTCCCCTTGTCTGAGAGAGAAGGTCCCTCCTGAGCGGAATCTCGAAAGGAGAGCCGTCTAGGAGGGTGACCAGGTCCGAGAACCAAACACGGGCCGGCCAAAATGGGGCTACCAGAAGGAGACTGACCAATCCTGGCGTACTCTCTCCAGAACTCCCCGGAGCAGAGCGATCGGGGAAAAAGTGCCTCGGCCACGTCTGCACCGTGGCATCCAACCCCAGCGGGGCTGGATGCGTGAGGGAGAACCAGAGCGGGCAGTGTGTCGTGTCATAGGACGCAACCAGTTCCACTTCCGCCTGGCCTGAATCCCTCCATAGGAGCTCCACCGACTGAGGGGACGTGAATGCAGACCATCCTGCTGGTTGATGTAGGAAACCACTGATGTGTTGTCTGCGGACAAGCACATGATGGCCCCTGAGGTCTGGGAGGAAGTGTTTTAGAGCTCGAAACACGGCCAGCATCTCCAGGCAATTGATGTGCCACATGAGATGGTGACCTTCCCACAGACCCTGGGCAGAGCGGCCACTCATGACTGCTCCCCAGCCCGTGAGGGAGGCGTCTGTCGTTAGGAGCCCCCAGCACTGGGCCTTGAGACAGGAACCAAGGTTCTTACACATGTCTAAGGCATGTAAGCATCACCGCGTGACCTTGATCATGCGAAATGGGTTTCCCCTCAGGAAGAACCCTTTGGTCCTGAGCCACCACTGCAGAGGTCTCATGTACAGCAGGCCAAAGGTATCACGTTGGACACAGCTGCCATCAGACCTAACAGTCTCTGAAACTGTTTGACAGTGAGTGACTGGCCTTCTCTCACTCTCCTGACTGCTGTGAGAATCAAATCGATACGAGCAGGAGACAGACGTGCCTGCATCGTCGTCGAGTCCCACACCATGCCCAAGTAAGTGGTCCTCTGTAATGGAGAAAGCACACTTTTCTTGCCATTTAGTCTTAACCCCAGCTCTTCCATATGGGCCAGGACGGCATCTCGCTGCCGAATCGCCTGCTGTCGCAACTGAGCTAGAATCAGCCAGTCGTCGATGTAGCTCAGTGTGTGAATGCCCTGGAGTCGCAGAGGAGCTGACAGGAAGCAACCGATTTATCCCCTTTAGCGCCCTCCTCCTTAGAGGGAACGAGCATTCCTGTGCCGTGCCGTACCATACTGGGCGGCAGCTGGAAACTTCGACTGTTGAAGCCTGCTGAGCCCTGAAGCACCGAGGGTGGCAGGGGTATCAGCATGGCTCCCTAAGGACACTGAGGAGGAAGGAGCACTGTTTGTTTGTGTACCTCTCCTCCCCGGGGGAAGCTTCGGGGCCTTCAAGGACGATGCTAAGACGGGGAGAGATAGCTTGCAAGCGTCTACTCCACCACTGGCATCGTCCAATATCTCTTCTCATTCAGCCACACAATATTGGAATATGTAGTGCTGAAGAGCCGGGATGAACAAGGTTTCTCCCATGATCTCGACACCTCAGTGTGGAGATCGGTGAAAAATGGAAGGCTGTGAAGGAACATGCAGGAAATGTTCATCTAATATATTTATTTAACAAACGTCCTGCTTCCCAATGTTAAGCTTGGCTACAACATGCTTCCGAACCCCGAGAGGGAGCCGCGGATCTAGCGGTTAAAGACCAGACGGGAGAGAAGCACGCTGAGCGGAAGAACTCACAAACATGACAGTCAGCCCCCTCGAGAGCTGACTGTGCGTGCTTCGCTCCTAAACAAATGACACATAGGTCATTTGTTTAGGAGCGAAACAAATGACCTATGCCAGATAGCGTGGGCAGGGGAAAACACAGCATCTAAAATGCTGTTCGCTCGCCACTTGTTAGTGATTACACTTTGACATGATAGTAATTTCTCTAACAGAGTGATTGCTAACTGACAGAGTGCTTGCAACACAACTCTTCACACACACAACAGACGTGCTTGCTGAAGAACAAAAGCTAAGTGAGCGTGTTGCCAGTGCTCTCTTATGCTTCCTGATTGCTACGTCATCTCACTCATGACGTGGCGCTTCTCTATTGGACTGATTCTACACACACTTCAGTACGGTGTCTCGACGGGGGCGTTCCCATAGCGTTTTGACGCAGTTTAAAGTGACCGTGGGGGAACTCTGTGTGCCATCTTGACCTTCATTTTCCTTTATTCTAGCTTTTTTTCAGGTCTTGATTGCCACTCCTATGCGCAACATGCACAACAACTTTTAGGGATAAAGTGATCAATTAAATTAAATCCTGTCGGTCAAAAGGGGGCAGAAAAATATGTGTAGCCAGCGCTGAAGCGGTCTCATATGAAGCAGCCCGAGCGGCGTAACTGCGGCTGCGGCTGTCATATGCCCCAGGAGCCTCTGAAAGTTTTTGAGAGGGACCGCTGTCTTGTGTCTGAAAGACTTCAGACAGTTCAGCACCGACTGGACGCGCTCGTTGGTGAGGCGTGCTGTCATGGTGACCGAGTCCAGCTCCATCCCGAGAAAAGAGATGCTCTGCACAGGGGAGAGCTTGCTCTTTTCCCAGTTGACCCGAAGCCCCAAATGGCTGAGGTGCCGGAGCACCAGGTCCCTGTGTTCGCACAACAGATCTCGCGAGTGAGCTAGAATGAGCCAGTCGTCGAGATAGTTGAGGATACGGATGCCCCTCCGCCAGAGGGGAGAGAGGGCACCCTCCGCGACCTTGGTGAAGACGCGGGGAGACAGGGACAGGCCAAAGGGGAGGACTTTGTACTGATATCCCTGACCCTCGAAAGCAAACCGAAGAAACGGTCTGTGTCGAGGCAGAATCAAGAAAGTACGCGTCCTTCAGGTCGATGGCTGCAAACCAATCCTGGTGTCGTACGCACGACAGTATGCGTTTCGAGGTAAGCATCTTGAACGGTAGCCTGTGAAGGGACCGGTTCAGTACTCGAAGATCCAGGATCGGTCATAATCCACCTCCTTTCTTGGGCACGATGAATTAAGGACTGTAAAATCCCGATTTCATCTCGGCTGGAGGGACAGGCTCGATTGCGTCCTTCGCCAGGAGAACCGCAATCTCCGCCCGTAGAACAGAGGCATCCGTGTCCGAGTGGACAGACATGAAACGGACGCCTCTGAACTTGGGCGGCCGCCTCGCGAACTGAATCGCGATGTTTTCCAGCCCCGGCCCTCCCCCGGGGCTGGGGGGACTGATGTCGTTGTCCCCCGAAGAGCAACCTTCTCCATCTCCGGGTAGCCCGTGTCAGGGCCGCTTCGCAGACTTGCGGGGGGTTTTAGCGGGCCGCTGAGACACGGGCTGCGCCGCCTTCCTCCGGCTGGCTCGGCGCCCAGGCTGGGGAGATTTTGATTCAGCCGGTGGTGCAGGGGGCGGAGCAGAGGCCGCGGCCGCAGGGGGGCGCCCTCGGCGACGAACAGCCGGAGGCCTGGCACCCGACGTCTTGGTGGAACCTCGTCTGGGCAAGATATGACTGATGGCTTCCGACTGCTTCTGTACTGCCGAGAACTGCTGGGCAAAGTCCCCAACAGTGTCACCAAAGAGGCCGGCCTGGGAGACCGCTTTCTCGACGTCAGCCATCTGCGCCAGGTTCAGCCAGAGATGGCGCTCCTGGACTACCATTGTAGACATCACCTGACCGAGGGCCTGCGCCGTTACCTTCGTCGCCCGGAGGGCGAAGTCGGTAGCCGAACGCAGTTCCTGCATCATCCCCCGGTCAGAACTACCCTCGTGCAGTTCTTTCAGTGCTTTGGCCTGGTAAACCTGCAGGGTGGCCATCGCATGCAGGGCAGAGGCAGCCTGGCCCGCGACGTTGTAAGCCTTCGCAGCGAGAGCTGACGAACTGGACAGCCGCCGCCACAGGGGGGAGCTGTCCCGCGGAAGCATCAGCCTCAACAGGCGTAAGCCCCTCCTCTGACGCAGTGATAGACATTCTATCATCTTCTGGAGCACCAAAGGTAACACTAAGCCCGGCGTGCGGGCGAGTGCTAGACTTTGGCATCTCCACGGGACCACGCTTTGAGGGACCGGACTTCCGCGGGGGCTGACCCGACGGAACATTCGGTACTGTCACCCTCAGATCTCCCTCACCTCTAACCAATGCAGCCGAGGAGCCAAGGGGAACTGGAAGGGGTAGAGGATGAGGGGCGCCATCTCGAGAACGAGAGGCGCGATCTTAGCGTGGCCATGGACATGCGCTCGCAATGAACACATGAACCATCCACAAACGCTGCCTCAGCGTGTTGTTTGCCCAGGCACGAAAGGCAGCGTTCGTGACCGTCATTAGATGACAAAAAGCCACCACATCCAGAAGCACACGGTCGGACAGACATCCCGAAGGAAGCTATCAACGACCATGTAGGAAATTTGCTCTTTTAGGATCGGTATGCCCCAGGGAAGGCAAAAGCCAAAAGATCGCTGGTCTGGCAAGATGCCGGTTACACGATCGAGCAGGGAGGCAGGAACAACCGCACAGCACTCCTTTCTTTTCTTCTTCTTCTTCTCCAGCTCAAAGGCGAAGGCTCCGAAGCAGAAATCTGAATGAGTGGATGCACGCCGCCATCTTATATACCCGTATGTCCGGGGGAGTGGCGCGGCATGCAAATTCCACTCGCCAATTCTCATTGGCTTTTTCTCTTAAGCTCAGAGGTGATAGGGTCTCGTAGCCGATCGCCATTATTACGTCATTGACGTAACGTCGTAGAGAACGACTGAGGGGGAACTTGGTACATTTCATCAGCACCTTGATCTGAAGGTCCATGCCAAAGTTGGGAACAGTGCCACCTACAGGCCATGAGATTAAAAAAAAAATTATAATAATAATAATAATAATTAAAGTTATATAATTTAATAAAGTTAATAATAAAAGTTAATCAGAAAATTGTGGTATCTATGGATTCCTTGGGCCGAATCCAAGCAGACCAATTGTATATATAAATATATATATATATATATATATATATATATATATGTATACACACACACACACACACACACAATGTATATATAACAGGAAGTCAGCTAATCACAGTTTTGTAAAAAACACATGCATCAAACTTTTTAATAGTCCTCCTAGGTTTTTCTGGCTTAAAGTTCTTCAGAATATTGTGAGAAAATATAGCCGATGTGAAACTGAAGGAGTTCTTGATATTTAAAATACCAAATACCATTAAAATTCCAAATGCCATAGCAATGTTTTACACTTTAATATTCATCTTGGGTGTTTTTGAGGCACTTAACATGATTAGAATTTCATTAAGATCAACACACATCAGTTTTATCAGCCATTAGACACTGGCAAAAGTTCAGAAATGGCGTGGAGCAGGGGCTCTATAGCACTACTGTTGAAAGAGGGTTAAGTTTAGGTACAGTCACCAAACCTGGTACATATATTGTTCTCATTAAACCAGACAACTTCCTAAATTATTGTCAGTAGCTCTGACCAACAGAAAGTCAGCTTTTTTGGTTTGAATGTGGATTTTTTTTGTTTGTTTTTTTTTTTGTGGATTACTGCATAGTCCTCCTAGGGAATTTATTCAATTCACAACAAACCTTAACATGATGCAAAGAGACTGAAGATGCTAAATTGTGAATGGTTTGTGGATATCTTGAACAGTGTTGCCAAGGAAAATTATTAAAATAAAGGGGGGGAAAAGGAAAACACTAATCTTTAAACAGCATTGTTCAAACACCTCAAACAAGTAATTCTGCAACATATGTAAAACAATTAATTCTGCAAATTAAAAACTATGACACATTTCAGCTGACATATAATACTAAGATTGTCCACTAGATAGATTACAGGATAAGAAATCTCTTAAGCCTGTGCACCATTTTCCTGATGTCACCGGGGTGGCGGTGGTGGCTTAAGCCCCTCATCACTGCTTAAAGATATATTTAAGATTTGAAAAAAACAAAAAAAAAAAAACAAGATGGGTTTAGTGATATAGCTGATGAGCCAAATGAGACTCATGTTTACGATAGAAGTAAACTATAAAAAGTGTAAATGTGCAGTTGTTACTTACTAATTTCAGCAAACTACTCATCTTAACAATTAGCTCAACCAATGGCATGGATTTAGGATGAGGTTTTCTTTTAGTCTGACCAGTGTCAGATGAGGAGAAGAAGCCATCAAAGTAAAAAAAAAAAAAAAAGTCAAATATGTACAATACATTGTTGATGATTTTGCTGATAATAGGAACTTAAGCAACATTATAAATAACATCATGATTTTAATGTCATTTTTATGTGTTTTTATTTAGTTTTTCAGGATAATGAGAGAATAAATGCAGAATATTAGCATATTCATATTAAACTCTCATATGTAATCAGAATTTTACCTTTTTCAGCAAGTATGTAGAATCTTGACAGCTCTGATAGTCAAATTCACTGCAGCTGACACATTATCATGGCAAAACATTATTCTGCTCAGAGACACAAGTGCATTTCAAACTTGCATATCAGATTCTTTTCATGAGCTGTTGATTTATTAAGATGTAATATGTAATATGAATGCCACTGAGATGGCATACAGAACAGTACACAGCAGCAGAGTCCTCTGTGTAAGAAAATTCTATTGCCAAGACAAGAAGATTGTCACCATGGAAACTAATTTCATTTCTTCCAGGAGACCAGAGCAATACAGACAAGAACAAGCTGCCTGCATAGAACCACTATCCAGTAATGTCCATGTTTCAGCTCCCACCCATAATATCACTTCGCTTATTTCATCCTGCAGCTGTGTGGATGGAACTGTGAAGGTAGAGTCTTACAGCCCACTTTGCTGATTACACATCACACTGAGTGCATGTTTAGCTGTTATTCACTTTGAAATTTAGTTACTATGTGAATAGGTAACATTTTACAATCTATGTGGTATAGGAAGAGGGAGACATCTAACAGTGTATTGTTACCAACACATTTTGTAAGCCTTACCATATTTTAAATATTTTTTCTCAATGAATATCCTGTGTCATATTACAAATAAAAAATAGATTGCAAACAGCATTTTATATCGTTTTTAACTCACATATTGATTACTATTATTATTATTATTATTATTATTAGGACCCGAGCCCTCTTGTTTTCCTAAGAATTTTTCTTTTCTTTTTTTTTAGGGCCCGAGCCCTAATGGGCGAAGGCCCTTTTGTTTTTCTAAGGATTTTTCATAAGTTTTTAGGGCCCGAGCCCAAACTGGGCGAAGGCCCTATTGTTCTTCTAAGGATTTTTAGGGCCCGAGCCCTAATGGGCAAAGGCCCTCTTGTTTTCCTATAGATTTTTCAAACTTTTTTTTTTTTTTAGGGCACAGGCCCAAGGGGCGAAGTGCCCTATTGTTTTCCTTAGGATTATTCTTTATTCTTATTATTCTTTATTCTTATTAGATTATTCTTTATCCTCTTGCTCCAAAACTCTTGAAATTTTGCACACACATTGGAATCCGCGGCCATCAGGACGCCGCAGCGTGGCACAGGGAAAACTTGATGTATAGCGCACACATACTTCCACGTATTCATAGGATTGTCACCAAACTCGGTCAGCATGATCTCAAGACACTGGGGATGCTAAATTGCGAAAAGAATTTTGATATCTCAAACGGTTTGGTCGTGGCGAGGCGACGAACTTTTGGCGAGAAATGAGAAACAGGAAGTGTCTGATTCTGATGAAACTTCATCAGTTTGTTCGTTGTATGATGCCGATCGCATATAAACTAATATTAAAATACAACACTGCATTTAATAATATAACAATAATATAGCTGCGAGCAGCGATGGGCGGGCCTTCGCCCTCAGTGCAATCGCCTCCCTGGTGTAATCAGGAAAAGGGTGTACAGTGGACACATTAATTTTTAGTATCGCTCTGGCTGTCTGGTTTTAAGGGTTACAGCAATGAAAGGGTTACACTACGACATCACCAGAGTTCAACACACAGACACACAAAAAAATTAACAATACAACTTTAGGGAAACTGTGCATATCTATCTTTATAGAAAATTATGGAAATGTCTCTTGATAACCACTGATGACAAGTTAGCATGGAATAGCATGGTCATTAATTGATACAAAAGGCTGAATCACCCTATGGTGAGTCCACCAGTGTGATATTTCCAAATATCTGGCCACTGTAGTGACCTCCATGTGTGAATATGTTAATTATATTAGTTAACAAGAAAAATAATTAGATAGCATTTATTAATGTTAATTATTATTAAGTTCAACATGTATTATGTTATTAAAATGCACAGTTGTATTTTAATATTAGTTTATATGCACTGTGAGTTAACATGAACAGGAACATTTTTATTAACTAACTCTAAAAAAAGATTAATAAATGCTGTAAAAATATATTGTTCATTGTTAGTTCATATTAGTTAATGCATTAATTAATGTTAACCAAAAAAAGAGACTTTATTGTAAATTGTTAATAACAAATTTTATGATCCATAACCATTAAAAAAAAAAAAAAACATTTAGTGATCTATAAACATTTGTGAATGTGAATTATATAAAAGTAAACTACATATCAACTGATTCTCTGAATGTATATTTATTTTCTGATGGGTTAAAATATATCTTAGCATATGACTCCATCCGGTGGTCATCCTGGGTATTACAGTCTTCATCTCTCTGTTACAAAGAGTTTAAATATTCCACCTCTCTCTCTCTCTCACACACACACACACACACATAGAGGCAGAGTGAGATGATATGTCTATTTGTTTTGTAATTTTCTTTAATTCATAGAGCTTTGGATTTGGTTGAATTCTGGCATACTTGCTCAGAATGATTAGTTCTCTGTCTAAAAAAAGTTTGAAAGAGTTTGGATGCTGCATTTTAAAGATATAATGAAATGATTGTTATCTTTTTTTACTGTTACTTTAATAAATCACCACGTCAACACCGTTCAAGATTATCACCGTTCTGTTTACACATGCATACACATGCTCTGGAATTTGATATACTAGTCTGAGGCCTTTCCACCGATTGCCACCAAACTCGGTCAGCATGATCTCAAGACATTGGGGATGCAAAATTGCCAGGGGATTTTTGATATCTCAAACGGTTTGGCTGTGGCGAGGCAACAAACTTATGACGAGAAACAAGAACCAGGAAGTGTCTAATAACTTTTGATTCTGACGAAACTTCATCAGTTTGTATGATGCTGATCGCATAGATGTCACTATTGGGAGTCAAAGTTATAGCGCCACCAACTGGATGCAGGAAATGTGTCATTTTCAAAATGCTTTAAATTCAAGATTGTAATTTTACTCTATTTGCTTCAAACTTCATCAGTATAATGTCAAAACATGGCCAATAAGAATTTGTAAACAGGTTGTCGATACATTAAAAGCTGTTTCCATGGCAACGCGTCAAAGTTTAACATTTGTTTCCTGTGTTTTTGAGGCAGTTAACATGCTTAGAATGGCGTGGAGGAGGCACTTTATAGCGCCACCTTTTGACAATATTTGGGGGTTAATTTTTCCTACAGTCACCAAACTCGGTACATATATTGTTCACTTCAATCCTGACAACTTTCTAATTTACATCCAGTAGCTACGACCAACAGGAAGTTGGCTATTTTGGTTTGAATGTGGATTTTTGGAAAAATCAGGCTGTAGAATTTTAAATACTCCTCTCAGGAAAAATAAGAAATTCACACCAAACTTTTTCTGCATGATGCCAAGATACTGAAGATGCTAAATTGCAAGCGGATTTGGGATATCTTGAACGGTGTTGACGTGGTGATTTATTAAAGTAACAGTAAAAACAACAACCATCATCTTTAAAATGCAGCATTCAAACTCTTTTTCATACAGAGAACTAGACATTCTGAAGAAGTATGCAAGAATTCAACAAAATCCAAAATTGTATGAAATAAAGAAAATTAAAACACAAATAGACATCTCATCTCACTCTGCCTCTATGTGTGTGTGTGCAGTGGTGGTGGGTGTGTGAGTGTCAGAGTGAGTGTGGGGAGGGGGGATTTGGGTGGAAAGAGAGACAGAGTCAGAGTGGCAGAGAGAGGCGAATATTTAAACTCTTTGTAACAGAGAGATGAAGACTGTAATACCCAGAATGAACACCGGATGGAGTCATACACTAAGATATCTTTTAACCCATCAGAAAAAAAAATACATTCACAGAATCAGTTGATATGTAGTTTACTTTTATATAATTACAGAAACAAATACAAAAAATAAGTTAATATGTCCTTTACTGGTAATATAGTTTATATAATTCACATTTCACAAATGCTTATAGATCACTATTTTTTTTTTTTTTTTTAATGGTTATGGATTATAAAATGTGTTATTACCAATTTACAATGAAGTCTCTTTTTTTTTTTGGTTAACATTAATTAATGCATTAACTAATGTGAACTAACAATGAACAATATATTTTTACAGCATTTATTTATCTTTTTTAGAGTTAGTTAATAAAAATGTTCCTGTTCATGTTAGCTCACAGTGCATAGAAACTAATATTAAAATACAACTGTGCATTTTAATAACATAATACATGTTGAACTTAATAATAATTAACATTGATAAATGCAATCTAATTATTTTTCTTGTTAACTAATATAATTAACATATTCACACATGGAGGTCACTACAGTGGCCAGATATTTGGAAATATCACACTGATGGACTCACCATAGGGTGATTCAGCCTTTTGTATCAATTAATGAGCTTGCTATTCCATGCTAACTTGTCATTAGTGGTTATCAAGAGACATTTCCATAATTTTCTATAAAGATAGATATGCACAGTTTCCCTAAAGTTGTATTGTTCATTTTTTGTGTGTCTGTGTGTGTTTAACTCTGTTGATGTCGTAGTGTAACCCTTTCATTGCTGTAACCCTTAAAACCAGACAGCCAGAGCGATACTGTAAATCCATGTGTCCGCTGTGCACCGTTTTCCTGATTACACCAGGGAGGCGATTGCACTGAGGACGAGGGCCCGCCCATCACTGCTCACAGCTATATTTATTATTATTATTATTATTATTATTATTTAATGATTTTTTATTTATTTTATTTTTTTGCCTTTAATTGATAAGATAGTAGTGAAAATACACAAATTTCAGTTCTAAATCAAACCTTTTCTTTTTCTTCAAGAGAACTTAAAGATCTTTTTTACATTTGGAGATTGGCACAGATCAAAACCAGGTGGGAAAACAGATAGAGGACAATCAATACTGATGGTATCCATGATGAAATCAAAAGTAATGCATCTGTGGCCAAAATGTTTCCTCATTACTAACCAAACTGAATTTAGACTGGTTGCATCTATAAAGTCAGATGAAAATATTTATAACTTATTTTACTTTCCTAATCTAAAAATCATAGGAAATTCCCTGGAAATGTAAAGATATCTGTTACATAAATTAAACAAAAAAAAAAAAAAAACAGCATTGGGGAAGTTGAAGGTTATATATGCCAGGGTCTTTCTGGGCCTTTAGAAATTAGTTTTTAAGGTCCATCAGCCAAAAGTTAGATTGTGCTTACATTTCAGAAAATGGCCAATAACAGCACGCTTGCTGCATATAAACAAAAACTTGAGCCCCTAATAATGATACTGTAGTCTGTTAGCTGTCAGAGAGCATGATTGCCATAGTGGAAATGAAAATGTTAAAGTGGCTTACACCACTCAGACCGTTATAACCTATTTGCAAGGTTTGCAAGGTTACTGGCTCTAATCCAGTCAAATGTGAGTTGAGAGACACACACAGATGTTCCTGACTAGCAACCCAGGCATGAAGGTTAAGAAAGACAAGGGCCCAGTGTCACTTTTCAAAACTATTAAATGTGACCTGCAGAAGCCAGGCTTTCTGTACTATGCTGGGACAATGACGAGAGGGAGGCTAATGAGTCTAGGCCCTCGGATTAAATCCAAATCATAGCTCTGCCACAGTGCTATACATAGCCTTGACAGCTCCATTAATTTTGATGTAATGTCTGCCAAATTGGTGTGTGGGGTTATAACATTTGCCTTTTACATCTGGAGGTGTGACTAACATTCCACCTGGGACCTTTGGCCTTGATTCATTTCATTTTTTCTCCTTTGTCTTAAAGAGGGACACTAAAAATCTTGATATCTGCAAGTAGCAAATGGAGGAATTCAGTGGCTATAGTTCCAGGTTCTGCTTTTATCTCTGACGTGTTTATCAAGAACAATAAATCAATGGACTTTTTTAATACCTGATGCAGCTCAACAAAATCTGTCAGTCATATTTCTTGCTCTCAGATATTTCTGGATTTTGCAGGGATGAGTACAAAACCACAACACTTATTGTTAGGTCATTTTCGAAGTCTATGTTTTTGAGAAATGTTTTTGAGAAAGGATCACCCACATTTAACATTACAGTCTATGATGCTGCATTTGAATCTCATGTGATTCTAGTCCCTGGATATATTGTACATTATTCCTAAGAAATCTTTAATGAATATTTAATATTTAATTTATATAATATTTAAAAATGAAATAACGTCTTGCCTTGCCATTCTCTTTTCATATCTTTTCTCTCTATAACCAAAGCATCTCAGTATGGACGCTGCCATCTTGGGGGAAATGAAGTAATTTGGAGCCAGAGTCTGTCCAGTACAGTTTCATTTGGAGCCAGAGTCTGCGCAGTAGTGTTGTGAGGTGGAGCCGCGGTATCAAAGTCCCACCCAAATCAAAGCCCTGCAGATCCAATCGCAAGATCACAATCATGAGACCACACCCCATTTTTATAGCATCAAATAACTACCTAAAAGCAAACTAGAAAAACGAACATTTGAACATAAATCAGCATGATAAGAACTACCTCAAATGATGGAAACCACCTTTGGATAAAAAATATTTGAGGTGTAATTTGATTATTTAATTTGGCTCACGTCCCTTTAGATTACATGGAGAGGGTGGGGTTTATGACCTATACTGCAGTCAGCCGCCTGGGGCCAATCAAAACGCTTTGGCTTCACTTTTTAGGAGAAGGCACACTTGGAGAAGATGCTTTCACTCGCTGATGAGTCTCGGTCACTAAACAGCGCAAGAAGCACTTGAATTCAGTGAAGAACATAAATGACTCAGTTTATAGCAAGATGAAACAGCGCTGGCAAACAAGAGAAACAGTCAGAAGGCTTTTTAATCAACAATCGCCATCATTTACCATAGATTTACTGTAGTAGCACTAACTGCACAGTGGTATTGTGTCAGAAATTTGGATATATTTGTGTCGAATTTTATTATATTATTAATGTAGATGTATTAAATGTATTAAAGGCAAGCAATGGAATATAATTACAGTATTTTTTGTAATTAAGCTATAGCATTTATGCATTTATACTAAATGTATTTAGACTACTGTTTTTCATACAAATACCTTGGAACAATGTTACATTTTTACCATTGCATTGGCATGCCATATTTGTGGTTTTAACTGTTTTAATCATGATACTATGGAAGAGAAATGGTTAATTATAAAAAAAAAAAAAAAAAAAAAAAACTCAAACAGTCAGAATAATTAAATTTCACCATATGAAAATGAGATTGCTACAATTTTACAGATATTACTGATTTTGATAATGAACATAAATCTACATCTGCATTCTAAATCAAGCTACTACCAAATGTGTATTTCTAAGATATAATTGATTATTATTATTATTATTATTATTATTATTATTATTATTATTATTAATATCAGGTAACACAAACCTGTTTCTCGATTTGACACAATATTGCTCATTAAAACATGTAGAACTAAGAAATTATTTTTTCTATAAAGATACTTATTTTGTTAAGGAAAAATGACTGGAAAAAGTATGAAGAATTGAAACAACGTGTTTGTCATGTTCTGACCATAAAGAATATTTTAAAGTCACATTTAACTTACTATTTTTTACGACTTTTACACTCTAGCAAAAATCTGCCTTTAAACTTGAAAGAAATACAAATTTGACATTTATCATAATTATCAATATCATTATCATGATAATTTTTTGGCCATATCACCCAGCCTTAAATAGTTTAAATAAATACGTTTGTTAAGAAAACTGAGGGAACACAAATTTCTTTCTTTCTGCGGGGGTAATGCCCCTTTTGCCTGACTAAAGGAGCAGGAAGGCCTGCAATCAGATTTGTTTGTACTCTCCTTAATGGAGCTTATATAATTATCTAATTCCTTAAGTATCACAGAAAAAAAGAGGTTTCTGATTGCTGAATTTACAACGATGAACATGAAACTCATGAAAAGTACAATCAAGAGATTTTCCAAATTCTTGTCATAGTTCAAAAAGCCAAAAATGACAAAAGCTGTATTACTATAATGTTTTAGGTTTAATTTTGACGTGTTGCATGATATTGTGTGTTTTCGTTAAGTGAAAACATGGCATGTAGAGACTGCGTGGGATTTTCTCTTTATAAGTCATGTTGATGTTTAATTTTGATATGACTAACCAAAATCTTTGTAACGTGTAATGTCAACCACAGTAATACACTTATTTTAAACAGTTATGAAACCCCCTGTTTCAGCACCGGTTAGTTCTCACAACAGTTGTGCACTGAGGAGTAGAGGGGATACAGACAACACACAGCTTCGGGTTCAGACAGTTTCATTTCGCTCTTATCAAGTTAAAAATATAAATAAATGAATGCGAATGAATGAATTAATGAATGAATGATTGAATGAGGCATTTACAGTGGGTACGGAAAGTATTCAGACCCCCTTAAATTTTTTACTCTGTGTTATATTGCAGCCATTTGCTAAAATCATTTAAGTTCTTTTTTTTTTTTCCTCAATTTTTTCCTTAATGTACACACAGCACCCCATATTGACAGAAAAACACAGAATTGTTGACATTTTTGCAGATTTATTAAAACAGAAAAACTGAACACGGTCCTAAGTATTCAGACCCTTTGCTGTGACACTCATATATTTAACTCAAAAAAAATTCTGCTGCACTTAAGGTTCCTAAGAGCACAGTGGCCTCCATAATCCTTAAGTGGAAGCCGTTTGGGACGACCAGAATGCTTCCTAGAGCTGGCCGTCCGGCCAAACTGAGCTATCGGGGGAGAAGAGCCTTGATGAGAGAGGTAAAGAAGAACCCAAAGATCACTGTGGCTGAGCTCCAGAGATGCAGTCGGGAGATGGGAGAAAGTTGTAGAAAGTCAACCATCACTGCAGCCCTCCACCAGTTGGGGCTTTATGGCAGAGTGGCCCCGACGGAAGCCTCTCCTCAGTGCAAGACACATGAAAGCCCCTGAAGGACTCCAAGATGGTGAGAAATAAGATTCTCTGGTCTGATGAGACCAAGATAGAACTTTTTGGCCTTAAGCGGTATGTGTGGAGAAAACCAGGCACTGCTCATCACCTGTCCAATACAGTCCCAACAGTGAAGCATGGTGGTGGCAGCATCATGCTGTGGGGGTGTTTTTCAGCTGCAGGGACAGGACGACTGGTTGCAATCGAGGGAAAGATGAATGCGGCCAAGTACAGGGATATCCTGGATGAAAACCTTCTCCAGAGTGCTCAAAACCTCAGACTGGGCCGTAGGTTCACCTTCCAACAAGACAATGACCCTAAGCCCACAGCTAAAATAACAAAGGAGTGGCTTCACAACAACTCTGTGACTGTTCTTGAATGGCCCAGCCAGAGTCCTGACTTAAACCCAATTGAGCATCTCTGGAGAGACCTGAAAATGGCTGTCCACCAACGTTTACCATCCAACCTGACAGAACTGGAGAGGATCTGCAAGGAGGAAATCCCAAATCCAGGTGTGAAAAACTTGTTGCATCTTTCCCAAAAAGACTCATGGCTGTATTAGATCAAAAGGGTGCTTCTACTAAATACTGAGCAAAGGGTCTGAATACTTAGGACCATGTGATATTTCAGTTTTTCTTTTTTAATAAATCTGCAAAAATGTCAACAATTCTGTGTTTTTCTGTCAATATGGGGTGCTGTGTGTACATTAATGAGGACAAAAATGAACGTAAATGATTTTAGCAAATGGCTGCAATATAACAAAGAGTGAAACATTTAAGGGGGTCTGAGTACTTTCACAATCTGAAGTGTCTTGCATAGGAAATCAACACATGCTGTTTTGAATAATTAAGTGAATCGTCTTCTCATTGGAAAAGAACACGCAGTCTCGTGAAAAAAATAAAATAAAATAAAAAAACAGTTTTCTCCAAAAATGAATATTAACGAATGCTAACATTGTCTTCTATGATGTGCAACACAAACATCAGCTAAAATCTCAGAAAACAAGTGTTTCATGACCCTTTAAATTAACATGGGTGTGTTGAGCAGGGGCGGATCTACCGGGAAAAAGCTGTGCCACTAAGAGGTGGATCTACCGGGGTGGCAACTGCCACCCTAAGAAAAAGCTGTGCCACTCCACCTGCCACCCCAGAAATATCACATAATAAAATATAAATGTAAGCAGTGTTTTATGTGCTACTTTTTAGCTGCGGCGATGACAGCGTAATGCAAAATAATGGCAAAAAACACGTCTTTCAATAAACTGTGCACGATGGTTTCATGCACACACAGCGCACCCAGGGTAGTCGGCTTCATTAACAAATGACTTTTAGGAATCGGTTCTTTTTGAATCAAAAACACAAAGCGCGACTCAGTTCATTAACGAATTGTTTACATTTGTTCGTGAATCAGATAATTACTGCTTCTCGGCTAACTCAGAAGTCCTCTGAGAAATCTAAACCCGTCCGGATATGGATTTATTGCAATTGTTTGATGATTCGATTCTCCGATCGCTTGTTTCACTTTCATCATGGATATAGGCCTTTTTGCCATATCCGACAAAACAAAAACATGAAATCAGTAAGAAAATGCAGATCATGGAAACTAATAGCAGAGTTAGGTAAGAATCTAGATAGATGATGGAAATTTCGCACATGTTGCAATTGACACCTGCAAAAATCTGCTGCATATGCAACTATGTGATGAAGGCTGGTTAGACTAATTTAGCTTGTGCGCATTTAAAGTGCATTTTTTCACTGCATGATTCAGTCTATGCATCAAGAATGTTCACATAATTCAAAATATGGGGGCAGAAAACATATTTATATCATTTAATTTAGTTAATCAATATTACACGAAGCGTTCCGTTTCTTCTTTAAAACAGCTTTAACAAATGTGACATTGATTTTATACAACAGTTCAATAAACAATAAGTTAATATCAAGAGACTTACGTTTTAGACAGTAGGCTGTGCTTGCTCTATTTTGACAAAAATAAATAAATACATAAATAAAATAATAATAATAATATTCTAAACACAACCAAGCACTGTTTTGCATCTCTGAACAACATGACTGTGTTACGTTCCTGAATGAATCAACCGTTTAAATGATTTGAAATCGCAATGACTCGCTTATTAACAGTAACTTACTGGCATTTTTAATTTCATATTTAAAGTATCTTTTATTTTTTATATAATTTCAAATATCAGTATTCAACGTTTTATGTTTAAAACATCAAAACATTATTTATGCATTTGTAACTGCAGGTTAAAACATTACATGTCCCTCTAAGCTGCATTAATGTGTAAGAACGAGGAAAAAAAGATTGGATAGAGAAAGCTCTGTCTCTGTGTGGATAGGGCCTCAGAATGGGTCAACGTTTCACCTTTTAACATGACAATGACCCTAAGCACATAACCAAGGAAACATAGGATCTTAGGGACAACTCTGTGACTGTCCTAGAGTAGCCCAGCCAGAGCCCTGACTTGAATGCTATCGAACATCGCTGGAGTGACCTGAAAATGGCTGTCCACAAACCTGACTGAGTTTGAGAGGATTTGCAAAGAACAAAGGCAGAAAATCCCCCAATCCAAGTATGCAAAGCTTGTTGTGTCATACTTAAAAAGACAGTAAATGACTGTAATTGCTGCTAAAGGTGTTTCAACTAAGTACTGAGTAAAGAATCTGAATACTTATGTAAATGTGTTATTTCATTTTTTTTTTTTCTTTTTAATAAATTTACATACAGTGTAGATTAATGAGAAAAAATGAACAATCATAGTATCCGGCTGCAACATAACAAAATGTTAAAAAGTGAGGGGGTTTGTTTCTGAATGCACTTTATATTGCTCATGTCTGTGTGTCGCTGAGTATTCGCTGAGTTTCAGTTCATTTTACTGATGCATTTCAAATAGCAGTTCGCAGAGACGAGAAGACAGAAAGCACACCCTGTTTGTTTTCTTTATTTTACAGAAGCACAAAGTTTTGTTGTTATTATGAGTGTGTGCAAACAAAAATAGACCCTTTACAGATTCGAATGATGTATTGCTCTTTTCTGTATGATCAAAAAAAATACCAATAATTTGTCGACCATAGAGTATTAAAGGGATAGTTCACCCATTAATTAAAATTTGCTGGTAATTTACTGACCCTCAGGCCATTTTTTTTCTTAGTAGAACAATAAAGCCCAAATAATAGATCTTAGTTTAGGTAACATATGAAACACATAGAGTAAATGCTTAAATATTAATTGACAACATTTTCTGTGCACTCTAAACCCAGCGCTAGGTAAATATTGGACAGAAAACATGCTGGGTTATTTTGACCCAGCTGGTTGGGTTAAATGTTTTTACACAACATGCTGGGTTGTTTTATTTAGGTAATCCTGTTTAAAAACTATTAGTTTGATGTTAAAATATGTTCTATAATCTCAGTACAGTTTGTTCATGGGCAGGTTATGGAGTCAGTCACACCATCTTTAAGCTGTGAGTGAAATGAGAGGCGGCGGTATGAGGTTTATAGTTCCCCCAGCAAACAACAGTTCATCACCGGCTCAGATTTCAGCGAGAAAAGTGATTGCAGAGAATGATTGAATACATTTAAATTAAAATGGTAATTATTAATTATTACAATTTTATTTCTAAAATGATTGTTAAAACCAGTTTAACAATGGTAATATTGTAAACCTTTATTTTGTGCACAATGGTGCTGAGAACCGCTCTCTCTTGTAGAAGACGCAAAAAGCTCACACTTTGACTATAACAGCTGGGTTGTTACTCAGCAGCTTAGTTACAGAAAAACTACCTAGCACCTGGGTAAAAAAATATTTAAAAACCCAATAAAATTACCCAACAAGCTGAATCCAGCATTTAGATATCTTTTAGTGTAGTTTTCTAAAACGGCTAATTAAAATATTTTAGTTGAATGGACTATAAAGCTATTTCAGTAACCAGTTGAACCACCTTAAAAATAACAATTCAGGTAACATCTGTAGAGCCAGTTACTAAGTAATAAGCAGCTTGAAATGTTTTTCAGTGTAGATTTAACTCAGTATACAGATACAGTACAATAACCTATTGTACTATTAGAGGACTGTGCATGTTTGCATGTTCCCTTGTGTACAGGTGCTCACTAAAGTCAATGCTATGCTGTAACATTCTACTTTATGTAGAATCAATGCACTGCTCACATGGCAAATGGTTTTTTAGTACCCTTGTCACACTTATTTATGAGCCGTCTGTGCATGTGGAAAGCAGTTCTGTTTTCAAAGACAGACTGATCCTTCGTAAAGTTGGCTTTTTGCTGTTGGCACGCAGTACTATCATCTGGTCAGATGCACATTTGATGTGCAACCCACTGCTGTGTCATTATGTCACATTTGCAAAACTTGTAAGGTAGCGTATACAGCAATTTGACATTAGGATGCATTTGATGAGTTTTTCAAATCTTGTTGTCAGTAAGCAACTAGGAGTACTAGCACTTTGGGACCCGTGTGCAGTCTTTTGTTTATTGGTGATCTTCAATGGTACACTTTGTGGCCTGCCTGTGGAGACAGGCAATTACAAATTACACACAAGTAATTTCTGTAACTGGGCAGTTTTATCCATTGCACCAGTCAACGTCTCAGTCCATATGCACTGTCAGTTTGTCAAGCATCAAGACCTCCAGATATAATTGTAAAAACTCTGGTCACTTCCTTATTATTCTCAAACTTGACATTTGAAGAGGAGGCTGAGGCTTTTCATGAGCTGCACGTACATCAGTAGACCCAGATAGGTTGAAATCTGCAGTGAAATATTCAGTGAAATAGATATAAACATGGTTATATGTTAGCTGAGAGTACGCTCTTAAAGGTAGCTCAAAACATAATCAAATTGGTACAAATATTTAATAAGAACAGACGATGTATGGTAAGAATTTTCAGTGCCCCAGAAAGAGGTTCCGCACAAAAAAAAAGTATGTATTTTATATGTTTGACAATGTTAACACTAAAACTTTGTAGTAATTTATTAGCTCAAGGGGAAATATTACTAATTAATCATAACTCATTATAATTAATTATAATATTTGGACAATTCAATAGAATTATCTTGATAAAGCTGAATTTACATTACAATCAATTGACCCGTTCGTCCAGCGAACATTCAGGGTAATTTCACATGTATTCAAAGAAAGAATATTTTCTTGGCCACAGAAAATAACTTTCTTTTATACTAGCGCATAGAGCATGTAGCTCGAATCAGAAATCGTAAAGGGACATTAATATTTTGCAAGGCAGAATCAGAAACTCATGCAATCTGTGCACAAGAACTCCATTAACCAAGAACTAACACATAACTAATCCAAACAAACAAACATACAGTCATTCATACAGGGGGAAGGGCAAGTGAGAAGGCATTAGAGAAAACAAGGAAAATGAAGCTATGGAAAGAGTCAGTTAACCTGTGAAACCATCTGTGCCATTTTCCAATGGGTCTATAGCTTATACTAAACCTCTGTTTGTTTAGTTAAATGTACGATACTTGCATTGCCTTGGTTGTGGACCCGTGTCCAAATGCAGTCCCGTAAGGTCTTGATGGTTTCAAGGTTTTGGATTTGTGATCACTTCCTTCCGGTTTGAAGAGTGTCCTCCGAGATGTCCTGACTCTGTGGTGATTGGGAGTTTCCTCCCAGTGATGTGAAGAAGAACAAAAGGGCTGAGAGAGAGAGAGACCCAGCCGAAATCTGATGATTCTTGGAGAATGGAAAGAACAAGACCGCACGGCCTGGCACAGACTTAGAAGTTCCAGAAGAGTTTAGCTCATCATCGTCTTCTCATCATCTTCTAGGTTCTGAAAAGAACCTCCGATGGATCATGCTCAAGTCCTGAAGAACAACCGAAGAATGCACAAGAAGTGTGGCTGGTGTGAATCTTTTATCTATAGGATGGTCACACCTCTAGATAGTTCAGAGAGCCAATGGTGTCCTGTATCTTTGGAGGGAAAATTTAATGGTCTTTGTCTGGATCCAAAGTATTTTGCATAGGTGATTCGATTGGGTGTTGATGCAAATACTACTAAGGATTCTTAGAACACTAATATGTTGCACATCTAACAACAAATAACAAAAACCATCTTTTGGGTAATCAAACTAGGAGTTGAAAGAGACCAAACATGGCATATACTGTTTGTGGCTACACCATATAGCATTCTATCATAACACAAGCATAAAACAGTTATAAAATAAGAAATGCAAAGGACATGGACAGTCGTAATAGACATACACTGATATACGGGGGCATGTGTGTCAGTTCACAGGAAGGTTTGTCTAAGAATTAACAAATAAGTCACTTTCAGTGGAATAAAGTATTGCTTTAGAGACAGTCAAGGTGGGGGAGAGCATCTTCACACATTCTTTTAGATCATAAAAGCCCATTTGGTCTGCCAGACGCGTCCTGGCCGCCATGGTAACCAGGCATATCTGGGACTTTGTGTCACCCACTGTTCTGTTGGGTGAAGGGGAAGTCTGCTTCTTTGTTAATTCAATAAACTACTGATTTGGTTAAATCTAATGAACCATTGTCTGATTGGTCCATATCCTACAACTTAATTGCAATCATTTTATTCTACTAACTATATATATTGTGTTTGATCTCTTTGGATTCGTATTTTGATTACCTAAAAGATGGTGTGTATTAGATGTTGATACCTGTGCAACATATTAGTGTTCTAAGAATCCTTAGTAGTTTTGCCTGAACAGCCTATTGATTTACATATGCAAAATGCCATGCTCTCAGACAAAGGGTCATAAAAAAAAAACCCAGTTTCCAACCTCCCGCTCGGAAAAGTTAGCCTTTCTCATTGGTCGAACCCATTCTGAGAGGTGTGACTTATTCCAGACTTTAAAGGGCTCACACACAGTTCCGCTCTCTCTTCTGAAAATCTTCTGATTGCTGCGTTGTGGAGGGTCCCCACAAGCCTGAGCCGGCACGGGGGTGCCCTAGGCCCGGCGTGCGCTAACATAGAGCTGCATGCGGCCTCCTCAGCCATAAAATGGCTCTTGAACACAAAGAGTCAAACTTATAACACTGGAGTTTTGTTTCACTTAAACCTGGAGCTCATCATCATGGAACTGTCCACGACCAGACATTCCTTCCTCTGCATCTCCATCTCTGGATTGCGGCCTGCAGAACCACTGGGCCCACACTCACAGTGCCCACACCCCACACTCAGGAAAGAGGACTCTCTTGAGCACAACGAAGTCAAGAAAAATCTCTGAATTTCAAGCAACTTCGGCCATCAAATGGAACCATCCAGACCTTTTTCAGCAGTTTCACGAGAAACCCGTTCCACAGCCAGATCAAACGCAAGCATAGTTTCTTTTACCAGACAGAGGTCTGATGTAAGCTATCATATACTGTGCTTTGAACTAGAGACTGATGGTTTTTAGAGATGGTTAACTCACTCCTCTGCCTCTTTCCGGTTCTATCCATCCACTTATCCTTACTAATGCCTGGTGTGTGTGTGTGTGTGTGTGTGTGTATGTGTTCGTGTTTGTTTAGACTAGTTACTTGTTAGTTCTTAGTTAATAAAGTTCTTGTGCACAAATTACATGAGTTTCTGATTCTGCCTTGCAAATTAATGTCACTTTACGATTTCCGATTCAAGCTACATGCCCTAATGCATTAGTATATAAGAAGTTATTTTCTGTGGCCAAGAAAATATATTTTCTTTGAATACATGTGAAATTACCCTGAATGTTCGCTGGACGAACGGGTCAGTTGATTGTAATGTAAATTCTACTTTGTCAAGATTGTAACGTCTGGACCAATCAGACATACAGTTATTTGTTACATTTAACAAATAATCTCTAAAACCAGCGAGCCAGCGAAATGTGAAGTTCTGGTTTTCAACCCCCCAGAGCAAATAACACTCAGTCGCCGTAGCAACCACTGATAACCTCAGTTTACGATGCCGAAGTATGCAGGCAGACTGCAACTTTTACTTACTTTTGCCCATAGGAAAGACCTTATGCTCATAGAAATGGACTCTTCCCCATTTATTCACAGACAAACCTTTCTGTGAACGAACACACATAGCCCATCACTATGCCATATCACTATGTATATTATGACTGTTCAGGTATTTTGTCTTTTGTTTTTGTAACTGTTTTATGGTAGATTACTATGTAGTATAAGCGTGTTTGGTCTCGTTGAATTCGTCTTTTGATTATCTAAAAGATTGTGTTTTAGATGTTGATACCTGTGCGACATATTAGTGTTCTAAGAAATCTGAGTATTTTTGGCCTGAACCCCTATTGATTTACATATGCAAAATGCCATGACTCTAGAAACAAAGGGTCGTAAAATGAGGACCCAGTTTCTATCCTCCCGCTGAGAAAGTCAACCTTCTCATTGGTCGAACCCATTTGGGAAGGTGTGACTCTCTCCAGACTTTAAAGGGCTCACGCACAGTTCTGCCCTCTCTTCTGCAAAATCTTCAGATTGTTTGTTGCGTGGAGGCCCTCCACGACAAGGCCACAGGCCTGTGGCCCAGCCACATGCGGCCTTCCTAACCATAGAAATGGCTTTTGATCACAAGACTCAAACCTACAACACTGGAGTTTGTTCTCACTTAACCCTGGAGCCCCTCATCATGGAAATGTCCTCGACCAGACCTTCCTTTCTCTACATCTTCATCTCTGGATTGTGGCCTACACATCCGCTGCGTCCCACAATGCCAGCAAACCCCATTTCGCACAAAGCCATGTGCTCACCCAGGAGGGAGGATTCTCCTGAGCACAACAAACTCAAGGACAACCTCAGAGTTTCAAGGAATTGCAACTCCAGCCATCAAATGGAACCATCCGGACCTGTTTCAAAGGCTTCTCGAGACCCTCGTCCCACAGCCAGGTCAAATGCAAGTATAATATATTGTACCAGACAGAGGTCTGATTTAAGCTATCGTATACTGTGCTTTGAAACTGTACTAGAAACTGATGGTTTTTAGAGATGGTTAACTCTGACTCTCCCCTTTCCCTCTTTCCGTACCTATCATCCCCTTTTAGCCTTACCATGTATGCCTGATGTATGTGTGTGTATGTATATGTGTTGTTTAGATTAGTTATGTGTTAGCCTGTAGTTAATAAAGTTATTGTGCACAAATTACATGAGTTTCTGTTTCTGCATTGCAAAATGTCACTTTACGATTTCCGATCAAAGCTACATGCTCTAATGCATTAGTATTTAACAAAGTTATTTTCTGCGACCAAGAAAATAGTTTTTCTGTGAATACACATGAATTTACCCCGAATGTTCGCTGGCCGAACAGGTCAATTGATTGTAATGTGAATTTTGTTTCATCAAGATAATTCTTCTGAATTATCCAAATATTATAATTAATTATAACAAGTTATGATTAATTATTCTTATTTCCCTTTTGAGCTAATTCATGACAAGATAATTCTGTCGAATTATCCAAATATTATAATTAATTATAACGAGTTATGATTAATTATTAATATTTCCCCCTTGAGCTAATTCACGACACTACTAACAACAAAGTTTGTATAATCATAGACAGCAGAGAAAATGAGGAATGCTGTAGATAGTTTAAATACAAACAGTAGCGTGTTTAGGCACCACGCAATTGCGTGGGGCCCCGCGGTTCAAGGAGGCCCCCCGCGGAATGGGATTTCTTCCAATGGGAATCGAGGACGGGTATTTTTTTGGACCAATGCGTAATTGGGTCAATACTGGACTACCGATAAGCTTCAGAACAAACAATACTATTATCGATACTTGTGTTGATTTATCTCTGTATACTTCTCTGTTAATGATTTCAAGCTGATGACGCGCCTGCCGTGAGAGGTTCAATCTCTGTCCGGTGCGGGTAAAATAATTATAAGGCTAAAGGTGAGGTACAAAACATTTTTATTATGTAGATAAAAACAGAGATTAAAAATGTCCCTCTAAAACAGAGAGGAACACTTAGGAGCAATCGCACCTGTTCCCTGAGAAATTCAATATGTTAATTTTCTTAAATAAAAATAGCTAGAGACTATTGTCTATTCTCCTAAGCATATGATGTTCAAATATGCTGTGCTATGGTATGCTGAAGGGCCTTATTATTTTAAAAATGTGCTTTATGTGCTTTTTTCTGTTAGTTTAGAGGAATTTATAAACTGCAGTAATAAAATAACTTGGAATTTTTAACATTTTTAGCATTATTTATTTTTGCACCAAATTATAGAGAGTAGTATGGGCAACGGTATTGATAAGACACTGGCCAAACAAATAAATACAGTAAACAACAGGATAAAAAACGACAGATTATTTCCATGTTTGTGCCTCAAAATTACATTTTATTATGTACGGAAAGTACACACTCTATTTCTCCCACTCTCTCTAACAGACACACACACAAGCTCTCAACTGGATAAAATCATATTTGTCCAGTAGAAAGCAATGTGTCCGTATTAATGAGTCAAAGTCCCCATTTTGTGAGTGTCCAGTAGGGGTTCCCCAAGGCTCCATACTTGGTCCAATTCTGTTTACATTATATATAAATGATTTGCCAAAGGCATGTAAAAATGTGGATGTCCAGATGTATACAGATGATGCTGTAATCTTTACATATGCTAATAACTATCGTGAGGTAGCAGCTACACTTACATCTGCAATGGCTCACATTGGTGCCTGGCTTATAAAATCATGTCTCAATTTAAATACTAAAAAAACAGTCTGTATGGCATTTACCAAACAAAATACGAAGGTGTCAAATTCTAATGTGTTCTTTAGAGGACAGGAGCTTGACATTGTTAATGAATATAAGTATCTAGGAGTCATATATGACTCCACTTTAACATTCAAGCGTTATGTAAAAAAGGTGGCAAATAAAGTTACATTTAATCTGCAGAATTTTAAACAAGTAAGACCGTTTCTTGACACCAAAACTGCATAGTTGTTCTTGTATACTATGATTTTCTCACATATTGAGTATTGTTTTATAAATTGGTCATTAACTAGCACAACTACGCTCAAAAGTATTGAATCTTTATATAAGAAAGCCATAAAAAAAATTGATAAAAAGACATTGTCATTTCATCATTAGAGAGACATAAATTTTTAAGTTTTGAAAATTTTAAACGTTTTAAGTATGCTTGTTTGGTATATAAAGTGTTACACAATCTTGCTCCTACTCCGCTACATGGCTTTTTCCAAAGACTTGAAAGCAGAGGGAGTACACGGGCCTCAGTAAATGGGGACTGTGTGATACCTTTTAGGCGTACTACTTTTGGACAAAATGTATTGTCAGTAATAGGTGGTAAACTTTGGGATAACTTGCCCCTTCCAATAAGGGAGTGTCCAACTTTCAATAACTTTAAAATTCACTTAAAACAGTGGCTTTTAGAAAACCAGTTATAATACTATAACTGTACTATAATTCAGGTTGAAAAATGTAATATCTCTGTGAAGTATATTCTACACTGTGTTCTTTGTTGTATACTGCACAATACACTAAAGAATTAACAGAAATAATAGACAGCAGTATGTAAGTATATTTTTTTCTTGACAAAACCTTCAATTCATTTTTCAAGAAGAGGTCTCTTGTGTGTCTGGTTGTACATTTCAGTTTTCATTTCAAAAGGCCTACTGTATCTTATAGTGCTGATTGATGGTAGCAGTTATAAACAACAAAACTAGTAATGTAAAGTTTGCAGCTAGTAGGGGAAAAAATCTGACTCCAGAGGAAGAGATGGCGGGCGAGTTGAGACATGCGATGGGAGCCACACCACCCTGGTGGTTGATGTAAGCTACCGTCGCTATGTTGTCTGTATGGAGTAATACATGCTTGCTCTGCAACGGTCAAAACTGGCAAAGCAACTTGAGGCAATTGATGTGCCACTGCAGTCGAGGTCCTGTCCAGGTCCTGTTGCATATGGCGCACCAGCCTGTCTTGGAGGCATCTGTGTTGACAACCACGTGCCTGAAGAGTTGGTGACAAACCAGGGGAACACCAACCCCGGAAAGTGCTACTGCGCCATGCCCATCTCGGGATCCGGCCGTACAGCCAATGCTAAAGCAGTCTCATAAGTAACAAGCCGAGCAGCGTAACTACCACTGCGGCTGCCATATGCCCCAGGAGCCTCTGAAATAGTGTTAGAAGGACCGCTGTCTTGCCCCTAAATGTATTCAGGCAGCACTAAATGTGCATGCTCGTTCATGATGCGCATTGTCATGTTGACCGAATCCAACTGCAAATTGAGAAAAGAGATGCTCTGTACAGGGGAAAGCTTGCTCTTCTCCCAGTTGACCCAAACCCCCAGATGGCTGAGGTGCTGAAGCACCAGATCCCTGTGCTTGTACAACAGATCTTGCCAGTGAGTTAATATGTCGTCAAGATAGTTGAGGATCCGGATGCCCTTCTTCCAAAGCGGGGCCAAGACACTCTCCACTAATTTGGTTAAAAACGAGGGGAGACAGGGATAGCCTGAAGGGGACGACTTTGTACTGATATGCCCAAATCTCGACAGCAAACCACAGAAATGGTCTGTGTTGAGGCAGAATCGAGACATGAAAGTACGTAGGGGTGTCGCAATATACCGGTATTGACGATAACCGTGATATTCAAATCATGACATATCGACATCATGTTAATTTAGAGTGTGACGATATACCGGTTGTAACAAACAGACAGATCCACATGCAGCTTTATTGGTATCAACAATCGTGGTTAAACAGGCAGGGTCGATAGGGAGCGAACAGGAACAACACAGATAATCCAGAGAGTGGTCAGTATACATACAAAGGGGTCGAGGCAGGCAGCTAGCTAACAGAGAAATCCAAAGAACAATCGAGGGTCATTAGGCAGGCGGAGATCCAATCGGGAAACGGAAAACAACAAGGTCGGTAACAGGGAAGCAAACACGGAAAAGAATGCTCGGAATTGCTAGACAGGCTAAACAAGACTTTGCAAAGTGTACAGGGTAATGACAGGCTATTTATAGTGTGTGTAATGAGGTGTAATGGCTGACAGGTGTGTAGGTGAAAGGTGACAGGAAGTTTATAAGAATGGGGTTATGGGAAATGGAGTTTGTGATAAGGTCCAGAGTACAATGAGAGCTCCCTCTAGCGGCACAAAGAGGGAGCCACAGCGGCATGATTCGTGACACCGGTATTGGCGATAACCACAATATTTAAAATGAACAGGACACTTATAACACAACACACAAATAGCCTACTGAGGCACCAGTACCTGGTCGCCCTCCCAGGTGGCAGTATTGTGCCTTAACGCTGACACCCGTCAAAGAAGAAGAAGACGTAGCACACACAGCTAATGTGAGAAGAATCATCGCTGCAGCTCATTTTGGAGGCTGCGACCTCCGTGTTCAATATTATACAGTAAGTTGCCATTATTTGACTTGTCATGGAATGGAAAACGTTCATTAACCTGTTAACAGTGGTTTCCTGTGTTCATATATTTGAATAAAGGGGTTATTCGTTTAATAAGTACCTTGTTTTCTTTCCTCCTCTAATATTTGTATTTGCAATCAAGTCATGGTCAATACATGTGCGTAGCACTTGATTTCTTTGTTCAAATCTTTTATACCATTAAATCAAATCTAGAAAAAAACGAGCGACCACATTGCTAACTCTGTAAAATATTAAGTTGGTCGCAATGTCATGCGCTTAATGCCTCATCTGCGGAGGTTCTAGACGCACATTAACTTCATTGGCGCCGGTGCAACTATACGTTAAAGAGATTAAAATATGGGTACGAAAGTTAACAGGTTAAGGTTAATCAGTTTTTATGTTCTTATTTATTCATCATACTGTTGAACCTGACAGTAATTCTCTCTTGTTATTTCATAGGGAGCTTCAAAGAAGATGGAGAAATCTAGAGTCTCAGGTCAGCTGTGACCTGAAGAAGAAGAAGTGAAAATGCTTGTGTCCTGTCTTTATTACTATCCTTATGTTCATTGGGTAAAAAGAAAAACTATTCCCCAAGATTTCTATAGATATCGCGATATATCGGCATTGTGAATTCTTTTGGCTACAATAATTGTGGTGTGAAAAATCTAATATTGTGACAGCCCTAAAAGTAATCATCCTTTAGGTCGATAGCTGTGAACCAATTCAGGCGCTAAACACAAAGAATGTGTTTCTGCATCAGCATCTTTAATAGTAGCCTGTGAAGGGACTGATTCAAGACCAAGATCCAGGATTGGCCGCAAAAAAAATCTAAATGAGTGAATGCACGCCACCATTTTATATAGTAACGTCGTGACTGACTGATAGGGAACACAATCATTTATTTACAGTGAAATCTGGTTTCTTTTCTGGAATATTACGCTTGACCACAGATGGTGGCTAGACTCTAGTTTTCTATTCCACTGTCTAATAATATCGGTCTGTGGGTGAAATGTGGCACACAGACAGAACTGGTGAGCAAAGTATTCATCCAGAAAAGATCTACACAAAGACCTATCACATGCAACAGGGGAACCAGTCATAAAACTCTCTGTACTTGGCACAGTTCGGAGGCAGGCAGCACCATAATGATCAGAATACTACAAACCATCAACTGCTATGAGAGTTACAGACCCCCTGCACAAATGAAGAATCGCTGATGCTTTCAAACTGCGTCACATATAAAAGCCAAAGCTATTTCACATGCAGTGTCACTCTCTTCATTTTTTCTGCAACTAGACTGAAAGCAGTGAATTATTGATGTACTTAATTTTGCCTTTTCAAAGTTTATGCAGATCATAGAAAGAACTGAGGCATGATGTGAAAAATGTATGATATTTAAATGTTTAAACATATTATGCATATCCTCAAAGACACACCTAAGATTAGAAGTTAAAGTTGGAAGTTACATGTTAAATCTGAAAGATCACATGTGGAAAACTCAGATTAAACAGTAAACCACTTGTGGTTTTATATTCAATATATTCCAACAAAATATTTAAATGCTTTACATTTTAAAAAGCAGATTACATTTCTGTAGAAAAATGAAAATGATTTCTTTCTTTCTTTTTTATCCACACAATAACCTACAAATTTATGCAAGTTCCACACATAAATGTTGCATGATTGTCTGTTTCTGTGGTTGTGCAGTTTTCAACAAAACACACGTACAGTAGGGAATGAAGCGCTCATCTTTACATTATTAGTTATTTATTGTTTATATATTAATTAATTTGTTCATTCATGAATACATACATACAACAGTTCTTTCTGGTCTTCAAATCTGATTGGCTGAGAGGTCTTTCCACCCATGAGATCATGAGATATTCACCCAATATCACTACGGGAATCATTTCACCATTTGTATCACTACACTTGCAGTATTTCTCACAGCAAGATGTAGTATAATAAAATGTGATTTTCTCAGTTGTTTGCTCAAAATGTTCTTTTTTGTTTGTTTGTTTGTTTGTTTGTTTGTTTGTTTTATGAAAGCTATCTACATTCAAGTGTTGATTAAAAAAAGTTTAAAAGTAAAAAGTTAAAAGGTTTGTTCTTTATTTTGGTGTATTGCATGTTCAGATATTCATACAACAAAATATTCTGGGGCCCATGAATTTTAGTGAAAAAATTGTCATGTCTCTTTAAACATTTATATGCCCCTACATCACAACCTACATCTATAGCCCGCTAAACCCACGACATTGTTTGCTTGGTGTCGCTCCGGTCAAGCAAGCATTAGGGAAAAAATTAAGACTAATAAACCTCAACTCTGACCAATGGCTTTTCTGATGGGTAACATAAATTGGAAAACATTCACAAATTTTTAATTGTCACTATTTCAAACACTGCATTAATTATTGCACAGTCATCAAAACTGAACTGAGGCATTTAAACAAATAATTTTGTGACCAAAAAAAAAAAAAAAAACGATCAGTTGTCCTGCTCTGTTCTTCACGAGTTCATCAAACAACAGTGGTAAGTTGGAATTCGTATCTCTGTCAGCAGTTAGGGATTTACTTGTGATAAATGCAGAGAAATAGTTAGGCTGACAGAGAAGACTAGAGACACACATCCAAAATTTAATAGAGGATAGTAAGAATGTGAGGGTCTTAGATTTGGCTTTGGGTCCGATCAGAACATCAAACAGGTTCTCCCCACTCAGTCACTGAGAAACCTGATGAAAGTGCTCTAGTTATTGGTGATTCTATTGTACGGAACGTGAAAATAGAGACATCAGCCACCATAGTCCAATCTTTACCAGGAGCCAGAGTGCCTGACATCTTGGCAAATTTAAAAGTGCTGGCTAATGCTAAACATAATATGACACTATAATATGCTCTGGTCCCCTCCCTGCTTACCGTGGTGATGAGATACATAGCAGACTGTCGTCACTCAATGGCTGGATATCTAAGTAATGGGGGAGGTGTTTATACAATTTAGAGCAATATTTTCAGTGTTTCTCAGAGAACAGGCTTCAAGTATAACTTGTTTGAAGTAATGGTGCTTCATATAACATTATCCAGAGAAACGAGTGTTAATGATAAATCCCCTGTAACGTTTGTACTGGCTACTGTATACAGGCCACCAGGGCACCATACAGACTTTATTAAAGAATTTGATAATTTTCTGAGTTAGTGTTGGCTGCAGATAAAATCTTAATAGAGGGTGATTTTAACATCCATGTTGTCATTTATCTAGACTTGTGTATACTCCAAATAGTTAAAACTGTAAATTCAACATGTATAGTAGAACCATCACTTCTACCACAAAAGACTGCTTTGTAAGTAATCTTCCTGACTTATCTGAATTCCCATAACACCTGATGAAGTCGTTGCATCGTAAGAAGAATGGCATCTATGTAGCCACCAGATCCAGTCCGTATCCAGATTAGATGGTCACTGCAGTCCCCAGATCCAATCTGTATCCAGCCCAGATGGTGGATCAGCACCTAGAGATGACCTCTACAGCCCTGAATGTCAGTTGAGACCACGTCAACAAGAAGAGCCCCAGAGACAAATCCCCAGTGAAGACCTAGTCACCTAGACAGCCATCAGCGCAAGACCACGGGAACTTGGCGAGTCCTCTTCACTCTGACTATGCTGCAACATGGAACAAACTGCTGGTCTCGTCTGGCCAGAGGAGAACTGGTCCCCCGACTGAGCCTGGTTTCTCCCAAGGTTTTTTCTCCATTTCTGTCACCTATTGAGTTTTGGTTCCTTGCCACTGATGCCTCTGGCTTGCTTAGTTGGGGACACTTAATTTCCATCAATACTGTATACTATTTGAACTGAACTGAGCTGGATGATGACATTACTGAATTCAATAAGGAACTGCCTTTAACTGAAAATTGATTGTTTACAATACTGCATTATTGACACACTATTGTCCTATTTAATACTGTAAAGTTGCTTTGACAAAACCTGTATCGGTAAAAGCACTATATAAATAAATAAAATATATGCACAGCTAAGTTTGACAGTTGACCAGAAATGCTCAGTCATTTTCTGGTCAACTGACATTTCCAGTACAAGTTTCTTTCAGTTGAAACAGCTCAGACTTACATTTTAGTATGGGACTAAATTTGTCTGTGAAAACGGGGAATACATTTTAATTTAATCATTATTTAACTTGCTGCACGTCTTATAAAACGTTAAAAAATGTCAATATGTGGGAGAAGTCCAGACATATGGATACATTTGACCACACAAGAAAGAACTCAATTCGGTCTTGTTTTCTGAGCGCAGACACCGACACATACACACAGAAAGCACGTCTCACACTCTTTCACGTTGCATGAACTGAGAAATACACACAAATGATCTTGAATTGTCCGTTTAGATGAGTAGTAACGTAAACACAGCCGATTACGTCTTAAATGAACACAAATAGTAGGGAGAACGTGTATCAGTACATTGCATCCATTGCATTCGTGCATTCGGTTTTAAAAGGATTGCAGCCACATTTAGTTGCTATAGTCCGAGTCACAGATGTTAACCAAGCAACAAAAGAAAGTCAGAAAACCACACACTGCTCTTGACTAAATCACTTACGTAGCCCTAAAGATTAATTTAAATTAATTTGAAAGTTTGAAAGAATGAAGAATATGGTAAACAAGTTACTATAAAGAATGCATAATTAGCCTATATAACCATTGGTATTTCATTGAAAAGAAGACCATGTTCTTTATGAGAAATGGTTTTATTTATTTTTAATATTAAGGCATGTCACTGCAGTTAAATTGTGTGTTTATCATGATAAAACCTTAAAATCAAACCTATATAATGAGTTTGGATATTTTAGAGAAATTCTTAATAAATGCATTGCACTGGAACTAAACCCATTACATTTTAGCTGACTAAATTTACTGTAGATTTAGTCGACTAAAATCTTTTGATATTTAGTCGACTAAAACTAAAAACAATTCAGATTACTAAAATATAACTAAAACTAAATGGCATTTTAGTCAAAAGACTATGACTAAAACTAAATCAAACTTTGCTGTCAAAATTAACACTGGATAAGAGAAACACAAAATGCGCAGAGCGGGGAGGCCCGAGGACTGGAATTGAGAACCACTGGATTAGCAATTAATTTAAAATTTAAATCCCATCTGTCCTGATGTGTTTTCAGTCAGTGCAATGACTATTAAGTATGTGACCTGTTTTATTCAAACAACAGGGATTTATCAAAGTCTGATCATGTTTTTGGAAGTGAATCATGTCACAAACAAAGGAGATTACTGAGGACCATGGAAAAAGAGTTGATGTTGCTCATCAGGCTAGAAAATGTTACAAAACCATCTCTAAAGAGTTCAGACTCCACTGTTACCTTCTTGAGAAGTGGTTGACCAACAAAGACCACTCCAAAGCAGAATGTGTAACAGTCTACAAGGTTGCAAAAGTTTCCAGGGTAACTTCTAAGCAACTAAAGACCTTTCTCACATTAGCTAATGTTAATGTTCATGAGCCCACCTGTAAGGTTCTGCCTCAGATTCTCTGGGTTCACCACTGGATGGCGCAATTTCAACCCCAGATCACTTCTCCTTTGTTAGAGACTTGTTGCACACCTGTATTAAATCACTCCTAATGGCCAGCCTTATTTAAATGCCTCACTGCCTATTGTTCTTGTTCAGTCCTGATGTCTGCCTGAGCATGTTGCTTCGAAGGATTTATGACTAGAGATGTTTCTGCTTTTGACGGAGTCTTTTGGATTATATCTTTTTGCTGTTTTTTGTGGACTGTTGTTTGTGTTTTTTTTTTGTTTTTTTTTTTGGATTTCGCTCCTGCCTGACATGTAAGGACATCTTTTCGGTTTGGATAAACTTCTTGTATTTTGTATAAAGGGAATTTTTCTTTGTTGCAAAAATAAACGCCATCTCAGACTGTATCTGTTGGTTTTGTTCTTTGAATTTTTCACCTTGAGTAAACAACTCTTTGTGCCTCTTGGTTATTTTCTCTGCACTTGGGCTTGACCTGCTCCAGTGGTGTAGTGGTAAGCACCAAGGATACACACATCACAGACCTGAGTTCAGTCCCCACCTGGATTATAACAGTAGGACTGAACCATGGATACAAGCCCAGCAGAGGAAGCTCAACCTTTATCAAATGCAGAACGCATCCTTGCTGCTGTTTCAAGCCAGGCAGCCACCATGGAGTGGCATGAACAAGTCCTTGCACAACAAGAGGCTGCGGTATCAAAACTGGGTCAGGCAATTACAGAGATCCTACAACATCTTCAATCTCTTTCAAACCCACAACAGGATTCAAAGACTCAACCCCGGGCTCCACCAGCACCTTCCATCCCTCAAGTGCAAAGCTCTGATATCCACCTGCCTCATCCTGAAAGGTATGATGGAAGCCCTGGCAAATGTAAGGGCTTCCTCACCCAGTGCTCACTGAACTATGAATTGCAACCTATTAAGTTCCCAACTAGACAATCGCCTTCGAGAGAGACATAGAGAGCGCATGGAAACTTCTAGAAATGCTCCTAGTCAACATCCCTTGACACTTCCCCTTTCTCCTGACCTCCCTGCCTCATATGTAACATGCACTGAGGAACCAATGCAGCTGGGTCGATCATGGCTCTCCCGATCCGAATGAGACCGCAGGATGAAGGAGAGATGCTGCCTATACTGTGGTGAACTGGAACGTGCCCTCCAAAAGGGAGATTGTTTTCCCCTCCTGCACCAGAAAGGAAGGCCATGGAGGATTATATCCAGGGGTCCCTGGCATCTGGCTTTATACGCCCCTCAACATCACCAGCTGGAGCTGGTTTCTTCTTTGCTGCTAAAAAAGACGGTGGGCTCCGACCTTGTATAGAGGTCAGACTTTGTGCCTCTTGGTTATTTTCTCTGCACTTGGGCTTGACCTGCACCAGTGGTGTAGTGGTAAGCACCAAGGATACACACATCACAGACCTGAGTTCGATCCCCACCTGGATCATATCACCCACCATCAGGAGAACACTAAGCAACCAATGTGAGTTTCAGAAAGAAAGCCACTGTTCTCCAAAAAAAAAATATTACTTGCTTAAGATCATGTGGACAAGCCAGAGGACTATTGGAAAAAGGTTTAATGGATGGATAAAACCAAAATAGAACTCATTGGTTTAAATAAGAAGCTATTATGTTCGGTGAAAAAGAACACATTGCATACCAGCTTAAGAATCTTATCCCATCTTGAAACATGGTGGTGGTAGTATAATGGCTTGGGCATGTTTTGCTGCATCTTGGCCAGGACAGCCTGCCATCATTGATGGAACAATGAATTCTGAATTATACCAGCAAATTCTAAAGGAAAACGTCAGGACATCTGTCTAAAAACTGAGTTTCCACAGAACATGGGTCATGCAGCAAGACAACAACCCCAAGCACACAAGTCATTCTACCAAAGAATGTTTAAAGAAGAACAAAGTTAAAGTTTTGGAATAGCCAGTCAAAGTCCAGACCTTAATCCAACTAAAATGTTGTGGAAGGATCTAAGCAAGCAGTTCATAGGAGGAAACCCACCAACATCACAGAGTTTAAGTGGTTCTGCACTGCAGGAATGAGCTAAAACTTCTACATGTTATTGTGCAGGACTGATCAGCATTTACAAGAAACTTTATCTTCAGTTACTGCAGCAAAAGGGGGTCATACCAGATACTGAAAGCAAAGATTCACATACATGTCTGTGCATTGCAAAAGTAACACTGGATCATTTTTCTCAATAAATAAATGACAAAGCAAATATTTTTCTCTCACTTGTTTGATTGGGTTCTCTTTGTCTACTTTCAGGACTTCTATGAAAATCTGATGATGTTTTGGATCATATTTATGCAGAAATATAGAACATTCTAAAGGGTTCACAAACAGCACTGTATATATAGTGATAACACGAGATAAAGGCAAATGCATGGGTTTGAATTAAATAAGTCTGAAACTATACCAATGTTACGGGCCACAGCAAATGTGGCCAGTGCAAAATCCCCACATATGAAAATGGAAATTATACTTTAATTAGGCAGATCTGGCACCTGACACAATGGACCGACAAACCAAGCTCTGTCATAATTCATAATGGAAAATGCAGTGTATTATTTTGTGGGTGAGCACATTATTTATTACAGTTGAAAACATATCTCTTCTCTTTATTTTACTCCAAAACAAACAAACAGTTGTTCCGATTTATGTCACTGGCTAGTCAAATAAAATTTAATGCCCTTACAGGGCAATGCCCAATACAGTCCATGCAACCTTGTACTTTCCTGTGACACAAGGGATGGTGGAGAAAAGGACAGCAACACAAAAAACTTGAGATCAAAACAATCTTGGTCAGATAACATGGCCTCAGCCATATCAAGACCTTGACCCTGACTGGTTTAATGACAAAAACGTACCTGGGGGCACTTTTTCACAAGACGCGAAATACAAAATATGTATGACTTAAAAACAATTTTAATATTGATTTAAAAACTGATGCTTTTGAAAGTTACCATGACATATCCAGCTTCATATCTATGGCTTTTCATAGACGATAAGATTGTTTGGTCGCTCGCGCATTACGGAGATGGTATTTGAGAGGTGAAGAGCTGTGGTTTGAATCCCGTGTAACTACGGTTTGACAAAAGAGTTTAAATCTACACACAAGGAAGATTCAAATGGAGTCAACAAATGTGTTTTTATATCGGTTTTACATTTGTTAACACTATCGGGTAGGTTTAGGGCTGGGTTTGGTGTAAGGCATATTTAACACAATAGAGGATTAATTTTCAGTCCTGGATATTTGAACTCTGAACCACTGCAACATAATGAAAACACAGCAATACATACCTATATCAACGTAAGTGCCAGGGTTCACGTATTGACTCACCTCTGTTTTAACACCACTCAGTGGACATTTCTTTTTGAAACTGCCGCGAAACGTGCAGTAAGGTACGTAAAAACAGTGCTGCTAAAAAGGTACGTATTTTTATAAGACTGGGTTGCCTTGACCAGACCACGATCAAAATCCAGCTTGCACATCTCCAAACCTTTTAAGAGACACCAAGGCTAATAATATTAAGTGTTGGAATTTTTTCAAAGGCAAAACGGAGCAACTAGCAGGAGATGCTCTCTGTCTTGCTGAACTCTCAGTAGAACTTCTGGAAGCAGTACTAGTCTTACCCCAGACCAGCACCAAACAACCTGGTGGCTGATCATCCAACTTTTAATCTGGTCCAACACAAAGACCAAGAGTTGGATGGTTGCTGCAAAGTTGCCAGGTTGGGGTAAATAGCCACCTGAGGAAAAGCCGAATAAAAGAAGCATGCATTGCAGACAGAGATGCATGAGATATGACCCTAACCCTAACCCTGAAACGGCCTGACAGCAGAGAGCCTAACTTTTTGAGGCAACAAAAGGGGTCATGTGCAATATGCAGGGGCACCACATGTAGTAAATACTGTGTTATCACACTGCTTCATCACAACATGGGTGGGGCAGAAATGGTCAGCTCTTTGACTCTCATGTCTGTTTCAGAAAATGCCATGCCTTCAAATAAGCGTTGTTCTTTTGAACTTTCTATCCATCAAAGACTCTTATTAGAATGATTTCCAAAGGATCGTGTGACACTGAAGGCTGCTGAAAATTCAGCTTTGCCATCAAAGAAATAAATATTTTAAACTATATTAAATATATATATATATATATATATATATATATATATATTGTGTGTGTGAATGACTTTTAAATTGTAAGAATTTTACTCTATTTTAAATGCAGCCTTGGTGAATGTGTAAGTCTTCTCAAAACCTTGTAAGTGGTAGTGTATATTTTTATAATTATCTCAAAGTGCTGATTACAATATGAACAACTATGAAACATAAAATAGTCAATTTGTTTCCTTTTATTTTATTTATTTTTTCTTCCATTAATGTCTTATTAGGGAGCAGGAACCTAGCATATTTATGTTTGTCTTTTCTTGGCTAAATAAAATTTTCAGAGATCTGAGGGTTTGCCAAACTAAGGGAACAAAGGGGACTGGAATCCAAGGATGCACTGGAAGTGTGTTAAGTTAGTGGATGGCTTACGTAGCGAGTTCTGAGCGTATTCGGCCCACATGAGGTACCGACTCCAATCCTCCGGATTCTGGTGGCAATACGAGCGCAGAAAACGGGTGAGTGCCTGGCCTTGGGTTGTAAGTGATATCCGGATGTTAAATTGACGTTGATGTTGAGTAGCTGGCAAAAGGAAGACCACACACACGAGATGTAAACTGCGGACCACAGTCAGAGACAATATCCTCCGGGAGACCGTAGAAGCAGAACACATGATTGCATAAACTCTCCACTGTCTCGAGTGCTGATGGGAGTTTTGGCATGGGTATCAGGCAGCAGGCCTTGGAGAAATGATCAATGACGTTGAGTATGGTGGTGTTACCCTGGGACTTGGGGAGTTCAGTAACAAAGTCTATGGCAATGTGAGACCATGGGCGTTGAGGTATGGGTAAAGGTTGGAGCAAACCTGCAGGAGCCTGATGAGGGACCTTGGAGATATTGCAAGTGGGGCATTCTTTGACAAAACGGATGACATCAGATTGGAGAGTGGACCACCAGAAACGATTAGAGATGTCCAGAGCTGGGACTGGTGTGAGCGAGGTTGAGCACTCGAGAGCGGAGAGCGGTTGGGGCATAAGTTTTGTTTGCTGGACAGTCAGTGGGAGGTGGATCAGAGAGATGGGTTTCCTCGACCTCAGTCATTATATCCCACTGCACCGGAGCCACGACAATAGTCGAGGGCAGAATGGTCTCGTTGGGTTGAGGAGCAAGATCAGCCTCGTTGAGACAAGACAGGGTGTCAGCCTTGGTGTTCTGGGAGCCTGGGCAGTAGGTGACCTTGAAGTTGAACCGAGTAAAGAATAATGCCCAACGAGCCTGATGATGGCTGAGACGTTTGGCTGAGCGCAGATATTCCAAGTTGCGGTGATCCGTCAGTACAGTGAACGGGTGTCTCTCCCTCTCCAACCAATGCCACCACTTTTCAAAAGCAGCTTTTATGGCCAGAAGCTCTCGATTGCCGACATCATAATTTTGTTCTGCTGGACTGAGCTTGTGGGAAAAGAAGGCACAAGGGAACATCTTGGGAGGATTACCGTGGTGTTGTGACAGTATGGCACTGATCCCTGTGCTTGAGGCATCCACCTCAACAATAAACTCCTTATTGTCAGGATGTCATAGAATGGGAGCAGTGGTGAAGCGGTGCTTTAAATCTCTGAAAGCCTCTACTGCTGCCGGAGACCACGTGAGGCGAGTATTACCCTTCTTCACCATGGCAGTTAATGGGGTGGAGACAGAGCTGAAGTTCCTGATGAACCTTCTATAGAAGTTGGCAAACCCAAGGAAGTGTTGCAGTTCCTTCAATGTGGTAGGTTGAGGCAGATAAGGACAGCGTTGACCTTTTTGTCGTCCATGGCCACTCTCTTGGCCCCGATGACATAGCCGAGGAAGTCGACGCTGGACTTGTGAAACTCACACTTCTCCTGCTTGGCATAGAGTTGATGCTGAATAAGGCGCTTCAGGACAGCGCGGACATGACCGACATGTTCCTCCATGGAGTCCGACTAAATGAGGATATCATCTATGTAGACCACCACCCATCATTTGAGCCATTCATCTCCCTCACGTATCCGGATCAAATTGTAGGCGCTTCTGAGATCAAGCTTGGTGAATACTTGGGCCGTGCGAAGCTGTTCAAGGGCTGCTGGAACTAATGGAAGGGGATATCTGAATTTCACAGTGATATCGTTAAGTCCTCGGTAGTCAATACATGGTCGAAACCCACCATCTTTCTTCTTAACGAAGAAGAAACCCGCTGAGGCAGGGGAGGTAGATGGTCTAATGAAGCCCTTTGCCAGTTCCTCCTGGATGTACTGCTTCATGGCTTCCGAATCAGGGTGTGACAGGGGAAAGATGCAACCCTTGGGAGGCTGGGAACCAGGAATAAACTATCGCACAGTCGCCAGCGTGATGAGGTGGGAGCTTGGTGGCTTGGGTTTTACTGAAAGCTAAGCTTAAGTCTTGGTATTCAGGGGGTAGGTCAATGTCCTTGGCGGTGGTTTGTTTCTCAGACTTGATCTTCTCAGGGGTTGTCTGATTACTAAGGGTCTGTGCAGGTTTAACCACCTTCAAGGAAACACAGTTCTTAAGACAATGAGGAGACCATTGAGTTATCTGCCATTGGGACCAGGAAATTGTGGGACTGTGGAGGTCTAGCCAAGAGAAACCAAGGATTAGTGGAGTGAGAGGTGTGTTGAACACGAAGAAGCGGATCATCTCAACATGGAAGTCCCCAATGCGAAGAGTGATATCAGCGGAGGTATGCAAGATCTCCCCTAACCCTAGGGGTCTTCCATCCAGGGCTGCCACTGCCACATGAGAGGGAGCTGCTCCTGAATCAATCAAGGCAGTAGTATCTAAGAAATTATCTTCCTAGGTGATATTAACGGGAATCTTGAAACTCGTGGATAAACTCGAGTTTATTACTCACTGAGGATCCGCCTCGTTTGGGTATGGAAGGACAGGAAATGCAAAGATGACCAGGTTTCCAGCAGAAGCACTGATAGTCGTCTGCACATGGAAAGTTTGCAGTGCCTTTACAAGCTCCTCCGTTAACGAGGTGAGCTGATGAAGCTGCTGTTGCCGCCAGCACGGAAGCTTGGGCAGTACATTTACATTTAGGCATTTGGCAGATGCTTTTGTCCAAAGCGACATACAGTTGGGAGAACATAGAGCGATTCTTCTTAAGGAGACAAACAGACACAGGCAGTGCTATAATACCAGATTTCAAGTGGTGCTTCAAACAAGTACAAGCTAGAAAGGGAAGGAATAAAGAGATTTTTTTTTTTATGGTAACAGCAAATAGAGTTGAAAGAGATGAGTTTTAAGCTGTCGCTTGAAGCTTGTCAGGGAATCAGCATTCCGGATAGGGGTAGGAAGATCGTTCCACCAGCCAGGAACAGTAAAAGAAAATGTTCTGGATAGTGATTTCGCACCTCTCTGTGATGGTACCACAAGGCATCGCTCACTAGCAGATCTCAGAGTTCTGGAGGGGGTGTAGATTTGCAATAGCGAGTGCAGATAAGCAGGTACAGTGGCAGTGCTTGTCCTATATGCAAGCATCAGAGTCTTGAACTTGATACGAGCCGCAATTGGGAGCCAGTGCAAGGAGATAAAGAGAGGTGTAACATGGGCTCTTTTGGGCTCGTTGAAGACCAGCCGTGCTGCTGCATTCTGAATCATTTGTAGAGGTTTGATTGTGCATGATGGAAGAAGAGCATTGCAGTAGTCCAGTCTGGAGATGACAAGGGCCTGGACAAGAAGTTGTGTAGCCTGCACTGTTAGAAAGGGCCTGATCTTTCTGATGTTGTGCAAAGCAAACCTGCAAGATCGAGTAGTCCTTGCAATATGATCTTTGAAAGACAACTGGTCATCAAAGATGACACCCAGATTCCTGATTGAGTTTGAAGAAGTGATTGTGGAAGAGCCCAGCTGGATGGTGAACCCATGCTGTAAGTTTGGAGTGCAAGGAAAAACAAGAAGCTCAGTTTTTGCCAAGTTGAGCTGGAGGTGATGTTCTTTCATCCATGTTGAGATGTCCGCCAAGCAGCCTGAGATCCGTGCAGGTACTGTTGGATCGTCTGGTTGAAATGAAAGATAGAGTTGTGTGTCATCAGCATAGCAATGGTGGGAGAAGCCATGTGACTCTATGATGGAACCCAGTGATGTTGTGTATATGGAGAAGAGAAGAGGACCAAGAACTGATCCCTGAGGAACCCCAGTGATCAGTTGATGTGTTTTGGATACCTCTCCTCCCCAGGTTACCGTGAATGACCTACCGGTGAGATAGGATTCAAACCAGCGAAGCAGAGTTCCTGTGATGCCCAGCGATGAGAGGGTGGACAGGAGGATCTGATGGTTGACAGTGTCAAAAGCAGCAGATAAATCAAGCAGAATTAGAACTGATGATTTAGAATCAGCTTTTGCTGTCCGCAAGGCTTCAGTAACTGACAGTAGCGCAGTCTCAGTTGAATGGCCACTCTTGAAACCTGACTGGTTAGGATCCAGTAAGTTGTTCTGTGAAAAGAACAATGATACCTGGTTGAAAACAACTCGTTCGAGGGTTTTTGCTATGAATGGAAGCAGAGAGACCGGTCTGTAGCTGTCAAGAAGTGAGGTGTTTAGTGTTGGTTTCTTAATCAGTGGGGTTACCCGGGCCTGCTTAAAAGAAATTGGAAAAGTGCCTGTGAGGAGTGATGTATTTATGATGTGTGTGAGTGCTGGTAAGACAGTAGGAGAGATTGCTTGAAGAATGTGTGAGGGATCAAAACAAATGAAAGCTCCGTGGATAGCCGTTGAAAGGTTGCTGGATCAGAAGGCGGATCCAAAGTTTTCTGTAACAATGAGTCACAGAGATGTTGATCCATTTGCAAACTTTTATTAAATTAACTCGTAGTCGTACAGGCAGGGTCGGTAATGGCAGACAGGGATAACGTAGGCAGAACAGAAGAATGGTCGCAAGACGTACAATGGGTTGGGGCCGGCAGCAATAATAAAGGGGTAGTCGAGAATATAAAGCAGAAGGTCAAAAAGGCAGGCAGATATCAATCAGAGAATCAAGGCTGAGTAGGCGACAGGAATAACAAACACAGGGAAATAATGCTCAGTAGTGACAGCCGGGGCAAATCAAGACTTTGCAAAGTGCAAACATCAGTCTATTTATACATCCGGGGTAATGAGCAAGATGGCCGACACCTGTGAGAGGCGTCACCCTAGGCACAGGGTTGTGGGTAATGTAGTGAAAATAGTCCAGATCAATAATCAGGTGATGGCTCCCGCTGCTGGTGATCGGAGGGAGCCATAGAGACCAGATTTGTGACAATTATCTAGTTTGCTTTGAACTGGCATTTGGAACACACTAACACATTATTGGAATTTGAGAGCATGAGATTAAGGTAATTTGACACTCTAATCATTGATCACATGCTAAAAGTCTTGCAAAATCCAATTTTATTTTGTTCCAAACGAAGAAGGAATGTTCTGACCGCTTCAGTGTATGGCCCAGCATTTACATGCAGTACAAGAATGAGAATTTGATTGTTTTATTTTGACTCTTATATTTTGTAATATCAGAAAGAATCATTCATAGAAACATGAGGTACCCAAAACCCATTTAAATGTTCTCAGTCTGCAAACTAAACCAACAATGACAGAGTTAAAAAAAAAACTGTGAATAGCCAAAACGTAGTTGCAAAACATGTACAGAATTCCACAATCTTGTTTACAAGAATTAAATTCAAATTATGTTACATGTATCATAAAAATCATATTTATGTATTTTCAACAGAATTAACAAAAAATAATAATAATAATAATTAAAGCTGCAAGCAGCGATAACGGGCCCTCGCACCCGAGCTCACCGCCGACCGGTGGCTTTAGAAACAGAAAAATGGCTGACTTCCTGTTCCTGGAAAGTCTATCAAAATGGCGTGTGAAAATTGAAAAATGTCATATTCAGTCCAAGATGGCTGACTTTCTTTTGGGCGGAGTCAAATAAAACCAAGTGAACTTTGCACTTTATGACATCACCAATGACTATTCTGACATTTGTGCAGATTGGAGAAACTTCATCCTGACCCCAGCCTCTATTTAATGTCTTACTTTATTTTACCAGTTGGTGGCGCTACAACTATGACCTACACTAACCACATCAATGCGATCAGCCCACAAAGCCAAACATGTGTGTCCAATTTGAAGTAAATCACTTGATGCACAAAGAAGATAGAGTCCACTTCCTGTTTCATATTTGTGATGCTTATTTGACGCATCACCATGGCAACACTGTTTGAGCTATCAAAAAAAGCTCCTCAATTTAACATCTCCTATGTCTTGACATGATTGTACCGAATTTTGGTGCCATTTACATGAATCCCCTAGGAGGAGTATTTCGAAAACGACAGCATGCCATTTTCAAACAATCCAAAATGGCCGACTTCCTGTTGGGTGGAGCTAAAAAGTTGAATTGGAAATTAGTTTGTCATGACGATGGCGATGTCTCTATGAACTTTTGTGAGGATCAGACAAAGTCTGTGGCAACCACAGCAATAAATAAAATTTGAAAATTGTAGGGGGCGCTACAGAGTCCACTGGCCACACCCAAAACAAATGACCACAGAATTAAATATTGTGGCTAAGCTTCTATCAGTGTGCCAATTTTCATGAGTTTTCGTGTATTCCAAAGGTATGAAACATGCATTTTCATACTAGGTGGCGCTATGGAGCTGATGAAACACGTCTCTACAAATTTGCACTACTAAATCAAAATACACCGTAAGACAAAATTTTCAGTTGACTTTCATGTAATTTTAAACATGGAAAGTCCCTCAAAATGGCGTGTGAAAATTAAAAAACTGCAAATTTAATCCGAGATGGCTGACTTCCTGTTGGGCGGAGTCAGATAAAACCAAGTGATCTTAGCTTGTCATGATGTCACCAATGACCATACTGAGTTTCGTGCAGATCGGAGAAACTTCATCCTGGCCCAAGCCCAAATTTGCCTGCATTTGGTGGCGCTGTAGAGCCCCACGACCACGCCCAAGCTCAAGCACTACTAATAGTAAAAAATTTTTGCAGGTCTGATCTCTGTGCCAAATTTCATGAGTTTTCCACCATGTTAAAGCACTTAAAAATGAGCACGAACTTTAAAAGAGAAACTGAAAAAAAAAAAATAAATAATAATAGTAATAATAGTGAAAAAACATGGCGAAAACAATAGGGCTTTAGCACCTCGGTGCAAGCCGTTCCGGCTTGCTCCTCGATGCTCAGGCCCTAATAATAATAATAATAATAGTGAAAAAACATGCCGAAAACAATAGGGCTTTAGCACCTCGGTGCAAGCCGTTCCGGCTTGCTCCTCGATGCTCGGGCCCTAATAATAGTGAAAAAACATGCCGAAAACAATAGAGCTTTAGCACCTCGGTGCAAGCCGTTCCGGCTTGCTCCTTGCTGCTCGGGCCCTAATAATAATAATAATAATAGTGAAAAAACATGCCAGAAACAATAGAGCTTTAGCACCTCGGTGCAAGCCGTTCTGGCTTGCTCCTCAGTGCTCGGGCCCTAAAAACATGCCGAAAACAATAGGGCTTTAACACCTCGGTGCAAGCCATTCCGGCTTGCTCCTCGATGCTCGGGCCCTAATAATAGTGAAAAAACATGCCGGAAACAATAGGGCTTTAGCACCTCGGTGCAAGCCGTTCCGCTTGCTCCTCGGTGCTCGGGCCCTAATTAAGATCAGCATTGTAATTAAAAGAGCTTTCACACCCCATGTCCAAGTGTCTGTTGCTACCAAAAGAGCTGTTTTTCTGTCAATTGTCAGTTGCTTTATAAGGTAAATGCTAGAGTTGGGGTACTCGGACTTGTACTCAGACTCGAGTCCGGTCTCGCGTAAAATTTTTAGTGGACTCGGACTTGTCACGGACTCAGATGCATTTTTACTCGGACTTGACTCAGACTCGAAACTTTCGGACTCTTTTACAAAATATTGCCGAGTCCAACCGAGTCCAGGGACAGTTTACGGAAATGTAATTGACTCGTGCATTATGTGGCATTCAGTATTCACACGTGTTTTTAAGTCTTGCCAGTACGTAAAAGCCGGTCAGAATCGGAATGCAAAAAAAGTTATAGAGTACAGTCATCAAAGATGTCATTTGACGCTTAACGCGGATGTTTAAACGGTCAGATTAATGGATAAACCTGCTGCATACTTTTAAAACATAAATTTGATTTAAACAATAGGTCTACATAATTTTCACATATGCAGTTCATAGGGAACATATTATATTAGCCCTGCAGCATGAAATATTATATCCTATAACATTTTACATTTACCTATTTTATCTCACAATTCAGATCTTTTTTTCCTCGCAAATGCAAGTTTTCGTCGTATTTCAGACTTTATATCTCAATTTAACTGATCAATATAAGGTTTGTCATTTCTGAGAGGAAAAAAAAAAGCCAGAATTGTGGGATACAATTTTTTAATGATTTATGCCAAGGAGAAAAAAGAAAATTGCAGGTTGATTTTTCTTATAAAAATGTGAGATATAATCTCGGTACTGTGAAAATAAATTAAAAATATTGAAATATAAACTCAAATTTACTTTTTACTTTTTTATTTTTTTATTCTAGGACTGTGCAATTAATCAAAATTTAATTCTGATTTCGGATTCAAACGATTCTGAAAATACAATAATCTAGATAAACGATTATTGCTCCCGATTCCTCCCCCTTTGGTGCACTTTTGCTCCTCAATAAAAGCCTAATTTTACATGCAAATCAGTAAAATCATGTAAGGTGACTTGCATAAAATGGGACGTGCTTGATTTTATTTGATGTCGTGTTTTTAAAGGAACGAAAGAGAATTTGCGCTGTTCTGTGTATGCATTCAGAGACAGAACAGAACACGGATAGCTATTAAAACAGTTCAGTTTTGTATGTAATGGAAAATGTGATTAGGCATTTTGTTTCATTTTTTATTAAGTTAATTTGGAAAGCTGTTGTGAGGATGTTTTTGTTTGCTAAATATAAGTTTAAGAGTAATGCCATCTTGTGAAAAAAGTAGGACAGGAAAGTAAATAGGGTTGACTTACAATAAGTTGACTTTTGTAAGAAATACCAACATAAATATTTGTCAATTTATCAGTACGAAAGACACCTTGGTCTTTAAAATAAAATTCAGTCAGTGCAGAATTTGTAACATCGCAAACATAGTTTTATGTACTTCATTTTCAGGAAATCAACATTCACACAATCCAAACACTATAGCTGTTCATGCAGTACAGCAGACACCGCTCTGACAGCTGGGTTGCTGTGTTTAAATTAGGGCAAAAATCTCTACAGTAGCTGGGATATTGAACATTATTAAAGCAATATTTAGAAGGGCCGCCTTTCTATCCTACACAGCCCTGAGGCTGCAGGGCCCCATGGTGCATGGCAGAAAATTCAGAGCAAGTCAGTCTCTCTCTCCCAGATGCAAGAAACAGGTTGAAAAACTCAATCTAGCTAATTCTGTGATCCATTAATTACAGGCCCAATGGCGGCTGCGTGAGATGCAGTGATTGTGGTTCAAGGGCATGCTTTCCCCATCTGGTGGGCTGTTTTCACAGTGGCTATCTGCAGACAGACTGGTGAGGCATGCTCTGGAAGATTCATTATCCACATCTTATATCCTCAGCTGCCTGACTGCTGCTCTCCACTTTCTCAGAACACCTTCCTTCATTATCTCTTGTCTTGTCAGCATTGGCTCATCCAACCACTGCAAAACGTCTTGGTTACGTATGGTAACCCTCGTTCCCTGATGGAGGGAATGGAGACGTTGTGTCGAAGTGACGACTAGGGGTCGCTCTTGAGAGCCCAAATACCTCTGACAGCTTTGAGAAAAGGCCAATGAGAATTGGTATGCAGTATTTGCATAGCCCGCTCCGCCCCGGAGATCCGGGCAATAAGAGGGGGGGGCTAGGCAATACTCATTGTTCTGATCTGAGGAGCCGAAGCACCCGGCTACACTCAGAGGCAGTCCGAGGTTGTGGCAAGGGGGACACAATGTCTCCGGTCCCTCCATCAGGGAATGAGGGTTACCATACGTAACCAAGACGTTCCCCGTTTGTCGTTCATGTTCGACGTTGTGTCGAAGTGATGACTAGGGGTCCCAGTTGAAAACGCCACAACCAGCGGACCGCGTCACGAGTGCATGGAGTGCAAATATTAACAGGTCTTGCGTGTTAGATAAATGTCACTCACCTCTACGTGACCTTCCAATGCCCAAGAGCTTCAGCCAGCCTTTCCTCACCTTTGGTTGAACATCTTGGAGAACATTGGGTCAGTGTCTGTCTCCCCGAAGGGAGACAGTCACTACATGTGGGGTACCAACCTAATATGAGAACCTCATATTAGATTCTGATAGCTAGTTCCTCTGCCGAACATAGCTATGTTGCGGGTGCAACATGATGGAAATTGTCGTTCAGGGTTCACGCCAGAAAACTTACTGAACTAAGGGAAGCGTCATCACCCGTGGGAAACGACGCTTCAGCAAGCTTCTACACCGTGTCAGCTTCAGGAGTTACTGGGCTTGCGTTCAGGACTCCCGAAGAGACTGGTTCTACACGCAGATTGTAGAACCTGGCAAACGTGTTAGGTGTAGCCCAACCTGCAGCTCTGCAAATGTCTGTTAAAGAGATCCCGAACCGACGCTGCGACGCCCCTGGTGGATTGGGTGTGCACCCCCAGCGGGCAGGGCACTCCTGTGGCCTGGTAGGCCAAACGAATCGCATCCACAATCCAGTGGGAAATTCTTTGTTTGGAGACAGCTTTCCCCTTCTGCTGTCCTCCAAAACAGACAAAGAGCTGACTCGACCGTCTGAAGCTTTCAGTACGTTCCAAGTAAATGCTCAGGGCACGGACTGGGCAAAACAAGGAGAGGTTGGGGTCACCTTCCTGAGAAGGGATAGCTTGCAGAGTGACCACCTGGTCCCTGAAGGGAGTGGTGGGCACTTTGGGCACATAACCGGGCCGGGGTCTCAGGATAACGTGAGAGTTAGCCGGCCCGAATTCGAGGCACGAGTCACTGACGGAGAGGGCTTGGAGGTCTCCCACTCTTTTGATCGATGTGAGCGCAGTCAGGAGAGCCATCTTTTGGGAGAGAGCACTGAGTTCGACTGACTGGAGCGGCTCAAAGGGATCTGACTGTAGGCCCCGGAGGACCACAGACAGATCCCAAGAGGGGACAAGGCGCGGTCTGACGGGGTTCAGCCTGCGTGCACCTTTAAGGAATCATATAACCAAATCGTGTTTCCCAACCGATCTACCTTCCACCAGGTCGTGGCTAGCGGCAATAGCGGCTACCTGGACCTTAAGTGTTGAAGCAGAAAGGTGTCTATCCAGTCCTCCTTGGAGGAAGGAAAGCACCGTTCGGATGCCACATCTCCGTGGGTTCTCCCCCTGGGAGGAACACCAGTTTGTGAATTTGCGCCATCTGAGGTCGTACAGCCGCCTCGTGGAGGGAGCTCTCGACTGCAACAGAGTGTTTACCACTGCCAGTGGGAGATCTCTGAAATCCACCTGGTCGTGCCCAGGGACCATACGTGGAGGTTCCAGAGATCTGGGCGCGGGTGCCATATTGTGCCCTTCCCCTGTGAAAGGAGGTCCTTCCTCAGGGGAATGCGCCAGGGAGGAACAGGGGAGAGGAGCACCAGCTCTGAGAACCAAACCCTGTTGGGCCAGCAGGGGGCCACCAACAGGATCTGTTCTCTGTCCTCCGTGACTTTGCACAGGGTCTGTGCAATTAGGCTCACTGGTGGAAACGCATACTTGAGGAGGCCCTGAGGCCAGCTGTGTGCCAGTGCATCTGTGCCGAGGGGCGCCTCTGACAGACCGTACCACAACTGGCAGTGAGTGTTCGACCTGGGCCTGACCGAAAAGACTCCAGATCAGCTGAACCGTCTGAGGGTGAAGTCTCCACTCGCCCCGAAGTGAAGTCTGTCGGGAGAGCGCGTCCGCTACCCGATTGAGTTCGCCCAATATGTGGGTGGCTCGTAGAGACTTGACATTGTTTCGACACCAAAGGAGGAGATGGCGGGCTAGCTGAGACATGCGAAAGGAGCGTACACCACCCTGGTGATTGATGTATGCATCTGTCGTAACCAAAATGCGCCTGGACACTTGTTCTAAGGGCACCCCGGCCCATAGGAACGAAATGTCTTTCCAAGGACCGAGGGTTTTCAGACATACAGGTGTGACGTGCACCCAGTATGAACCCTGGCGCCATGCCCATCTCGGGACTCGGGAACGCAGCCAGTGTTGTAACGGTCTCATGTGCATCAGGCCCAGCGGCATGATGGCGGCTGAGGATGCCATGTGACCCTTTGAAATTGTTTGAGGGGGACCGTCGGGCTGCGTGAGAGCTTCTGGATGCAGCTCAGTACTGACTGTGCATGCTCCGGGGAGAGCCATGCATTCATGGCAACCGAGTCTAGTTGTACACCGAGAAAAGAGATGCTCCGTACCGGGGCGAGCTTGCTCTTTTCCCAGTTGACCCGAAACCCCAGATGGGGGTTTGCATACCAACTCCTGAGAGTGTGCTATGACCAGCCAGTCGTCGAGGTAATTGAGAATGCGGATGCCCACCTCCCGGAGAGGGGCAAGGGCTGCTTCTGCGACTTTCGTAAAGACACGGGGAGACAGGGAGAGCCCAAATGGAAGGACTTTGTACTGAAACGCTCAACCTTCAAAGGCAAACCGCAGGATGGGCCTGTGTCTTGGAAGAATCGAGACATGAAAGTACGTGTCTTTCAAACCAATCCTGGAATCTGATACACGTGAGAATGCGTTTGAGCGTTAGCATTCTGAAGGGGAGCTTGTGAAGGGCCCGATTCAGAATCCTCAGATCCAGGATTGGTCTTAAACCGCCACCTTTCTTGGGTACAATGAAGTAGGGGCTGTAAAACCCTTTCTTCATGTCGGCCGAGGGGACCGGCTCTATCCCGTCCTTCACCAGAAGGGTCGCGATCTCTGCCCGAAGAACCGCAGCATTCTCATCCCGAACCGCGGTAGAGAAGATGCCGCTGAACTTGGGTGGGTTGCAAGAGCCAAGCTGTAAAACTCTCTGCTAACGGTCTCAGGGGGACCACCGACGTACCTCAGGTGGGTACAGTGTGACTGAGTTGCGGTGAAAGCCCTTTGTTCAGGGGCGTGCTGTCCCGGAGGACACAAGGTGCTTTGAACGCCATAACCGACATACAAGGATCCGTGAGAAGATCGCCTGAGCTCAGGGGATCGACTGACGGATGCGCTTGTTTCTCTGTCAAAGTATGCAGAAGTGCAGGTTTTGGGGTTGAGCATGCTTTGATGTGTTTCAGTGGCTGGGTACCCCGGAGGAACCCAGCCATGGGAGGATCGACCATCGGAACCGACAGACAAGGATCCATCGGAAGATCGCCTGAGCTCAGGGGATCGACTGATGGATGCGCTTAATTCGTCAAAGCATGCAGAAGCGCAGGCTTTGCGGTTGAGCATGCTTTGGCAGGCCTTGAGCCGGTCTGGAAGGCGGTTGTCCTCGGCGTGAAATAGGCGGGGGCTGCTGCTTCGGGGGTGCGGGCCCGGGGGCCGGCGCCCGACGAGGCAAGATGTGTTTAATAGCCTCCGTCTGTTTCTTCACTGCAGAGAACTGCTGTGCAAATTCCTCGACATTGTCGCCAAAGAGACCAGCCTGAGAAATGGGGGCGTCGAGAAAGCGAACTTTCTCAGCGTCCTTCATTTCCACCAGATTCAGCCAAAGGTGGCGCTCCTGGACCACCATGGTGGACATCGTCCTCCCCAGAGTCTGCGCCATGACCTTCATAGCTCGTAGAGCATAGTCAGTCGCCGAGCGCAGATCCTGCAAAAGCTCTGGTTTGGGAACACCCTCGTGCAACTCGCTAAGAACCTTGGCCTGATAGACCTGCAGGACGGCCATAGCGTGAAGGGCGGACGCAGCTTGTCCAGAAGCAGCATAAGCCTTCCCCACGAGAGCGGAAGAAGCCTTACATGCCCTGGACGGGAGTTTTGGGCGGTCCCGCCAGGTGGCGGCGGTCTGCGGGCAAAGATGCACCGCGATCGCACGCTCCACGGAGGGAACCTCCGTATACCCCCTTGCTGGACCTCCATCGAGGGTGGTGAGAGAGGAAGAACCGCTAAGACGCGTTCTGGCTGAAAAAGGAGCCTTCCACGACTTAGTCAGTTCCTCATGCACTTCCGGGAAGAAAGGAACTGGGGTAGAACGCGGCCGAGAACCAAGGTCGTTACCCAGATACCAATCATCCAGCCGCGAGCGCTCAGGACGGGGCGGAGACTTCCACTCAATCCCGATCAGACACTTCTTCCTCCCCCGCAGGAGCCCCGAATAACCAATCCAACCCATACTGAGACGAGTTTTCAAAGTCATCCGAAAGCTCGACCGGCAGACACACAGAGCGCAAGGGACACGGGGAATTACCCGGCGAAACGCTCGCTCTCTCTCGCTCTTCATCAACACGCGCCGCAGCAGCCTCGTACCCGGAAGTAGAAGGTCTTTTAGTAAAGAACGCGACTCGCGAACGAAGTGTGCTGAGGGGCATGTCCTCGCAAGCAGGGGTCATCATCCCACATATCCCCCCCTCCTCCCCTCTCTTTCATGTCGAAAGTCTCCCCTCCGAAAGCCTCATCTGACCCAATCTCCAGTCTGCTCTCGCCAAACCCGAAACAGTCGATTTCCTAATAAAAAAGAAATAGATGCAAACTTTATGCAAACCCTTCAGCATCTTTCGGGTCAGCCCTATTGGCATAGCTACCAGAAAATTTTCAGGTAAAAAAAACGCCTCATAATTGATCTCTCATTCCCACATAATTCCCCATTTCCAAGCATTAACAGCCTCATCCCACTCACAGAATTTTCTCTCCACTATCACGACATCATCCAAGGCAACACCCTAATTAAAGAAGCACGTCGTGGCGCTTGGCTGGCCAAAGTTGACATTACCTCAGCCTTTAAAGTTATGCCCATCCACCCAGATTTCTGGTACCTATTTGGCGTCCGCTGGCAGAATAAATTCTACTTCCCCATCCGCCTTACTTTCGGTTGCAGAAGCAGCCCTAAAATTTTTAACATGTTGTCAGAGGCAATTTGCTGGATCCTCTCCAACAATTACGACATACCTTATCTGGTTCATCTCTTAGACAATTTTTTAATCATCTCGCCCCCCCCCCCCCCCAAAATTCTTTCCCAGCATCCCATTTCGCGACAACCCAAAAGCTTTTTGCAGAGCTTAGGATCCTCCTTGCTCAAGACAAAACTATGGGCCCTAACACTTCTATCAAATTCTAGGGTATCAACTTGGATTCCCAAAAATTCCAGGCCTCTTTACCCAAAGAAAAAATAGAAAGGACAATTCTGGTAGTCTCCACTATCATAACTAACCCTACCTGTTCCAAACGCAAACTATTATCCATATTAGGTCACTTGAATTTTATGATGCGCATCATCTCCTCTCTCTCACGTCCTTCGCCCATGCATTAGATAACAAAATATCCCTAACCGATTCCTGCCGCAATGAGCTCAGTCTATGGATATCCTTCCTCAAACAATGGAATGGCAATATTCAATTTTTCACAGACACTGCCCCCTCTATCGGTTTTGGAGGTTTTTTCCAAGGTCGCTGGTTCACATCCACATGGCCCGCCCACCTGTCAGAACTGCCTCAGCATTTCTCATCCTCAGCGCTATTTGACCTACAGTTGACGACAAAATTATTAGCCCTCCTGTGAAATTTTACATTTTTTTTTATATTTCCCAAGTGATGTTTAACAGAGCAAGAGAATGTTTTCACATTATTTCCTATTATTTTTTCTTCTAGAGAAAGTCTGATTTCTTACAGTTGCTTGAATAAAATAATTAAAAAATAAATAAATAAAAAACTGCTAAGGTCAATATTATTAGCCCCCTTACAAAATTATTAGTTTGATTAGCTATAGAACAAACCACTTGACTGGCCACAAATGACTTGCCAAATTAACCTAATTTGCCTGATTAACCTAATTAACCTAGTTAAGCCTTTGAATTGCTCTTTAAACTGAGGATTAGTATCTTGCAAAACAACTACTAAAATAATATGCACTGTCATCATGGCAAAGACAAAAGAAATTAGTTTGGACTTGAGAGAAAGAATTGTTAATGCTCATAAAGATGGAGAAGGATACACATGTTTATCAAAGCATTTTCAAGTGTTAAGAACTGCAGTGAGATGCATTATCAAGAAGTTTAAAGACACCAACACAGTGGAGAACAAGACGGGCAGAGGCAGGAAGCGAAAGATTTGCTGTGGGGATGTTTCAGTGCATTTGGAACTGGGAATCTCGTCAGGGTTGAAGGAACATGAAAAAGGAAGACTATAAGAAGATTTTGAAAGACAACCTTAGACAGTCTGCAAGAAAACTTGGTTTGGGTCGACATTTTGTCTTCCAGCATGATAAAGCATACCTCACTTCTGGTGAAGAAATACCTCCAAATGAGCAAAGTGACTGGCCTGCACAAAGCCTAGACTTGAATCCAATAGAAAATCTGTGGGGCACACTAAAGTCCAGAGTTTGTGCCAGAAGACCAACAAATCTGGAGGAGCTTGAGAGATTTGCTCAGCAAGAATGGGCTGTCATTCCTCAGGAGACATGCTTGAAACTTGTTGAGAACTACAGGAAACGACTAAAGACTGTTATCAAGCAAAAGGGATACATTATTGAATACTAACATCAGAGGGCTAATAATTTTGACCAGTAGACTTTTTTAAATTCTTGGTTATACATTTATTTCTATTTGTATTACAAACCCTAAAAGCTTCCTGAATAAAGTATTATGTTTAAAAATGCTGTGTTGATAAAATCGTCTTTCTGTTAAACAACACTTGGGAGTTATTTGAAAAATAATGAAATATTTTATAAGGGGCTAATAATTTTGTCTTTAACTGTATATCCCTTAGTCGTGGCAGCCTTCTGTGGGGCAAAAAGTGGTCCGCCACCAGCATCATTGTGCACCGTGCACTGCATAAACAAAGGTCGTTCCTATTCTCCTGTACGAATGCCCTTGTTAAGATGCCTGATTTAGATTTGGGCTTGTGACCAATTTATTGTAACTACAAAACACATTTCAGTGTCAAAAAACTCTCTTGTTTTGCCGTTCAGAAATTGGCATTTTCACCAGAGACGGACCTGCTCCAACCCCAGTCCCTCCTTATCAGTGTTGGGGGTAACTCATTACAAGTAACGCAAGTTACGTAATAATATTACTTTTTTCAAGTAACTAGTAAAGTCATTACTATTTCATTTACAATAAAATATCCCAGTATAATATCCCGGGGAGGGAGAATGCCCCGGGCTCGGGAATGATCTTATTTACACTCTCTCTACAATTTATGAAAGGATTCATCAGATATGTCTGTGATACATTACCCAATCTTGCAAAAACATGTAGAAACCTTTGAAGCTCCTCTCAGCGCAAACAAAAATATGCTGATCGGGTCCGTCGCACCCTTAAGTGTATGCACACAGCTTTGTTTTTTTTCCAGCGTGCCATCCAATTTTCTTTTAAAAGAGAAAGTTGCTTGTGATAAAGAGTGATAAACCCCCGACCCCTAATATCATTTGTGTGACGCAAATGACGCACCTTTGTGTGTTTCAGTAATTTATTCGCAATATTTGCGTTAAATTATTTTAACGCAATAAGGATTTAGTATTAATCGCATGTGTTAATGCGTTAATGCGGACAGCCCTAATATATATATACATACATATATATATATATATATATATATATATATATATATATATATATATATATTTCTGACTTATTGCTGACTTTCTAAAGCATTGAGAATCACAGGAGATTTCTCAGCCCATAAACAATAAAGACAACAGGATAGATACCTCTAGCCAGTGTGAGTCATTATCATCATGCAGCAATTTTCACTGCAATAATTTCTGCAAGTAATATAAACACTCCATTTGATAACACACAAGAGTGAGGGTTACATGATATTTCCCAGGGACATGCCGCCTCTTATACTTTTGAAAGATTCCTTTCCCAGCTTAATCATCAAGATAATGGAATAGCTTTAATACGACAGAGACGTGCAGATACACCATTGTGTCACGTTCCCTTGTTTTTGTTTAATATTGCCTAAGGATGCTGGCAGACTTAGAAAAAAAGAAGTTGTTTCTGTTATCGCTAATATTATGCATGTTTGACAAAACGAGGGAAGACAGCAATCATGCCCTGATGGTACTCAAAACATTTGGAGCAGCATCACCTTGTGGTCAAAACTTGCTAGTAACGTTTAAATTGATTAGCCTATTGTAATGATAGATCTCAATGGCTTCCTTGGGTCATGCTGAGAATAGTCTCAGCTTCAGACATTGAATGTTGAAGTTGTCATTGGATTGGTTAGATTATACAGGATTTCCGGAAGGTGTGCACACAAGACGTGTGTGTTCTTTAACATTCCGCCTGGAAACAAAAATGTCATGACACTAAACCCCCTCACGAAAGAAAAAAGCCATCGTATTTACAGCTGTGATGACAAGCGCTTATCAGGATCAACTAAATGCTGGATTTTCAAAAGTATGTGAAAAATGTTCACAAGTTTGCAGCATAGAATCTTTAAAATATGTCTGAAAGTTTTACACATCAGTCTGCTATTGTGGTGACATTTCTATGCCCCTAAATATGACACAGCACAAAACTAAATGTAATTGGTTGCTTTACCTGTCATATGGCCCTTGAGTGGGCATTCAAAACGGCCAAGTTTCCCAGACTTTCAGTCTGAAGGTCTAGCTATGCAAGACTATGCTGAGAACATAGATACCAACTTTGCCATAGTCAGACAAACTTTGTCTGTCATTATGATTTATGTTGAAAACCTACTTTTTCAAACTCCTCCTAGACCATTTGTCCAATTTTCGCCATTTTGTCTTAAAAGACCTAAACTATTTGTCTGATTTTCACCAAATTCGAGTCAGGTCATCTTTAGATTGTGCTGACAAAAATGATGGATTTCATGTCAGTTGACGCAACAGCTTTCATACAGCGCCGCAACAAAAATGAGGCATGATGTCAAAATGACTCTGAGGCTGTTTCTTTGCAAAACTTTGACATATTGACCCCAAACTTTACCTCACACTGACCACACAACATAAATTTCATAACAGCAGCACCTACTGGTCGACAGTGATAAATCTTTTAATCACATTATTGACTGTATTAGATTTTTCAGCCGTTTGCTTAAAATCAAAAATATGTCTTTAATTGCTCATTTATACAGTTGGTCTGATGCTGCCAGCCATGCTAACATGACTTAACTTGCCATCTTTGTGCTTGGCCCCTTAACTGCTTAATTGCTTGGCCCCTATATAAATTTCTTTCCATCAGATGGCACTAATCTGCCTCAGTTCTCTGGATTTTAGAGGCTTTTGCTAGGCTCTGTTTTAAACTTATATACTGCATTTATTAAAAATGATCCAAAATGTGTGTTTTTTATAGAAATAAATTATGTATAATTTAGAGGTAAATATTGTTTAAACAAATGTACATTATATTAAAATACGCACGTCCCCTGCGTATTCTAAACCCATGTACAGCATCACCAGTGCCTTATAAGGAAGCGCCCAGGCTATCACACTTCAGATTTCTTCTCTTTCAGGAAATGATTTATAGCCTGTGCTGTATTGAGTTATTATGATTCAAAGTTTGTGTTTCAGCAACCAGCATTAATTGAATATGTTGAAACGTCTTGGGATTTTTCCTGTCTCTATAATGAGCGATGACATGCATGATAAAGTGTGTTTAGTATGTAGTAAGCGTGCTTCGCCCTTGTCTGGTACATTGGCTATTCTCTGTCACCCTGGTTCTGCGCTTACTAAAGTGTCGCATGAACGAGAGCCCTGGGGAACTGATATAAAGCTTGAGGTTATAAGACCTCAAGGTAGACAGTCTTTCTCCCTCTTATTTTTTCTCTCAACAGACCATGACCGGAATCACTGCTATCTACTGCTTTGGACACCGAGGAGTTTGGCCATGGGCAGCCTGGTTTTAATGTGATTTTTTACCTTTTATGAGGAATGATAAGGAAATTTGCAAGTTTCAGACTGAACAAAACTCCGGGTTTCAGCAATGACTATTTTGAATGCCTCTGATTGGCCACTGCAATTCTAAACTCAACAGAGTCGTGTCTGATTGGTTATAGTGAGTAACGCTGTAAAAACATGTAAAAAATAAAATATGATCTAACGTGAGCAGGTCTAAATTTATTACAGCAAACGAATCTTGTTATTTAATTTTCATTTTCACTAGTTTCATGTTTGAAGTATTATAGTTTTATTGAAAAAACAGGGTATTTATTTTATTTTATTTTTTGGGGGGGGGGGGGGGGGGGTGCTATGGGGGGGGGGTACCTTAATGCTTATGGAAGGTTCGGGACCCCCCAGATCCATTTTTGGACCAGCATCGAATGAACTACACTTTTCAGAAATTCAGTTTCAGTATTCTTATACAGTAAATCTAAAGGATGCTTACTTCCAAGATTAAGATGGTTCAGAGACACAAAAAACTGTTCATGAAGTGCATGGATGCAGCTCTGGCTCTCTTGCAATTGTAGGGCATGTTTTTGATACAACTACCTCGATTCTAATGCAGTTCAAGGATTTAGTATACCAGTATCAAGATCAGCTCTAGGAGCTGGGCCATATGGCCAAAATTTACATCACAATATATTTCTTAATTTCGGTCTGTACAATATAATTCTGATATTGATATGAACATTATAAAAAAAAAAAAAAAGCCTCTGAAAAACTACCAAGAACGCACCCATTTTGTCAAGTCTATGGAACCTCCGCAAAGGCCCGTTCACACCAAGAACGATAACTATAAATATACCATTCTAAAAATCGTTTCAAATTTAAGAGAATAGCAGAGTTCACACCAGGACTATAACGATACAGGGAAACGATATCCTTGGGATCACTTTCAGAACATTTTTTTTTTTTACAGCTGATTAGCGATAAAACACTGACAGCTAATCAGACTATATTCAAATGTAAAGGGCTTGTGCATTTGAAATAGCAGGTGACACTGTAGAGAAGCAAATAGACATTGCACAGCAAACAGAGTAACATAAAACATAAAATTACCTCAGGAATTCAGCGCTATAGTTTGGACAACATTGTCTTGCCTCCTTTGAAGTTGAAGTAAAAAAAAAAAGAGTACGTATTGTTTTTATTCCACTACACTGACTACGTTACAGATCAGATAGTTTACGCTCCATTCACTGTTTAGATGCGCTCGAAATGTGCATGCTACAGACATCTACTGGTTGTGCAACAAAGACAGTTCACTGTTCACAACATAAATATAGTTATCATTCATTTATAGTTATGTAATATTTTAGAAATGAAACATTAATTCCTTATTAGTATTAATATATTTAACTTCAAACTATAACAAATGGCTGATTATTATTATGGATTGAAAGAAAAACCAGGATAAAGAATTTGGAAAGTGCTCAAAGTTGCTGCAGAAAACAGGAAAAAAAAAAAAGAGTGAGCAACAACGAAAACATGAAAATGCAAATAAATTGTCTGCCAGCAGGAGCGCTTGGAGCAACAAAAACAGTGGTTTTCACGGTAATGGCTGTACACAAAGCAATGCTGAGTTCATGAACGCTACTTCAGCAGACAAAATGAAAATGCCATCAAATGCTTTCTGAAAATGCCATTAAATGCTTTCTGTCGTTTCCCTTCAAAGATATATTCATATATCTTGGCTATGTCTTGGTTATATATGTAAACCTGGTGTCCCAAAGAGGGAACAAGATGGGATACATTCAAATGGCAATAAACACCTGGGATGCACATGCTGTATTAATATACCATTCTAATGTGCCACAAACAGCCTACATTAGATTGTAAATCAGATTATAAATATAAATAAATATAACTGCTTATTGGATAAAAAAATTATTTATTATATTGCTGTTTTAATGCACTACAATGAACCAATTAAGTCTATGTTACGGTGATTTTTAAATTATATAATTTATTTATTGCTGTAGTGACCATCATCTTAAGGTTATTTACAATTCTGGACACTGATTTCAGGTTCCACACAGGCTGGTCAGTTCTTTCAAAACAAACAAGTCCATGGCCAGGCTATCTAGCAAAATGCATATACCCTTAAGAGTGCTAGTGTTAAAGGATAAATTAACAAATCTATAAGCTCTCAAAAACAAGCTGAATTATGTATTAGTTTAAACTAAATTAGGTGTGCTGTTGCAAAGATGTAGAAATGTTGTACACTGTTATACTTAGACCTTTTTTTTTTTTTTTGCTAAGATAAAGCTGTAGCTAAACCAAATTTTTGACTATCAGCGTTAGGTCTATTGCACACTGCAGCTTACCCACCAGGCTGTATGTTGTAATGCCACACAAATCTGCTAGCCCACTCTGATTGTGTCACTGATTGTGTGATTTTGAACAAAAAGTATGGATACAATATGTAAACTGGATACAGAGGAGTCCTAAAAGTAGGTGAAACTCACAGCACATGCAGTATTTACTGGAGCCGCTCTGAGACATCATTCATCAGCTGTGCTTTGCATGGAATTCTTTGCCAAGTGATAAGCACACTACTATATCGCAGTTTTATTTTCTGTTCGATTAGTTTTCATTACAAAGCTGTTGGGAGACAGTTCATCATACATAGTACTCCTGTATGTGCTTTAAGTTTTCAACATAGACCACATTTTAATCTTTGTTTTGCAAAAATTAGAGTTCATTCATGTGAAATATCCTACATTCTTTGCAAAATCATCAATCTCTTGTCTGTGGGCAGTTTTTAAACATGGCGGTAATGAACACATTTAGTTTTTGATTTAGTCAGAAGACGCTGACGCTTGTGACTGGTCTCATGTCAAAAACATACCTGTAGGAACTTTTTGGCGGGATGCAAAATACATACCAATAAATACATAACACTGCAGTTTTTAGAAGAAATACTAAAACCAAGAAGTATGACCATATTAGCCCGGTTCTGTCAATACTGCACTGGCTCCCTAATAAACATCATATTGAATTTAAAATCTTGCTAATTACGTATAAACCCCTGAATGGTTTAGCACCTCAGAGCTCTTGAGCGAGCTCCAATTGCATTATAGTCCTTCACGTCTGCTACAAACTCTAAACTCTGTCCATTTGATAATACCTATAAAAAAATTTTTTTTTTAAAACTGCGGGCGGCATACATCCTATGTACATGTTACATTGATAAAAGAATGGGATCTACACTAATATTAGTCTGTTTCTTTCTTATTCCAAGGTCACTGTAGCCACCAGATCCACACTGTACCCAGATCAGATGGTCACTGCAGCCACCCGGATCCAGTCCATATCCAGTCCAGATGATGGATCAGCACCTAGAGACAACCCTACAGCCCTGAATGTCAGCAGAGACCATGTCAACTAGATGAGCCCGAGAGACAGATCCCCTCCGAAGATCTTGTCACCTAGATGGCGACTGGGACAAGACCACGGGACCAATGTGACTTTGTTGCAGCCTAGTTTTGCTGGCTTTTGTATTTCATAAGGAGGACAGAACACTATTTTGACACACTATTTCCCTTTTATTACTGTAAAGCTGCTTTGACACAACCTGCATTGCAAAAATCTAAATAATTTTGACTTGACTCTGTTAAAACAGCAAGCTCTTGTAAAGTTTTCGTACACAGCTATGCACAGCTCCATTTGTTTTCGTTTTCCAGTGTTCTGACAAATAATGCTACCTATTAGATCATGCTACTAACACTGTATTTTTATTTAGGGTAGGTTTAGGGATGGGTGTACACGACAGGGAAGCACAAACTGTCAGAAACAACAAACATAACAAGCTTGCTTGGTAGCTCAGCTGGCACAGAGTTGGACTTAGGATACAGAACCATTGGTATGAATCCCATGAGGAACATGACTAACAATGAAAGAGCGGAAAGATAAAAAAACAAGCTAAAATGGCATGCTTGCGATTCCATTTTTATGTCACATTCACATACGTCACTTATGATGCCAAAAGCAACAATGCTTTTGGATTCTTCATACAAACACCCTATTGGCTAATCTTCAACATGTTTTACACTTAACAATAGTTTTGGATTTAACTATTTTTAAAATTTAATTTTGTTTTATAAGAGAAGTCACAGATTTCTTGAGTTGAATCAGATGTGTTTGAAAAGGGAAACATCTAAAATGTGCAGTGCTGGGGGTTCTCCAGGACCAGGATTGGGAATACAAAATGTTTCAAATCAGCTTTACAGTGCTAAACAGGACAAATATCAGAATCTATGCATAATTCTTGAAATATATGGCATATTCAATTTCAGCTTTAAAGTGCCCCTACATGCATTTATTTTTACCTTATTTGCTTAACAACTCCCAAATGGTTTGCTCAACGATTCATTTTTCCAAACCCCTCCTATGCATGGTGTTTATCTGCGGAGACTGGTCCGATGAGCCAGTCTGTTGTGGCTGGTTTAATGTGTGCACAGTGTATTGTTCTATTCTTTATCATGACTCCAAGTAACAGCAAATGACAAACATCCACTATTCATCAACACATTTCTAGACAATTGCAAACGAACAGATATTGCTGTTAGCTGGTTAGACCTACATACTGTGTGGAGTGAACACAACACACACAACTGTTGTTTTTTTTTTTTTTGCATGCTACAGAGTAACATGAGAGCAACAATTTTTAAAGGATTACTCCACTTTTAGAACAAAAATTTCCAGATAATTTACTCACCACCATGTTATTCATGTCTTTCTTTCTTCAGTCACAAAGAAATATTTAAGTTCCCCCTCTGTCGTTCACGTTCGACGTGGTGTCGAAGTGACAACACTAGGGGTCGCTCTAGGGAGCCCGAACACCTCTGACAGCTTTGAGAAAAGGCCAATGAAATTGGTGCGCAGTATTTGCGTAGCCAGCTCCGCCCCGGACATCCGGGCATAAGAGGAGGTGGCTAAGCACTGCTCATTGTTCTGTTCTTCGGAGCCGAATGCAGCATCTCTTCATTGAGAAGCAGCGTTACTCACCTCTTTTCGTCGTTGGATCTACGGCACGGGCAGCGGTCTCTTCCTTCTCGAACGCAGCAGCAGTGAGAGTCCCCTGGGTGCTTCGACGGCGAATCTTGAAGAGCAGATTTCCTCTTGTTAAAAACTAAAGAGCAAATTTCTCTAAAAGAGTGCAGACACGGTGGGTTTGTGTGTTTACTATGCCTTTCCTTCCGTGTCCTTCTGGTTGCGGCTTCTATCTCTCCCAGACCGATCGGCACGAGCTCTGTCTTCAGTGTTTGGGTCGTGACCATGCTGAAACAGCGTTCGGCGAGGGCGGATGTCCTGCTTGCGAGGACATGCCCCTCAGCACACTTCGTTCGCGAGTCGCGTTCTTTACTAAAAGACCGCGGCTCGAATCAACCTCTCCCGCGGCTCGTCCTTCTACTTCCGGGTACGAGGCCGCCGTGGTGCGTGTTGATGAAGAGCGAGAGAGAGCGAGCGTTTCGGCGGGTAATTCCCCGCGTCCCTCGCGCTCTGTGTGTCTGCCGGTCGAGCTTTCGGATGACTTTGAAAACTCGTCTCAGTACGGGTTGGATTGGATATTCGGGGCTCCTGCGGGAGAGGAAGAAGTGTCTGCAGCATCAGAGAGTGGGCAGCCATCTGAAGCAGACGCGCTGTCTGAAGTACCCGCTGCGGGGGCGGGTTCTCAGTCAGTAGCAGACGCGGAAATGGCGGCCATGCTCGAACGGGCGGCCAAAGCGATCGGGATTGAGTGGAAGTCTCCGCCCCATCCTGAGCGCTCGCGGCTGGATGATTGGTATCTGGGTAACGACCGCAGTTCTCTGGCGCGTTCTACCCCAGTTCCTTTCTTCCCGGAAGTGCATGAGGAACTGACTAAGTCGTGGAAGGCTCCTTTTTCAGCCAGAACGCGTCTTAGCGGTTCTTCCTCTCTCACCACCCTCGATGGAGGTCCAGCGAGGGGGTATACGGAGGTTCCCGCCGTGGAGTGTGCGATCGCGGTGCATCCTTGCCCGCAGACCACTGCCACCTGGCGGGACCGCCCAAAACTCCCGTCCAGGGCATGTAAGGCTTCTTCCGCTCTCGTGGGGAAGGCATCTATCAGTCGATCCCCTGAGCTTAGGCGATCCTCTGTTAGATCCTTGTCTGTCGGTTACGTTGATCGATCCTCCCAGCATGGCTGGGTCCCTCCGGGGTACCCAGCCACCAAAGCACATCAAAGCATGCACAACCACACACTCTGCGCTTCTGCATACTTTAACAAACCAAGTGCATCCGTCAGTCGATCCCCTGAGTTCAGGCAATCTTCTCATGGATCCTTGTATGTTGGTTATTGCGATCAAAGCACCTTGTATCCTCCGGGACAGCGCGCCCCCGAACAAAGGGCTTTCATCACAACTCAGTCACACCGTACCCACCCGAGGTACGTCGGTGGTCCCCCTGAGACCGTTAGCAGAGAGTCTTACGGCTTGGCTTGAGTTACCCAACCTCTCTCGCTGGCTTCTCAGAACCATCCGACTCGGCTATGCTATCCAATTCGCACGCAACCCGCCCAAGTTCAGCGGCGTCCTCTCTACCGCGGTTCGGGACGAGAGTGCTGCTGTTCTTCGGGCGGAGATCGCGACCCTTCTGGCGAAGGACGCGATAGAGCCGGTCCCCTCGGCCGACATGAGGAAAGGGTTTTACAGCCCCTACTTCATTGTACCCAAGAAAGGTGGTGGTTTAAGACCAATCCTGGACCTGAGGATTCTGAATCGGGCCCTTCACAAGCTCCCCTTCAGAATGCTAACCCTCAAACACATTCTCACGTGTATCAGGTTCCAGGATTGGTTTGTGGCGATAGACCTGAAAGACGCGTACTTTCATGTCTCAATTCTTCCAAGACACAGGCCCTTCCTGCGGTTTGCCTTCGAAGGTCGAGCATTTCAGTACAAAGTCCTTCCCTTTGGGCTCTCCCTGTCTCCCCGTGTCTTTACGAAAGTCGCAGAAGCAGCCCTTGCCCCTCTCCGGGAGGTGGGCATCCGCATTCTCAATTACCTCGACGACTGGCTGGTCATAGCACACTCTCAGGAGTTGGTATGCAAACACAGGGATGTGGTTCTCAACCATCTGGCCCATCTGGGATTTCGGGTCAACTAGTGTACAACTCGGTGTACAACTAGACTCGGTTGCCATGAATGCACGGCTCTCCCCGGAGCGTGCACAGTCAGTGCTGAGCTGCATCCAGAAGCTCTCACGCAGCCCGACTGTCCCCCTCAAACAATTTCAGAGGCTCCTGGGTCACATGGCATCCTCAGCCGCCGTCATGCCGCTGGGCCTGATGCACATGAGACCGTTACAGCACTGGCTGCGCACCCGAGTCCCGATATGGGCATGGCGCCGAGGTTCATACCAGGTGCACGTCACACCCGTATGTCTAAAAACCCTCGATCCCTGGAAGGACATTTTGTTTCTACGGGCCGGGGTGCCCCTAGAACAAGTGTCCAGACGCATTTTGGTTACGACAGATGCATCCAACACAGGCTGGGGCGCCGTATGCAACGGGCAAGCAGCCGCAGGGCTCTGGTCGGGTCCTCGGCTGCATTGGCACATCAATTGCCTCGAGCTGTTGACAGTGTTTTTGGCCCTGAAGAGGTTCCGACCTTTGGTTCAGGGCAAACATGTGCTGGTCCGAACAGACAGCACTGCGACTGTAGTCTACATCAATCACCAGGGCGGTGTACGCTCCTTTCGCATGTCACAGCTAGCCCGCCATCTCCTCCTTTGGTGTCGAAACAATGTCAAGTCTCTACGAGCCACCCACATACCGGGCAAACTCAATCGGTTAGCGGACACGCTCTCCCGACAGACTTCGCTTCGGGGCAAGTGGAGACTACACCCTCAGACGGTTTAGCTGATCTGGAGTCTTTTCGGTCAGGCCCAGGTCGACCTGTTTGCCTCGATAGAAAACACTCACTGCCAGTTGTGGTACGGTCTGTCCGAGGCGCCCCTCGGCACAGATGCACTGGCACATAGCTGGCCCCAGGGCCTTCTCAAGTATGCGTTTCCACCAGTGAGCCTAATTGCACAGACCCTGTGCAAAGTCAGGGAGGACAGAGAGCAGATCCTGTTGCTGGCCCCCTGCTGGCCCAACAGGGTTTGGTTCTCAGAGCTGGTGCCGCCCAGTAGCTCCTGAAGCTGACACAGTGTAGAAGCTTGATGAAGCGTTGTTCCCCACGGGCGATGACGCTTCCCCAGGTTCAGTAAGTTCCCTGACGCGAACCCTGAACAACAATTTCCATCATGTTGCACCCGCAAAGTAGCTATGTTCGGCGGAGGAACTAGCTATCAGAATCTAATATGAGGTTAGGTTGCCTCTTGTGAACTCTCATATTAGGTTGGTGCTCCACATGCAGTGGCTCCTAATGCGGCCCCATGTGTATTTCCACCTATATTCCCAGAGATGCGGTGTTTCCCTCAAAGACAATTTTGTCTCCGATCCTGAGCTCAGCAGTCTCTCCTTATGCGGAGCCTGTCTCAGGATCTTCCCTTTGTAGCGCTCCCCTAGTGCGAGCCCTCAGGTGTATTTTCCACACAACAACCTCCCTCCGGGCAGGGTGTGGTCTCCGTAGTGCCCGTTCCCCCCCCCCCGGGGGGGACGAGCACTGGCCCAATGTTCTCCAAGATGTTCAACCAAAGGTGAGGAAAGGCTGGCTGTAGCTCTTGGGCATTGGAAGGTCACGCAGAGGTGAGTTGCATTTATTTAACATGTAAAACCTGTTACTATTTGCACTCCATACACTCGTGACGCAGTCCGCTGGTTGTGGCGTTTTCAACTGGGATCCCTAGTGTCGTCACTTCGACACCACATCGAACGTGAACGACAGAGAGGGAACATCTTGGTTACGTATGGTAACCCTCGTTCCCTGATGGAGGGGACGGAGACGTGGTGTCCCCCCTGCCACAGCCTCGGACTGCCTTTGAGTGTAGCCGAGTTGCTATTCGGCTCCTCAGATCTGAACAATGAGCAGTGCTTAGCCACCTCCTCTTATGCCCGGATGTCCGGGGCAGAGCTGGCTACGCAAATACTGCGCACCAATTTCATTGGCCTTTTCTCAAAGCTGTCAGAGGTGTTCGGGCTCCCTAGAGCGACCCCTAGTGTCGTCACTTCGACACCACGTCTCCATTCCCTCCATCAGGGAACGAGGGTTACCATACGTAACCAAGACCTTTTATGAGGAAAACATTACAGGATTTTTCTCCATATCTTCAGTAGTGCTCAACAGATTGAAGGTTAAAAATGCAGTTTCAATGCAGCTTCAAAGGGCTCTAAACGATTCCAACCGAGGAATAAGGGTCCATAAATGCTCATCTTGTCTAGCTCTGCATTGCGCATGCGTACTCTGCACTCCATTTCAAAACAGTTAGGGTATGTCGAAAAACTCCCATCTCATTTACATCTGTGTTTTACCATTTTTTGTGTTACAACATTCATCAATAAAAATCTCAGTCTTGGGGTACTGTGTAGCATCCCCTGCTGAAAATGTGTAAACTTTAGGTTTAGCCTTTGAACAGAGCTCTTTGACTAGTTCTGGTCTTTAATCAAATATAATAGAGACCAATTTTTAATGGACAAACTTTACAAGTAGGCTCTTAGTTTTACGTAGCAGCTATTTGTCTTATGATGCTCATCAAGGCTGCATTTATTTGATAAAAATACTGTACAGACAAAAATATAATAATATTGTAAAATATTATGACAATGTGAAATAAAAATGTTCTATTGTAATATACATTAAAATTAAATTTATTTCTGTAATCAAATCTAAGCAAATCTGGGAAATTGAATTTTATTTCAGCAATAATTATGACCTCTGCCTATGAACTGTCATTATTTGTGTCGAATCCTGAGTTTGTCCTGATCCACTAATAATGATAGAAATATAAAAAAGCCTAAATCTCTACATTTTTCAAACCAAGGGTGCAATTCTTTGCTGGTTAACATGGCTTAATTAGTCCTGGCTGGTATATGATGTATAACTATACCATTTCAGGTTCTCGGTTGATTATTGGGTATTAGTATCTTTTGTATCCATGGCAAATCTTTATGTCTTAAGTAACATATACATTACTTTAATTTCAATATTGAATAGTTAGAATATTAGAGCACACTGACATTTATTGCTCAAAAACAAAACATACAACCAGAACTGAGTACTGAGTATGTGCAAAGATGGCAGAATGCAGGTCATGTACTTATGAGTGGTCCTCCTGTGCCAACCCAACTGCTATTAGATGAATGGAAATGCTGAACAGATATCTTTATCCAGCTATTATAGACCTCCTAGGTTTTAACTTAACATATAATATTTTTGGTCATTTTCAGGTCAATATGAATAATCTACAATGTGCTCTGGGTGTCTGAAGAGCTAGTAAGTGTAAACAATTTAATCTATTGCATTAGCCAGTTTTTTTTTTTTTTTTTTTAATTGTAGTTGGCTGTTTGCATCTCTTCCATCAATATACTGCAGTATTCATCATCTCTGTGCTCCAGAGAGCTAACAGTGATCTAATTGTATTATAGATAGTCTTAAGGCATCGTGGCATTGCTTTTAGGGATTCTTTAATTCATGTAACAGATGGCAAATGAATAGAATTTTAGAAAAACAAGATAAGACACCAGGCACTCAATCAAACTCTCACTCCGTACAGATCTGGGACAAACCCTTTGGTGATGTGGGCTTCCCCTCTGTCATTGACAGCTGAGGTAGGAAGAAGTGGACAGTCTGGTAAGGTAAAACAGTCAGACAGTAAGCTGCACCTTTCACCAGGGGCTCCATGCCTTTTTGTATTTCCACAGTCTGGTCTAATATATTCAGACTGTGATTGTTGCCTGTACTGTGGTGAATAGCTAGTTTACAAATGGAGGTCAAGAAATGTTTTGTTTATTTAGAAATTTTCACCTATTTTTTTTACCTAACCTCCATAAAAAATGTGGAGCAAATTACTTATTGTTGTTTGGGTAACTTGGGTGTCCTCTGAGAAATTTAATCCGGCCCTAACAGGAATGTCTGCTGATAGCAAGGTGCGCTTTACTGACCACTGCTTCTTTACCTGCCCTTCTTGAAGAGACCTTCAAATACTAGTAATGTAATGTAGGGAGGCACTGCTGAACGATAGCTACTGCCAACTATAGCCACACACGAATAGGTGTTTTACTGAGTCTGCCTGCCTTTCTGCAGTAGTTTTAAGATGGACTTCAAAGACTATAATACCAACTAGACAGTTTTTTTCTGATGACTGCCTTCATCTCATCAGTTTTTAAGATGGATTATTCAGCCATTGCACACAAATTTTCGGGTACATGGCAATGTACACTGTTATTAAGAATTTAGACCTTTTGGCTCACTTCAAGGGAAAAACATAAATATGCATGTTTTAGCAACACAAACCAGCAACTTCATGGACAAACCTTATCTAGTTTCTGAGACTCGCTGGTGCTGCTGCACAAGCATGAGGTCTTACTTTACACCCAGGCCAATTCATGAATTTTCTCTGATTGGATAGCTCTCTGATTTGGACACATGTAAATCCATGTGGTTGATGAACCCACATATGTAATGTTTACTCCTTCTAAAATGGTAGCTATCTCAACAGATATGACATTAGATGAGCTCTGCACAGTCATTGTCATCTAGAAATCATATAAAATACACTGCACATCTGTTATTTTCAGTGGCATGAACTCAACATTAAATTTGCATACAGTAGTATATTTGTCATCTTATTTTTGTTTGGCAAAGACACATTTACAACAGTTTTAATGAATCAGAAAACACATGAAGTGTAAATCCGAATCAGAAAGAGCTTTACACATACAAGGAATTTGTTTTGGTGACAGAAGCTTCCACAGTGCAACAGAATAACAGAAACAAGACAAGACACAGATAATACAAAGAATAAAAAATAGAATAAGTAAATAGGGAATAACAATATACAAAATATATTTCAAGAAAAAATACACAATATACAAAAACAGACAATAGATGGTACTTGTATATACAGATATGTTATGTACAAATGCAACGAAATGTAAATAAGTATGTGTGTTAAACAAATAAATGTATAAATAGTGCTGTGTAATACATGTTTATTATCAAGTTAACTGTTCATGAGATGGATTGCTTGAGGGAAAAACTGTTCCTGTGCCTGGCTGTTCTGGTAGTCAAAGCTCTGTAGCGTTGACCAGATGGCAACAGTTCAAAGAGGAAGTGGGCTGGGTGAGTGGGGTCCAGAATGATTTTGCCAGCTGTTTTACTCACTTTGGATGAGTGCAATTCTTGGAGAGTGGGGAGGGTTATACCAGTGATTCACTCAGCAGTCTGGACTATCCATTTTGGCTTTCTGAGGTCAGTTTTGGTAGCTAAGCTGAACCAGACAGTAACAGAAGTGCAGAGGACAGATTCAGTGACTGCAGAGTAGAACTGTATCAGCAGTTCCTGTGGCAGGTTGAACTTCCTTAGGGTTGGGGGTTGCTGGAGGTGTTAATGGATTCATACAGAAGGTCAGGGTGGGTGTGGGATGTGAGACCCGAAGTTTCAAATCTATAATAAAACTTGTTCAAGTCGTCTACCAATTGTTCATTCTCCACAGTGCTTTTTGATGTTTATAGACCTTCACATTGAGATTCAGGATTGTTGGCAGAAGACTGATCTGCCAGATTTTCAGAATAGTTTTTAATAGTTTTTCTGTCAGTGTGTACTTAGCCTGTTTGTACAAGACTCTGTCCCCATTCCTGTAAGCATTTTCTTTGGCCTGGTGGAGTTGTCAGAGTTTTGCAGTAGAGTTCTGCACGAGACTGTTTTTTTAGTCCCTCTCCCGCCCGCTCCCGCGAGGTTTTATTCCACACCCACCCGCTCACGCTATATATTCATTCTTTGTTCACCCGCTGCCTGCTTAAAATAATTTTCTTCCCGACCCGACCGTTCCCGCTAAATTCAGATCCAGAATCTCACATTTAAAAACTACGAAAGAGAGAGAACAAATAAAATTGTAGGCTGTACAAATTTTTTATTTTTTATTGTCAAGATGCTTTTAACATCTTTAAGGAAAATGTGTTGCATTAGAAAATAAATGTAGGTACAAAAATTGTAGCCTATTTGTTATTTTTATTCAAAATAAAAATGTAACATTTTTCTGAGAGAAAAAAGAAACATGACATCTGTCATTTACCATTATAAGCAAAAGAACAAAACCGTTGGCTTGTAACTAGAGCCCCTATAAAAATAGTTCAGTTTTGTATGCAATGGCAAAGTGATTATATTTTGTTTCATTTTTTATAAAGTTCATTTAGAAAAGTTTTGAAGCATGTTTTGTTCATTAAATATAAGTGTTTGTTTTTTAAAGTAACAAACAGCGGTCAGCGGAAGATTGTTCATAGTCGGTTTGGTCAATTTGCCTTCTCAAATCATCACGACTTGACTAAAATAAAATCTATAGATATAGAACAGTTCAAGTATAAAACAATTTAAACGTTAAACCTAGATAAATGCTCGCTATTAGGCGCATATACAATCGTTTGTGCGGAGAGTGAAAGGTAAAGCCACTCTGCAGGAGGCGCCAGCGCAATCACTTGCATTTTTTTCAGTGGAAACAATTTAAAATGATCCGACATTTTTGCGTAAAATATCATTCGGAAACTTAAAAGGGTCTACTTTTATTTGTGTGCAAAATCAACAAAACGTTACAAACAGTATTTTATAAAATAAAGAAAACAAACATGATGCACAGACATGATAAATACATAGTTAGAAAGCTTTAAATTGTTACTTAACGAAATAAAACAAATCGAAAATAGCTCTTTCATTATGTAATAATCCGTAAAGATTTCTCTCTATAAAGGCATATCCAAAAAGAAGACAGACAGTCAGGATCTTTGCGACGCTGACTCAGAATACACTAAATAATTCAAATATCTCCTTACTATTTCCCCCGACACGTTCATTGTTATTTATTTTGTGGCAAGTTTCAGCCTATTGTGTGCAATGCCTTAAAAAAATAAAAAACGTTCAACAACCAGATACATTTACACTTAGGATATATACGATAAACAATGTGTAAAGTGCAGAAATTCTGTTCAGAAAGGACGTCGGTAACGGGATATTGTTAGACCGCCCACTTCCGTTCAAATTACACCAGAGTTACCGACCGCTACCGTGTTTTATTTGGAAATTTATTCCCGCGTCACAAGAAATCTAGTCGGGTCTCGCGGGTCTGCGGGAGAACCGCGGGAATGCAGACCTCTATTTTGAGGTGAACCACGGCTTGTCATTGTCATAAGTTAAATGATTGTTATAAGGAATGCACTTATCCTCACAGAAACTGATATATAAAGTTACAGTCTCTGTGAGCTCGTCCAGATTGTTGGCAGCAGCTTCAAAAACACTCTAATCAGTGCAGCTGAAGCATAATCAAATATTCTAGTTATTCAATGTCTTGACTTCTGTATAGAATACAAATTCTGTTTGCTTTGAAAAAAAAAGTCAGATAGTCCAGAGTTATTCAATGTATTGACTTCTGCACAGAAATCAAATTATGTTTGCTTGGAAATGACATGCACACTCTAATGGCTAATATTGCCCACAACACTTTGCGCATTTGACAAGGACTAAATTAGAACTACAAACATGCATAAAGTGTTAAAAAACTACAAAACATGGTGGATATGTGAGACTGTGGATGATGTTAACTGTGACAAGATAAATGGCCTCTGGGGTCTGAGGGGGTTTGGGGGCCCTAGAGAACTTTTGATATGTCCTGACACTTGTGCTTTTTTCAGTGTCTTAAAAACGTATGACTAACTAAAGCATAAACTGGGCTACAATAATATGTAACCAACATGAATGTACATGTTTTTTGTTTGTTTGTTTGTTTGTTTGTTTGTTTGTTTGTTTAAGAAAACAATGTTTAGTGAAAAACAAAAAAAATAAGTCACTGAAAAAAGCCATTGAAACACATACAGAACATTTGTTCACAAGACTTGAGAACTGGATGTGTAGTTTTAGTGTTATTATTTCTACAAAATGAAAATCCCATTCACTCTCCATTCACATATATTGATTTAGATTTTGTAAGACTGTTTTGTGTTAAAAAGACATGCAAGGGAGTGACAATGGTAATGAATATTTAATGGGCCATCATAATCTAATGGGCCATCATGGTGACTGTGACTGTCAGGTAAGTAGTAATGTGAGAAGATTCAAATAATTAATAGAGTTTTTGATTATTTGTATTTTATTTACAGCACAGTATAATCAAAATATACATAATGAAGGTCAAAGACATTATTGTCACAGAGATTTGAACAGTCATGCACTTTTTTCAGAATCCTGTTAAACTGTTGAATCAGGAAAACTATACCTGTTATTTTCGTTTGCTGCTTCTTTCCATGGAATCAAGAAAGCCATGGGGCTTATTTTATCACATTCATGTAGAACTTAAGCCCAACTTAAACATCTGATGTTGGTACAGCGCTGTCAGAGAAACAACAGTTTGAAAAGACGCATGATAAAATCAGCAGGGCTCATCTGTACTGCAGGTATCTGGTCACTTAAATAAGTAAATAAATAATTCAGTGAGAATGTTGACATCAGGAGCAACTATATTATAACATTAGCAATCACTAATATTGCCCACATGATTTTGTATCATAGATGTACACATGCTTTGTATGTATTGTCATACAGTACAAAAGTGACATTTTATATCTGAGAAACTAAATTATTATTGTTTAGCATATTATAAACATCTACGTTTGAGCAGATATTTACATAGTATTTCATAGTAAAGATTGGTCTAAACATTCTTTACATATTGTAAACACTGATGCTTGTCTTCATTATAAACTTACTTTTATTGTTTTATAGTATATAAAACACAAAAACATCATCACGTTGTACAGCATTTAGATGCAATGATGAAAATGCGTATCAGTAGCACGATTTTTTGTTTCTATTTGGCGTGCAGAAATTCAACAAAGTAAGTCAACAAAGACAAGAAGCTTAAAGGTGATAGAGATGCTCAGCATTGGTGACAAGAGAATTAGCCAAACTGGACATTGACATTGCTACACTTCGTGAAGTCCACCTGCCAGTGTAAGGTTCACTTATAGAGCATGGAGCAAGTCATTCTCTCTATTGGTCAGGAAAAGCCAAAGAAGATCACAGATTTTGGGCTCACCGCAGGCTCTCTGTGAGCAGGCATATTTGAGGTGTAACAGACTGTAAATAAGAATTTTGTGGGCAGTTTTTTCCTTAGGTGTGTTTGATAAGGGTTGGAAATAAACTGTCCTACAGTCTTACATTGCCTTGTTTGCTTTCTTTCTTTTTTTGTACTTTTGTGTATTTACATTTTTGGCTATAGCTGTATTAACCTGAATTGAATGTTTTCTATTTTGTATTTAATAAATTCATTGATTTGAAATCCTTTTGACTACTGCACATTTTTGACAATACGAACATTAGTTGTGATGACTGCATCCATTTCAGATGTATATTAACTGTTTTTTTCAAAGACTTAACATGAAACAGATTGTTGTAGTAGGTTAATAGTGCAAGCCCTGCGTGGGCCTAGTGAGGGCTTCCTGGGGGATAAGTGAGGGCTGCCCGTGCAGGGCCAGCACTAAGGGGCCAATGCTTTGCCAATGAGCAAATTTTCAGGCGCCCTGCGCTGGCAGCCCACTGGGGGCCCTAAGGCTACGGGCCCTAAGTGGGCCCATAAAACGCCATTGCGGACCTGTTTGCTGGGATACTATAAATTGGCTATACATACACATAACATAAGACAGACTACATAACTACTTTGCATAATAACTCTGCATGGTATTGTGCAAAAGAGGCATTTAATGTTAAGAAGCAAATAGTGCAATTTGATTCGTGTCAAGGAATCTGGCTACAGTTGTCGTATTCCTCTTGTTAAGCCACTCCTGAACCACAGACAATGTCAGAGGCGTCTTACCAGCCAACTCACCAGACCTGAACCCCATAGAGAATCTATGGGGTATTGTCAAGAGGAAAATGAGAAACAAGAGACCAAAAAAATGCAAATGAGCTGAAGGCGACTGTCAAAGAAACCTGGGCTTCCATACCATATCACCTCCATGTCACATCGAATTGAGGCAGTAATTAAAGCAAAAGGAGCCGCTACCAAGTATTTAGTACATATACAGTAAATGAACATATACTTTCCAGAAAGCCAACAATTCACTAAAAATGATTTTTTATTTTATTGGTCTTATGAAGTATTCTAATTTGTTGAGATAGTGAATTGGTGGGGTTTTGTTAAATGTGAGCCAAAATCATCACAATTTAAAGAACCAAAGACTTAAACTACTTCAGTCTGTGTGCAATGAATTTATTTAATACACTAGTTTCACAATTTGAGTTGAATTACTGAAATAAATGAAATGAAAGTCATTCAGAGCAGAGGCCTGTACACTTCCTACTAATTGCTGACTTTTGTAACCTTCAGAAAATTTTGTTGTAATCTTTTTCCATGGTACAGTCATTGTTGTTCTCTAATTTTGATCAGTGTGTTTTCTGCAAAATAATGTTTTTTGTTGAAAAAGGTTATTTTGTGGAAAAGGTGTTCTGGTAGCATAGTATAGACAGGACAAAAACTCCTTCAACTGTTGAGCAGTGAAGATGACATTATTTCAGAATTGTTCAATTGTTTATAAATTATTCTCTAATTTTGATCTCCAGTGTATATATATATATATATATATATATATACACATATATAAATATTCCTTCTTTTTTATTTATTATTTTTTTAAATCAGTGCAGAAGTACTACACTAACACTATTGCCCTTGTCTGACCTTGCAAACATATATATATATATATTCCTTCTTTTTTATTTTTATTTTTATTTTTTTTTTTAAATCAGTGCAGAAGTACTACACTAACACTATTGCCCTTGTCTGACCTTCCCATGATTTCCTTTGCATGTGTGATTGTTGTGCTTTTCACAGAGGTTGTACGGCATTCAAATGGGAAAAAAGCAAATGGTATTTGATGTCCAAGTCTTAACTGACTTACTCTTTTATGAACCTCTCTCTTTTTCTTTTTCTTGCTCACTCACTTAGTTACAAGCATCACATCTGCTTGACAAGTGTAAGAGTTGGATGAGTCACTTTTATCTTAAAGGTAACTGACAATAAAATATCAGGCTTGCCCATGCAGAGTGATTCTCAGTCAGTAGGAATACCTAACCATATTTCTGTCATGACAACTCTTGAAAAGATTGGCATGCTGCGGCACAGCAAGTACCGAGACATGCTGCTGTAAGCATGTAAGAAATACTGCTGCTGGCTACTGATACAGGAAAGAACCAATCGGCTATGCCATGTGATTATGGTGTCATGTTGTCAGATTGAGTTAGACCCATCAGACTACATTCTAGAGTTTCGTGCCAGAACTCTGTATATAATGTCTTTTGAAACAAACTGTCCTTACACGTTAATCAACCCGTGGGACTGAGAAATACTGGCACCTGCACAACACAGAGCATTTGGCAGATACCATACAAAACTTTCATGCAAACAAAGAATTATGTCTTTGTATTTTAAAGAGACAGTAAGGGATGTTAGCTGTTTAACTAACCTTCTCTGTCCAAAACTGATTCATGTTTCAAAAGATCTTTCGCCAACCCAAGTGTTTAAAATGACTGACAAGCACAGAGCGCCTTAAAAAGAGTGGTAATTTAGCACAGAGCACATTTTACAGTGGTATTTTAAGGCATTGAGAAGTATTTTTAGGTATACTTCTAATGAAATGTAAAATATGTTATAAGTACCTTCCAGCATCACATGCTTCCTTCACAGAGAATGCAGCTCTATTGCAGGTGAAACAAGTTTCAAGACTGCAGACTAAAAAAGTGAAAGTACTGATTCACACACACACACACACACACACACACACACACACAAAAGAAACACACCAAGTTGTGCATGCTGTGTATTTTTATGCTTGCAACACTTTTATTTATTTATTTGCTTGCTTGCTTGCTTGTTTGTTTGTTTGCTTTCTGTTTACAGAGTTCTCAGTGTTCTCATTTTAAATGTAGTAAACATTTCATTAATTGTCTTGTGCTGGGGGTGAAAAGACAGACGCAGTAGGAGTGACATCAGTCCTTGTGGAGGCTTTTACTTTTAAAGTAAACATGTGACCCTTTTAGATTTTGTATGACATTTGTATTTAAAATGACATATTTGATGGAGAAACAGGATATTCAATGGCAGGGCAAAAAATTTGCATTACATATAATGGGAGCAATGTGGTTGATAGGGACGGACTGAAAATTTAAGAGAAATTTGTGAAAAAAGAAAAGAAAAGGTTGTTTCTTTATATATTCTATAAAGAAGTTAGAAGGTATTGCTGGGGGAAATTGTATTTTGCTTAGATTTGGAGATATCAGTTATCAGAGTATCAACTTTGTCTCAGATGTTTCCCATAAAATCCTTTATGAAAAAGAAAACAGCATAGAATATGACATTCTATGAAATAGATGTGAAGGGTATTTCTCAGAATGTTAGTTGTAAGTTAATTTTGAGATGACTGATCGTTTGGTTGTACACTTTAGTATATTGATTAATCTGAGCAGATATATTATTTATTCAATATTTTTTTAAAACTTTCATTCAGACAGTTTAATTACATTGCTGTCTTGCAGACACAGCTGAGGTGTTACAGGGTCTAATTTATTTATTTATTTATTTTTTGTCCTATGACAAATAACCAATAAAATAAACAATTTACATATCATAGAATAAATGTCCTTATATTAAAATTTTAAAAATAAAAATTGTTCTGGCTCCTTCAAGTTTATAATGACAATGGGCAAGTCTCTTCATCAGTCCAAAACAAGTCCAATAAAGAGCATTTATTCACAGTAAAAAAAAAAAGTGCCTCACTCGGCTCCAGGGGGTGAATAAAGACAGATGCATTTTTTTTTTTAAATATCCACATTTAAAACATAATAATCACTTTAATCTAGTTTGCACTAGTAGTTGTACATGGAAGCAGCTCCAGCTGAATGACTTAGGACTTATGAGTTGTGCATGCACCTGTGAGTCTTGTGAAAACCAGTCTTTGTTTACAGAAGCAAAGGAAGCAAAGTTTCCTTTCTTTAGCAAAGGAAAACCTATTGACAATTTTTTTTTTTTTTTTTTTACAAATCTTCATTTTGTACTTCTAATTCATGGCCGTTGTTTGGATCTCTCTACTGCGCATCTGCGTCCATCACTTCTGAGCAGTACATGCACAACCCCGACGTCCTATGTCATCTGCCCAGACTGGCTTCCATGTACTGTTAGCACAAGCTAGAGAAAATTGATTACTACTACTACTACTAACTTATTTTCGACTGATGAAGATAAACACCTGCCCATTGCCATTATAAAGCTTGGAGGAGTCAGAACAATTTTAATATAACTCTGATTACATTTGTCTGAAAGAAGTCATATACACCTAGAATGCCTTGATGGTGAGTAAATAATGGGCTAATTTTCCATCATGGGAAGTCTGCAGCACATGCAACACAAGGGAATACTGACAATTTTTGTAAGAAATGTCAGTTCTTCAAGAGTTAGTAATATCTTTAAGGTCAGGACAGCAGTCCAAAACACAGTGCCCTAAAATCATCTACACATGGTTGAAATTGACTGGTGCACTCCACTGACTTGGAAAAGGTCTCAAAAGTATATGACTGTGTATTGCTTCCATGTCATAACTTGTCTAAGCAACAGGGCTTTGGAGAGCAGATGATATCCTCTCATAATTGTGCACAATGACAGCACCACTGAAACAGATGCTGGCTATCTAGAAGTAAATGCCAGTTAGCTATGATTGTAACTCTTGTGGGAATACTAAATCAAAGTAATTATTTAGCAGGCATGATCTTTCGGAAGCCACACTATGTGAAGTCATGCAATTAAGAAATCATTGGAATATTCCATTGGGTATATGACCGGTAATGTGATGTGGTGTTTCATATGGCATGACATCTTCATAAAATGTAATGGATTGAACTGCAGGTTCTTGCGTTTGGAGTGTATTTTAAAGCACATTAATTAATGTATTTTTGTTACAAAAGACAGACAAATAGCAACAGACAAAGCAAATGGTGACATAAGCCTCATAAAAGGGGAGTTGTCAACATTTCCGGAGCCACTTTATACCCTTGTGGCTTGATTTGCTAAGATACCACAAAACACAGATTTCCAAAGAATTAAAACATATTCAGACAAAGATTTTAGGCCCATTTAGATTTGTTGCATTGTAGCCTCATTTCAATGGCAGTTAAGTTTTCAACCATTATTATTTTCAACCAACAAACTATACCGAGTTAAAGAAACTTAATAATCTGTAACATAAACACCAATTTTTAAGTTGATCACTCAAAAAAATTGTCACTACAACCAATTAATCTCATCTATTACAGTTCACATCCACATCTATGATAGCAGTCATGGACAGCACATTCCAGGGCCAAGTTTATGGCGGGGCCCCCTCCCTGACCACAATAGTGGACAAAGGTTTGCTATTTGGATTGGAGCTTGGTGAACTAACATAAGCAAACTGTTCAAAGCCATCAGATAAAGATGCCAGGACAGATGCCAGACACCTGCCAGACACAGGGCAAGAAGAAGACCCTTGGTACAAAGCCTGCTTCCGTCCTGGGAAGGACAGAACGTTATTGGTCAAAACGCAGTTTCTGCCCTCCACCCACCTTAAGACTGATTTCTAAGGTTTGGCCTGTGATGGTCTATTCAAATCCATTCATAAATATGTTTTCAAAACTGGAACTAATGCAAACCACAACACACACACCTTATACTTATTCAGAGAAATAAGTATTCTTAGTGACAGCGATGTGTAGTGCAACATCTTCCACAAACTCAGCTGTTACTGGAAAAATGTATGCATGCATGACAGTTCAATCGTTTCCCATCATGTTTGGACTTAATGCGTTCGTAACAATGTCAAATGTATTCTTGTTGTGTTTTGGAAAAAGTGAGAAATGCACCGGTAAACCTTCAGTGACACTTTTCTAACTTTGTGTTTGGACTATGTAAATAAATTCCACAAGAGGGGTGGGCCACCTCATGTTCCCCCCACTCCGATGGAACCAGCCAATCACAGCATGGAAATGAAGAAGCACCAAATCTCCTCCTGCTTCAACTCTGCGATATCCCAAGGAGAGGCGACCAAAATTTCTGACATGTCAGAAATTCATCCGACCGTCCGATTGCTGGTCAGGAGAGGTTAATCGCTTCTTGTTTCCCCCTGCACACTGCATGAACACTGCACGTCAAACGACGCATGACAAAGGTGAAATTCGGCTCGATTTAAAAAAAAGAGTCGCACAAGTCAGAATTTGGCTCAAAATCGTACAAAAAACGCATAGTGTATGCCCGGCTTTAGGAAAGCGACGCCAATAGATTACCATTTTGAGTCTGCAGCCCGCAAGACTGAGACAATAACAGATACCTGTAATGAGTCTGAGTCCCGTAAGGGAAGAGGCAATAATAGCTACACTGTTCTGAGTCTCCGGCCTGCAAGGGAAGCGACACTAACAGTAACACCCCGTTCGGAGTCTACTGTCCAGGGAGGCAGAAACAGATGCTCCAAGCTTCGAGTATCCCACTTTGAGGCAGCAACAGACATAACCATGTTCTGAGCCTCCAGCCTGTGAGGAAAGAGATACTTTACATTCAGAGTCTTCATCCAGCGAGACAACAACAGATCCAGCACGTCCTGAGTCTCCTTCCGAGAGAGACAAAGCGGATTGACCAAGTTCTGAGTCTCTAGCCCAGAGAGGCAGAAAACACACAGACATTTGCAGGTACTTTTGCTTGCGTGTTCCAAGCTAAGGGCCTTCAGCACCTACACCAGGGCCATTATTTGTTTCAGAGTAGCAACAGTTTATCTTTCCATGAGATAACATAGCTCTGACATAGCAACACTGAATCACTTGTATTTTTATGCATCTTATGCACTTTATGCCTTTTCCATTCATGGTATTCATTTAGTAGTCGTTAATTACTCGTCTATCTTTTGTTAATAAAATTTATTTTATTACACTTGTGTCTTCCTTGTGTTGATAATACAGTGAGAGGTTAGACAAGTTAGAGGTCCCACCAATCTTTCTTCTGTGATATACTCATAAGTGCACATTAAGTGACACATGATCCAAGAATCAAAATGTCACCTGTGACACGAGTATCCATCACTACACTATTTCGCCCCCTTAGGTTGGCGAAAGCAAAATTCACTACATAGCACATACTAAATATAACTTATTTAACTTGAATATTAAATGAACAAATAAGATGTTATTTTTTCACTAGCATTAGCTCTCTTCTGCACAATGGTAACCACAAAAACGTTACAGAAACTCTTTTTAAAGGGATGCTGGGAACTATGAAGTTACAACAACTTAAATTTTAAATTAAAGAAGAAATTTAATTTACACACAATATTAAGTTAATGTAATGATCAACATTATAATGTCAGCTGAAATCAACAAAATCATGTTTGAAACATTAAACAGTTTAATAAAATCCATAAATTATAAATGAAATTTTTAATTCAACCATGCATTTAAATATGATGGTAGATCAGCATAAAATAGAGACAATATAAATACTTTACTTTTTTTTCAGAATATAATTGTAAACAAATAGAAAAATATAAATATAACTTCTTATATAATAAATATACACAGTACACAAATATATAGTATGTAAACATAAACTTTTATTTTGGATGCGATTAATCGCGATTAATCGTTTGACAGCACTACTTACTGTACATCAACAGTTGTCTCAGACTTCTATTGGTTGTAAGAAACATGCTAAACTAACCTTTTTTTACCCTTAACAAGACAGAATGAAAAATAAGACAAGCATGTGAGAGGAGCTGGGTTATTCTGTATCTAAACATAAAGAGAAATGCGGATTTATCTTCTGTTCCTTTATTTTCAGCTCCTCCTCTGCAGCAGAAATGCAAGTACACCCACATTTTGCATTGTGAGGAAAGAAGATGCCTGTAATCTCCAGTAGATGCACAGTTAGCGCCAACAGCTGCTAAGAATAGACTCACCCTACCTTTAAAGTGCTATCATTGTACTTTTCCCTTTCCTCCTTTTTCTTTTTATTGAAAAGAAAAATCACAAATTAGATTACTTTAATAGTTGTTTCTCTTATGAAGCCACAATATTAAATGGGCAAATTGAGATTTTATTTTTTTCCTTCAGGAAAGATCTATCTTTGAACAAACACAGACATTTCTCATTCAATCTTCCAAAACCAAATGATGGTACATTGCTGCCAATGCTAAAGTAATATTTCACTCAAAAAATATTATTATTAATATTATTATTATTATTATTATTAAATAAAATTTACAATAAAAATCTACCTATAGCTCTTTCCCTTACCTTGACAATTCATAGTGATGGTCAAACTAAAAAAAACATAAATGTTTGTTTTTGACTGACAATGGAGATGATAGAGGCATATGAAACTTGGAAAAAATACTCATTATTTTTGCAGTTCAGTTTGGTGCCACTTGAGCTGCAGAAATGACACACTTATTTGTTTCATGCAAAACATGCTGCAACAAAATAACCCAATACACAGAATCACACAATCTAACTAGAATAAACTCACAGCTCAGAGCTTGAGAATGGTGCACATTAGCATTCACAACACCTCTCTAGGTGTTAAAACAAAATTCATAATATCTCTCGTAGAGAACACTGTGTGTTTCACATTTACATAAACTATTATATCCTCGACAAAAAGTAAGTCATGGCGTTACCACCTACGTGATATCTGCCACTTCCAGAATCCTCAATTTCAAGAGTAATACAATACATAAATCAGGCCTCCAGATTTGCTTGTCTTTTTAGTCTCCTAAATACATCACCATTGGTTCATTGTCATAGTGACTCACTGTGTTCCAACCATCTGCTCCACTCTGTCATGCTAACTTTTTTGGCAGCATCACTCAAACATGTTGTCTTTGTGACAAGTCTATGATTGCTTGAAGTGTAGCTTGTTTTGCTCTAGGGCATTAAAATTGATTTTGAACTTGTAAGCAAGGAACAATATCATGTGAAAATGGTTTTATGCTCTATAGTATAGATTATGAAAAAACTATGTAAACACCACAGTCATATAAAACCTGCTTCACTTTGTGAACAGGCTGTAAGACAATTTGCTGCACTGTAAATTGTGTAGTTGAAGACAGGACCGACTCGTTTTGCTAAATCAGAAGATGATACAGACCTTGCTCCCTACTGTGAGGCCCAGACTACCTACAAAACCCTTGGATATTCAGGTCTGACATCACTGTTGGAGGGTGAGCCACCTGCCATGTTTAGTGGAATGATCCAGCATTGCGTGGGGTGTTAGAATGACTCATGTGTGATTCAGACGTGGACCAACAGGCACAGTGAAGTGCGCATAGCATGTCCCCATTCAGCAATCAGACCTGATTCTCTCATATTAACTTGAGTGATACAGTTTAGCTAAAAAATTATCCCAACATTCTTAAGGTTTATGTGATATTATAAACATTTTTCTTTGTTTGTATATTTGCTTTGAAATAGCTTAAATAGTTTAAATGGTGATTTATTATCAATCAAAGAGAACATAATTTAAAACAAACAGTTATTGTTGCCAAGTAGAATGACATGCTTAACGCACATACTGTACATACAAACACACACATACATACATACATATATAATTTGAATAATTTGGTAGAAATAAGACATGCTACTTATCAAAGATTTATCTTTATTTTGTAATAGGCATAAAAAGACACTTTTAAACAATAATTTTATGAATACATTTTAATAATATACAATGTAGTTTTGTTTCAAACAGGTTCAATAAACTATGCTAAAAGAGCCTACCCACAAGTCTCTATGATATTCTGGTCATTTGGGTCTCTCTTTCAAGATTGGTCTACATTTTTCTAGGCCTATGAAAAAAAAATACAGATCTTTAAATGTAACACCTCTCACAAAAAGTGACAAGATTTGAGACATCATTCATATCTGTAGCAAAAACAATACACATGAATTAGAACTTGATTCATTGTTAACTAACTCTATTGTTGTTACAGCTGTTACAGTGTAAAAGAGAATTGTGGACAGAAGATCAAATATTGCATTTGTTCTATCCTGTTGTGTGTGTGTCTGTGTGTCTGTGTGTGTGCACCTGGTATTTATCATGTTATGGGGACCAAATGTCCCCACAAGGATAGTAAACCTAGTAAATTTTGACCTTGTGGGGACATTTGTGAGGTCCCCATGAGGAAACAGGCTTATAAATCATACAGAATGCATTTTTTTTGATGAAGTAAAAGTATGCACAGTATCCTGTGAGGGCTAGGTTTAGGTGTAGGGCAATAAAAAAATATGGTTTGTACAGTATAAAAACCATTACACCTATGCAATGTCCCCATAAAACATGGAAACGTGTGTGTGTGTGTGTGTGTGTGTGTGTGTGCTGGAATTCATGATGCCATAGTTATACAGTATCTCACAGAAGCAAGTACACTCCTCACATTTTTGTAAATATTTTATTATATATTTTCATGTAACAACACTAAAAAAAATTATACTTTGCTACAATGCAAAGCAGTGAGTGTACAGCTTGTATAACTTTAAATTTGCTGTAACCTCAAAATAACTTAACACACCGCCATAAATGTCTAAACCGCTTGCCACAAAAGTGAGTACACCCCTAAGTGAAAATGTCCAAATTGGGCCCAAAATGTCAATATTTTGTGTGGCCACCATTATTTTCCAACACTACCTTAACTTTCTTGGGCATGGAATTCACCAGAGCTTCCACTGGCTGCCACTGGAGTCCTCTTCCACTCCTCCATGACGACATCACGGAGCTGGTGCATGTTAGAGACGTGGCGCTCCTCCACCTTCCATTTGAGGATGCCCCACAGATGCTCAATAGGGTTTAGGTCTGGAGACATGATTGGCCAGTCCATCACCTTTACCCTCAACTTCTTTAGCAAGGCAGTGGTCATCTTGGAGGTGTGTTTGGGGCTGTTATCATGTTGGAATATTGCCATGCGGCCCAGTCTCTGAAGGGAGGGGATCATGCTCTGCTTCAGTATGTCACAGTGCATGTTGGCATTCATGGTTCCCTCAATAAACTGTAGCTCCCCAGTGCCGGCAGCCCTCATGCAGCCCCAGACCGTTACACTCCCATCACCATGCTTGGCTGTAGGCAAGACATGTAGTCTTTGTATACCCCACCTGGTTGCCGCCACACATGCTTGACACCATCTGAACCAAATAAGTTTATCTTGGTCTCATCAGACCACAGGACATGGTTCCAGTAATCCATGTCCTTAGTCTGCTTGTCTTCAGCAAACTGTTTGCAGGCTTTCTTGTGCATCATCTTTAGAAGAGGCTTCCTTCTGGGACAACAGCCATGCAGACCAATTTGATGCAGTGTGTGGCGTATGATCTGAGCACTGACAGGCTGACCCCCCACCCCTTCAACCTCTGCAGCAATGCTGGTAGCACTCATGCGTCTATTTCCCAAACACAACCTCTGAATATGACGCTGAGCATGTCCACTCAACTTGTTTGGTTGACCATGGCCAGGCCTGTTAAACCACTGTATGGTCTTGGCCACCATGCTGCAGCTCAGTTTCAGGGTCTTGACAATCTTCTTATAGCCCATGCCATCTTTATGTAGAGCAACAATTATTTTTTTCAGATCCTCAGAGAGTTCTTTGCCATGAGGTGCCATGTTGAACTTCCAGTGACCAGTATGAGAGCGTGAGAGCGATAACACCAAATTTAACACACCTGCTCCCCCTTCACAACTGAGACCTTGTAACACTAACAAGTCACATGACAGCGGGGAGAGAAAATGGCTAATTGGGCCCAATTTGAACATTTTCACTTAGGGGTGTACTCACTTTTGTGGCCAAAAGTCATTAGTGACTGTGTGTTCAGTTATTTTTAGGGGACAGCAAATTTACACTGTTATACAAGCTGTACACTCACTACTTTACATTGTAACAAAGTGTAATTTCTTCAGTGTTGTCACATAAAAAGATATAATAAGATTATTACAAAATGTGAGGGGTGTACTCACTTCTGTGAGCTACTATATACTTATAATAGCAAAATTAGTATAATGAACAAATTAGTTCAAAAATGCCCAAATTAGTCATTGTGACTAATCGTCCTATGGAACATTAAGGTTTTGGTTAGATTACCCCTACCTAAACATTTCATATAGCAGCTGGAACTTCCTTATATAACAGTTTAATACTGAAAATATATTTAAAAGTCAATTATCAATTCAATTATCGGATAAAAACTATTTCAAAAACAGCTTGTCTGACATCAGTCTACAGTTCAGAATATTTGTATTCTCTAAATGTCTCAAATCATTGGAAAACACGTCCTCATAGATACATTTACTGCTTTTCCAGGAGAAGTCCTGAGAAAAAAAAACTGGGAATTTTTACTGGAAAAAAAAAACAGATAAACAGTAAGTGCCAAACATACAGGAACCCTCAGCCATATCTCATGACAGATGGCCTGATAATGCCACAACAATGACAAGCATTGTAACTCAGTGCCACACCACTGTCAGAGGAGAGCTTGCTGTAAAACTTTCTATTGTTTCCTACCATAAATATGTAGTAGCATCTGGTTTTGATTAAAGGTCCTTCTGTGCTAAACCATTAAAAAGCCCAGATTAGTGGCACTGGGGAAGAAGATATGGAGCACTCCAAAGTAAGATTATGCCAGGCAACAGGGTAGCCCAGAGCATGCACATTTGCAGCCTTTTCTTCCTGCGGCAAGAAGTCCCATCAAGCATTATTGGTAAGCAGCTCTCAGAAGAGCTCTGCAGAGGCTTCCTTCACTCCAGGTTGGTAATAGTGGGCTTCCACCCCAATCAGGCTCCATAAACAAGGAGGCACTGAGGAGGGAAGGCACTGGACCAGCCAATTAATGAAGGCTTATGCCGGGAGGATGCATGGAGCTGCAGTGGGATAAAGTCAGCATTGTTTTCAGCAGTTAGATGTGGTTCCAGTGTTATGGCGGGCAGGATGTAGTCTGGGTGCTAGTCAGTCTATGGCAAACCAGGCAGCACAAACCAAATAATTTTAAGCATGTACATATACAGCGTAAACTGTTGTCAAGGGTAAAATGTTTGCACAGCAATTGTAGAAATGTCTACTTACTTGAAGAAAATGTGAGTGGTGTTTGCTAAAATGGATGTGCAGCAAGGAAGTAGATAGGAGGTAGTTTGAGTGGCTTAAGTATTTTGCTATGTAGTTGATAGGGTGTTATGGTGATTTTCAGCGTATTGCTATATAGTAAGTGTTCAGTGTCTTCAATAAACTAGGACATTGCTATGTGGTTGCTAGGGTGTTGCACATATTTTAGCTTGTTGCTATGTGGTTGCTAAAGTGCCCTAGCTAGTTGCAAGGGCATTACCTTGGTTAGTTTCAAGGTGCTTTCTTACTAGTCTAAGCTAAAAGAGCATACCCACAAGTCTCTTTGATATTCTGGTCATTTGGGTCTCTCTTTCAAGGTTGGTCTATAGTATTTTTTAGGCCTTATTACTTTTTTCAAATAAATCATATTTTAGGATGTGCTAGTACCTATAGTACCTATAGTAGTGATTTGCTCAGATCAGTTACATTAGTGTGAACAATAATAATCTAAAGCATCACCAATTACACATCAAATCAACTTTGGACTTACAGTGTTATGTCATACACTTGGATGTGCAACCATGTCAATTAAAGGAACACTCCACTTTTTTTGCAAATAGGCTCATTTTTCAACTCCCCCAGAGTTAAATAGATGAGTTTTACCGTTTTCGAATCCATCCAGCCGATCTCCGGTTCTCCCGGTAGCCCTTTTAGCATAGCTTAGCATAAATCATTGAATCGGATTAGACCATTAGCATCACGCTCAAAAACGACCAAAGACTTTCGATATTTTTCCTATTTAAATATTGGCTCTTCTGTAGTTACATCATGTACTAAGACCAGCAGAAAAATAAAAGTTGCAATTTTCTAGGCTGATATGACTAGGAACTATACTCTCGTTCCGGCGTAATAATCTAGAAAATTTGCTGCCGTACTATGTGTGCACAGGCGCAATGATACTACGCAGCACCTGAAAATAGGCTAACTTCCGTCAACAAACCAACGTGACCCACCAGCTTGCACAGGGAGCGTGCATCGCAACTATGGAAACATTTGTGAGAGACGATTCAGAAGATATTTACTTTGGTGCAGATCCTGAACCGTATCTGTTTGAACCGGAATACACTGAAAATGAACTTTTGGAACGCGAAAGGAAAGAAAGTGTGTCGGAACAGAAGGGAGGAGGACAGCCGATTCGAATTTGGTGCAAATGTGGGGCTTGCCAGCCCATGCCGACCGAAAGTAAGTGCCTGTGTTGTAGAGAGTTACATACAATTACATTTTGGGAAAATGCTGATTGTGAAACCAGCGACAGTGATTCAAGTGACCCTCCTCCTTCTAAATCAATGTAGTATTGTATTTTGGACCACATAAACTGTACATAAACAGTTTAACTGTACTTAATAAACTGCACCTAATGGTCAAGCTAATCTGACTGCATTTCACATGTAGCGTCAAAAGCAGTGCTTTTCAAACAAACTAAAAATAATAATGTTCCACTTACAGTCATGGATGATAATCCATTTGGGTCCTGTCTGTAATCTGAAGATAGCTGGGATGGCCGTATCCTTTAGACACCGTGACCGTACTATGGTACGGGTAACACTGTCTATGTTTTCCAAATAGTCATCTGGTCCAAAATGCTGTGAGCAAACACGCCGTTTTTTGATCGATCCTACTGGTGTTTTTAAATCTATGTTCAGAGCAGTCAGCCATTGATTGTTACGTACCTTGTTTTTCGTTGGAATTTTATGAAACATGATAGTACACCTTCGACTTACTATCACAGCCCTTGACAACGTACATAGCCATGACTAATTGCACACAGGTAAATCCAGCCTCTCATCAAATTGCCGACTGAAACTAGTGCCGAATCACGTTGGAAGTTACCCAGCTGGGGACTACATTCAGGCGCTGCGTAGTATCATTGCGCCTGTGCACACATAGTACGGCAGCAAATTTTCTTGATTATTACGCCGGAACGAGAGTATAGTTCCTAGTCATATCAGCCTGGAAAATCACAACTTTTATTTTTCTGCTGGTCTTAGTACACGGTGTCACTACAGAAGAGTCAAGATTTAAATAGGAAATAATATCGAAAGTCTTTGGTCGTTTTTGAGCGCGACACTAATGGTCTAATCCGATTCAATGATTTATGCTAAGCTATGCTAAAAGGGCTACCGGGAGAACCGGAGATCGGCTGGATGGATTCGAAAATGGTAAAACTCATCTATTTAACTCTGGGGGAGTTGGAAAATGAGCCTATTTGCAAAAAAAGTGGAGTGTTCCTTTAAAATCAAACAAACAATCTACAGACTTTGAAAGGTAGTAATGTTTGACAGTAGTGTTTCAAGTGTAATATATTTCAACACTGACTCTAAAAAGGAGATAAGCCTGTTTTAGCAACACGTCTGCAAATATCTCCAATGCGTCAAGAGTAGAAAGAACCTTTTTCACAGGTTACATTTATAGCGCCTAGTGTGAATCTTGTGACAGTTTTCATTCTGATGTAAAGGGTAAAATCAATGCAGAGAAGATTTTTCACAATCGAAGACCAAGCCAAGCAATTATGAAGCAGCAATAAAACTGAGCAGCAGCAGACAGTACGAAAAGAAAAAAAAATGTGGTAGAAAGCCTGAAAGAGGTGAAAATTTCTTCTGAACCCTAAAACTACCTCATCTGTCATCATAGTAAGAGTGCTTAAACTTTAATCTTTTCACTGACTTCACAAGGTGTCAAAGTTACAGAAAAACTGTCAGGAAATTAATTGGCACACCACAAAAAAAAGAAAGAAAGAAAGAAAGAAAGAAAGAAAGAAAGAGAAGAAAAGGTACAGTTTAGCATTGTTTTAAATATGTTGTGTCTCATAACAAATTTGTACATACAGAGAGATATAAACTTTTGAATATGATAATGATGTGTTCATTTTCCTTTTTAAAAAAAAAAAAATTAGACAAAAATATATGTCTTACTACACTAGCAACAACTACAAAAAGTGACAGTAATACCCATTTCAAAATAATAATAAAACTAAAACGACTAATTTTGCCAGTTACATTAAAAATTATTGTTTTAATCTAATGAGTTTAAAGGGATAGTTCACCCAAAAAAAAAAAATTCTGTTATTAATTACTCATCCTAATGTCGTTCCAAACCCATAAGACCTTCGTTCATCTTCGGAAGACAAATTAAGTAATTTTTTTTTTTTATAAAATCCGAGAGCTCTTTGACCTTGCACAGACCACAGACAGCAAGGGTCCTACCACGTTCGAGGTCCAGAAAGGTACAAAGACCATGTGACATCAGTGATATAACTGTAATTTTACGAAGCTACGAGAATCCTTTTTGTGCGCAAAAAAAACTAAAATAACTTTATTCAACAATTCCTCTGCCCCGCGCCACCCTAGCATCAATTTGCAGAGTACCACAACGCATATGTGCGCTTTGATCTGCACACAAACAACATATGCACGTGGTGCTGCTGATGTAAAACATGCACGCGCTGCACCTTGTTTACGGTCAGAGGAAAGCACATGCATACACCATGGTATTCTCCAAAATGGCACTAGGCTGATGCAGAATTGTTGAATAAAGTTCTTATTTTAGTTTTTTTTTTTATATATACCTTTCTGGACCTTAAACGTGGTAGCACTCTTGGTGCAGGGGTTGGGTGATGGGGGTCAGAGAGCTCTAGATTTCAACAAAAATATCTTAATTTGTGTTCTGAAAATGAATGAAGGTCTTATGGGTTTGAAATGACATGAGGGTGAGTAATTAATGACAGAATTGTTCATTTTTGGGTGAACTAAGGCTTTCTGTTGTGATAAAAAGAGATAAGAAGAAGAAGAAGAAGAAGAAGTAGAAGAAAAGCTAAAACTAAAAAAGAAAGTAATAATAATAAGAAGAATTGGGATCAAATATTACCTGAACATGTTTTTGCTCTGCAAATTCTGTGAAATCTATTTTTATATGTTTATTTCATGCAAGGTCACCCATGCAATTTCGCTCTCTGAAATGTGCTTCTTATCACTATGGCACTCAAACACTATACTATGCCATCACATTATACCACAAATATGTGAAAATGTATGTTTTACCTTTGCTGGCTGCTGAAATGCCATCATATCTTATTCACACAGCAGAACGAAAGTACAGAAAAATCTGTGATTATACACTGTATCTAGTAATCCCACGTGATTCAAGTGAACAATAAACTGTAATTAAGTTACAGTCCAAATTAAGTTTTATTATGGAAGAGATTAATTAAGACACTGTTTTAGGTCACGTTCATTTATCATTCTCACTGTATTCTTTCTGTCATGTAATAATTCTTCACAAAGAAATCTGTGTTTTGAAAAGATGCAACAATATTGCTGGTGACCATTTATGATTCCAGCTGGATAAAAACAAAGATCAACTCTTAAATCAGCAAATAAAATCATATCTATAAATTTATTATCCATACATACATCTAGATGAAGCAACAAAATGCCCACCAGACACTTTTGAGTGGAGGGGAGACATAGTGATAATGCCAATCAGTAGACATGGGGTTGGTTAAGGAGGCCATGTTGAACAAAGGTCAGTGGGCATTTTGATCAAAATGGCAGGATAACACCCTTACTCTTTTTCAAAGACATACTGGAATTTTTATGACCACAAAGACTCAGTTTAATGTCTGATACCAAAATATGCTTTTTAACAGTATAGTATTCTCATCATTATACTGGGGCATCATGACTCACAGAGACCGCAAGGTGAGCACCCCCTGCTGGCCCTACTTGCACATCTTTTAGCAGCAGCCTTTCTCAAAAAGCCTCTTATCCAGGTACTGATCAGGCTGAAACATGCTTACTTTCAGTGGGTGACCAGGTGTATGATAGCTGTTGGCTTATGAGTCTGTTTCAGAAATTGAATTGTTAATAAAATGCTAAATAATCAGTCAGCCCAATTTGTGAACTGGTTATTCATTGAAAAGCACTGACTCAAAAGAATGATTTACTTGAAAATCAATCAACACTGTGCCTTGTGAGCAAATTTTCACTCTACACAAAGCAATGTCTAGCAAATTTCAAAAAAGAAAAAAAAATTACAGATAGAAAGTTCAGCTTGTTTTCCATTCTTAGAAGCATAATTTAATAATGACCTGATTTCCAGATGTTCGGTAAATGAGGGAGCCCTGCACCTTTAAACAGCAGACCAATATCTGTAATCTCATAATGGACAAATAAAAAAAAATGCTGTGTCTGCAATGTGTTGAAAGACGCAAAACAGAAAATGGTCGTTATCCACTGACAATGTTGTTGGAATATTTTGGAAGTAACTGTTACAAATGAGGCTCCCGCATTGCCTCTCTCGCACCATCAGAGGGAGCCTTCACCCGAGTACTAGTCTGTCAATTCGAACTCCATTTCCCATGTGCCTCATGCCTAGGACTGATCACACCTCAGCTGCAGCCAATCAACTCGCTCATATAAGCGGCCTGTTTCCTGTTCTTGTCTTGTTCCTGTCTTGATTTGCCATGGTGATCATTTCTGAGCGTTTTTCCTGGATTGCCTTTTTGTTATTACTCGGACTGTTACTCTCGTTTTGATACTAGCTGCCAGCCCTGACCCTTTTGCCTGTTTTTTGGACTCTGATTCTAAGGGAGGGTTACAGAGGACTTCGAGAACCACCATAGACCGCGGGCCGAGCGGCCACTCATGACCGCTCCCCAACCGGTGAGGGACGCATCCGTCACTAGTGTCACATGCATCGTGGTCAAATCCCACACCACGCCTAGATAAGTGGTCCTCTGTAATGGATAGCACACTGTTCTCATGTGGGCAAGCACGACATCTCGATGTCGAGCCGCCAACTGCTCTGAGTGAGCTAGAATCAACCAATTGTCAATGTAGTTTAGTATGCGGATGCCCTGAAGTCGCAGGGGAGCCAGGCCGAAAGGAAGAACTTGATATTGGTAAGCTTCGCCCCTGAAAGCAAACCTCAGGAACTTCCTGTGATGAGGAAGGATGGAGACATGGAAGTAGGCGTCTTTTAGATCTATAGATCTATCAATCTATAAACCAGTCCTCGGACCTGATTTGACACATAACTTGCTTGAGAGTTAACATCTTGAACTTCAATTTCTTTACTGAGTGGTTCAGACGACGCAGATCTAAAATGGGCCTCAAGCCTTCTTTGGAACGATGAAATACAGGCTGTAGAACCCGGCCTCACTCTCGTGAGGAGGGACCACCTCGATGGCCTCCTTCCTCAGGAGGGTGATTACGTCTTGTTCCATGATCAGAGCCTGTTCAGGGTCCACCAGAGTGGGAAAGACCCCATCGAAAGGTGGCGGTGGAGCGCCAAACTGGATGAAATATCTTTTCTCTACAGTAAGCAGGACCCATTGAGACACATTTGGCAATAGTTTCCACGCTGCTAATAGTCTACTAAGGGAACCAGCCTCTCGAGGCTGGCCTCTGGTGTTCCCTGAGCTGCTAGCTCAGTACCCTGTAACGTCGGACCGGCAGAGAAACTCCAAACTAACTGCTCTAGCGACCCCCGTAGAGGTGGCGAACCCCTCGGTTCCACTATGCAAGTGGATGGAGAAACCCAAGGTATTGGCTCGCAGGACACCTGTAATCCTGGCAGGGGTGGCAGACTGATCTCCTGAGGGCCCCAAGGAGAGACGGGCACCGGGTAATGCAGTGTTATCCGCTCGTCCCCGGGAGGGGCTGCCCTCAGCGGTCCTGACCTGTGACCGTTAGCTGAGGACCTCCTCGACTTAAGCACGACCCTCAGGTCAGGCCTAGACTTAGAAGCCCCGGCTTAGAGCATACCCTTTGCCCACCAGCCCTGATGTTGTGTGAAGGGCTTTGGAGGGCAAAGTCGGAGCCTTCAAAGACAATGCAACATCGGGAGAGAGAGAGATAGCTAGCTAGCATTTGCTCTACCCGGGGCATCGTCTTATAGCCCTTCTCATTCAACCCCGCCACATTCCCGTAATAGTCAGAGGCAGGGATGAACAAACGAGAAGAGAAGGGCCTTTTCCATGACCTCGACACCTCGGTGTGGAGGTCAGGAAAGAAGGGAAGACTCCGACGTGGATGTGGTGTCTTAGACAGCAGAAAGCGTTCATCTAGTCTGCTTTTCTGCGGCTCATGTTGTTTCTCAGTGGGCCAATCGATTTTTAACTTGGACACGAGTCACCACCTCCAGAAGCTCCTTGTACTGGGTCGACTGAGGGAGTGGTTCATCAGCGACACTCTCCTCATCCTCCTCTTCAGAGGAAGATAAGTGGACCACCAAGCCCGTTTCCCAGGGGGAAGGGCTTCCGACCCCTGAGAGCGGGCTGTCGATCTGGCGGGTGAGGAAGGAGATGGGGGTCACCCGTCTCCATTCCCTCCAGCAGATCGACTTGCCAGCATGACGGGGAACTCTGGTGAAGGCTCCCTCCTCAAAGAGAGCCTTCTGGGATCGGAGCACTCGCACTGGAATGTGATCACAGTGCGGGCAGCCAGCCCCCTCGAAGGCTGACGCACTGTGCTCTGATCCTAGGCAGACCACACAAAAACTGTGTGTATCCCCATCAGGAATGTAACGCTGACAGGGAGGAACACACAATTTGAAATGTGATCTGCCCTCACTCATTTGCTTGCCCTCTTTAAAAGGCATGTCACTCAAATAAAAGCTGTGCAAACTGGCACAAAAAAGCAGTGACAACACGACAAACACAGAGCGCTTCACTGAAAGACAGAAGCTGACGCCGTTGCCGGCGCACATGCATTTATAGCTTCTTGGTCGCTTACGTCACCCGCCTGTGATGTCACTCCCTTGTTTGATTGATTGGCTACACGTGAATTCAGAGCGTGGTTCGCCAAAGGCGTTTCCCAAAGTTTTTCAGACGCAGCGTAAGTAACCGAAGGGTTAGCTGTTTTGTCTCCATATTATTCACAACTGTTACTCCTCCCTCCTGGGAACTGACCCTGGAATCCGTCCCCCTCTGGCTTTGCTCATACGCTTGCCTTCTTCCTCCACTTACCCCGCATTTTGATAATGTAGCCTTTAATCAGTTGTCACTTGGAATATTGGCTCATTTTGATGGACAGTGAGAAGGCACCGGTGGGCCAATTTAATTGCTGTGTCAGCTGTGTGATATTCATCCTTTCAATTTCCCATAATGCACTTCATCTAGAGGTCAACTGTATTGAAATGGCTAAGATCCGTTCTGGGCAATGAAGTGTGGCTCACTCCTTAAACCTTGCAGTTGGAAGTCATTTGTGCATGTGTGCGATGGTTGTTGACCCCCTTACTACAGTTTCACAACCCCAAGATACTAGACCGCAGAGCTATAAAGAGATTAGTTATTTCAAGTAGATTAACAGAGCAGTATACTAGCATCCGTCACATGCAATGAGCCACTGTCCAGCAAATGAATCATATTTGTGTTTTTGCTATTAACACATAAAACTATAGCTGCTAGGTAAGCGTTGATATTAGAGGGGCTGTTATGGACCACTGAGAGTCAAAGATTTGTAACAGTTCTTATTATGTAAACTAATATAATACAAGTCAGTTTAAAAAAAAAAAAAAAAAACATATCTATCGATTTCTCATGAAATTGGACATGCAACACTTTCATGAGTACAGCAAATCTAGTTGCATCTGTGATTTAAAACATTCTCCCAAAAGAATATAGACTTGCTGAATTAAAAGGAAACACACATTTAAACTTAATGTCTGCTAATTAAAAGAAATAACAGTAAATTATCAAATTAATTTTAATTTGGCATTTTATATATATTTGACATATTCTCATACTAAATAGGCACCTATACACTTAGCATGACTCTTGACACCCAGCATTTTTTTAACAAAAGGCAAGCATCTTTTGGGACAAATCTCACTGTGACCATTTGTTCTAAAGCTGTAAAAGCTTTATGTTATATGCTGTGACAATTTACATGCAGCAGTGAATTTAATTTTGAAATTGCCAGTGTTAAACCATCAATTTCCTCCTGACAGCTCATTAGAATGTGGTGAGCACACAGGCTGTGGCACGGCCCAGGCTGTTGACACGCCAACAAAGTGCTGCGCTGTGTAATGCAAAAACTAAAGGGGAAAGGTTTCAGGCCCACTTGCTGTTCCTTTGACATTGCAATCAGCATGACCCTTCTCAAACATATGCACACTCTCTAAATAAAAGAATGCTAAGGACATGAAATCTGGTTGTTAAAAAAAAAAAAAAGGTATAGATCTCCTCCAGGAACCAGACATCATATTTTGCTCTGCCTGATGAATAATAAGACAGCCATTAAACTGGGGGCGAACATGTGCTTTGGTGTTGTCTCATTTCCATTTTATTCACTTGCTCAGATTTGATTATCTACTAAGGAACATTCATTAAAAAAAAAAAATCACTAAAGGAGCCGGTTTGCCATCTGATGCCTTTTGATCATGAAACAATATCATTCTACAGAATAAAAGCCTATATTTTGTTCATCAGTGATGTAATATAATTTAAAGGGATATCTAGGTCTAGTAGGTTTGTGTGTGTGTGTGTGTGTGTGTGTGTGTGTGTGTGTGTTGTTCCCTAACATATGGTTTCCTCCTTATGAAGTGAGTTGTGTTCCAGCAGGGTCCCTAGGCAGTGTTCATTGCTCCCTATTCCCTGAGCACAGGATATCTGTGGAAGTTCACTTTACTTGACAAAATGCATTCATTAGGAGCAATGTCTTCACACACAGACGAAACTTCATTAATGCATACACTGTAAAAATAAATAAATTAATTAATTAATAAAAAAAAACACAAGTACAAGTTACAAGAAAATAATATGTTATCCTACCTGATGTCTTAACCAATTGATCTGTTTGTTACTACACACCTCCTGTAATTTCCTAAAAAAAAGTCAACCAGACCATTGCACACTGAGATAAGGATCTCCATGTGCTCATACTGTCTGGCGGCCATTTTGAAAGCTGTCTGAAAACTGAAAAGCCCTTTAAATGTGCATTTTTAAGATGTTTAAGCCTTTATAAGTTTCACTACTTACTTTAAAATTAAGAGATTAATGTTTGGACTTTTGCATATTATAACCTGGAACTTGGATGTGGGAAATAATTACAGTTATATCCAAAATATAGTTTTAGCAACATAGCGCAGATTCTACATAACACAGTTAGCTGACTGGCTGTATAAAATTGTGTGCTACACTAATATATAACTTCACTTTTAAATCCATAGTATTATAAATGTACAGTTTACAGCTGGTCTTTGGTTTTACACTACTGTTATTTTTTTTTAAAGACTTCATATTATTTCAAGGTGAGGGAGGGTGCACTACTATGAAAATCACACAGCTTTAGCATGACTTTATGCATCAATAAGAAAAAGTATAGTTTCATATATATTGTTAAAAAACAGTTGTTCATATTAAAACGTATGAACTTAATACATGACCTAGATGATTTATTTTGCAAAATATTGTCATTTTAATAATTATTGCATGAAAATGATTATGCTTCCCTTAAGCTCATCCACACTGAGCTTATATGCAAATACTTCAGAAATAGACTTTAAATATTAACTGATGGTTGTCACTTTAAGTTTATCTTTATAAAATTATTAATAACTTATTTTCACAGCTTTAAGATGACAAAATCTAAGCTATAGTTTATGCCCAAAGATGAAAGAGGCCTGTCATCCATTCAAAGAAGGAGTCTCAGAAACTTGTCATATCTGTCCAGGAAAAAAGCGACTAAAGGCTGGAATAAAATACATGACTTTTAACATGTATCATACGCTTACCAACTTTGTAAATAGCTGCAAAGGAGCACTAGCCATCATACACTACATGACTGAGGATCATGCCTTAGCAGACTTTAAATTCATTCCGATCACAACAAACTCACACAGAAATGTGTGCATTGTTGCTAATAGGGCATGACAAATGAAAACAATATGTGTTCTAAAATTGGCTAAAAATATCAAACATGTTGGAATCAAAGTCTGAAGCTAAAAAATTGGAATCTGTGACTGTCATACACTACACAATTATCTATGGAATCATTCAACTCAAATCTGCAGACTGGCTCTGACCTTTGCCAACTAGCATCAACTTCAAAAATCGTGTAGTGTTTTCCAGCTTTAAGAGACTAGATAAGTTGACATCCATTTAATAAGAGGCTTTATAATGTGGCTAGTTTCTGTGGTCATCTTCATGAATGACACTTGTTATTTGAGTTCCCCATCAGTTCACTTCGAGCTGTGTCGAAACGCTTTGGGAACGCCTCCGGCGAGACAACGTACTGAAGTGTGTGTAGAACCAGACCAATAGAGAAGCGCGACATCACGAGCGAGATGACGTAGTGATCAGGAAGCATAAGAGCGCACCGGCAGCACGCTCACTTTAGCATTTTGCTCTTCAGCGAGCGCGTCTGATGCGTGTGTGTGTGTGTGTGTGTGTGTGTGTTCTTTCTTACACGGCGGAAGGTCAGGCTGGTGCTTGCTTGCACACCATGGCGGTGTTACAGGCATACCAGGCTGACCAGGAGACGGCCCGTGTCATCGTGTCTTGTGGCTACGGAGAGGTTGAACCTGTCAGACATGGAAGACAAGGACAGGTTCTTCCTTCTGGACGCCCCGCTTTCGCCTTCTGGCCTGTTCGGCGATGCAGTTAATACTGTCGTCGACAGGTTTCAGGAGGCAAAGAAACAGGCGGCAGCGTTCCAGCGCTTCCTCCCTCGACGGCAGGTCCCAGGAGCTGCTGAGCGAAAGCAGCCCCAGCCGGCAAGCTCCTCGTACCGCCAGCGTCAAAAACAGAGCTACTCGTGCCTCCCCTAAGAAAGATCAGGGGTTGAGGCGGCGCTCTGGGCCTGAGCCCTCTGGGCAGAAAACTGACCTGAGGGCAGTTATTCAAGCTAAGAGGACCCAGACGAAGCGGTCCTGACGCCAAGACCGTCAGGATGCTGAGAGCAGCCCCCTCTGGAGGGTGCATACCTCAGTACACGGTACCCCTTCTTTCCCAGCGCTCTCACGGAGCAGTGTTGATGTCCCTGCCACCTCGTGTGTTTCAGGGTTCAGCAGGCTCCAGCGAGCAAGTTACTCACAGTTGCCGCCCGAAGTCGGTACGGCACGAGAAGACTCACTCCCCAAAATCTCACTCTCATTACACCGGAGACCAGCCTCGAGTGGCTGGTTCTCTTAGTAGACTTTCTGGCAGCCAATTGTCTCACAATGGGTCCTGCAGACAGTAGAATGGGGCTACAGAATCCAGTTTGGTTCGCGCCCACCTCGCTTCGCGGGGGTCCTTCCCACTCTTGTGGCCCCTCAGCAGGCTCTGGTGTTAGAACAAGAGGTAGCTACTCTCTTGAGGAAGGAGGCCATCGAGATGGTTCCTCCTCTCGAGAGAGAGTCCGGGTTTTACAGCCGCTACCTTCCGAAGAAGGATTAGGGTTTGCGTCCCATTATAGATCTGCGTTTTTTGAACCGCGCCATCAAACGGTTTCGGGTTCAAGATGCTCACCATAGCTCAGATCGTGACACAAATCAGATCCGAGGACTGGTTTGTCACCATAGATCTGATCTGAAGGACGCATACTTCCATATCTCCATCCTTCCTCAACACAGGAAGTTCCTGAGGTTTGCTTTTGGGGTCAAAGCTTACCAATATCGGGTTCTTCCGTTCGGCCTGTTACTCTCACCCTGCACTTTCACCAAGTGTGTGGATGCAGCCTTGGCTCCTTTGCGACTCCAGGGCATCCACATACTGAATTACATCAACAACTGGCTAATTCTAACCCAGTCGCAAGAGAAGGTGAGTCGGCAGCGAGATGCCGTCCTCGCTTACATGAAAGAGCTGGGGTTAAGACTAAACGCCAAGAAAAGTGTGCTCTCTCCGTCTCAGAAGACCACTTACTTGGGCGTAGTGTGGGACTCGACGACAATGCAGGCACGTCTGTCTCCTGCTCGTATCGATTCGATCCTCACAACAGTCAGGAGAATGAGAGAAGGCCAGTCACTCACTGTCAAACTGTTGCAGAGGCTGTTAGGTCTGATGGCAGCTGTGTCCAACGTGATACCTTCTGGTCTGCTGTACATGAGACCTTTGCAGTGGTGGCTCAGGACCAAGGGTTTTTCCTCGAAGGGGAACCCTTTTCGCATGATCAAGGTCACGCGGCAATGCCTACGTGCCTTAGACATGTGGAAGAAACCATGGTTCCTGTCCCAGGGCCCAGTGCTGGGGGCTCCTTGTCATCACGTAGCGCTAACGATGGACGCCTCCCTCACGGGCTGGGGGGCAGTCATGAGTGGCCGCTCAGCCCAAGGTCTGTGGGAAGGCCATCACCTCACGTGGCACATCAATTGCTTGGAGATGCTGGCCGTGTTTCGAGCACTGAAACATTTCCTTCCAGACCTCAGGGGACACCATGTGCTTGTCCGCACAGACAACACATCGGTGGTCTCCTACATCAACCGGCAGGGGGTCTGCGGTCGCGCCCCCTTTGCAAGCTGGCACACCAGATCCTCCTCTGGGCCCAGGGAAAACTCCTCTCGCTGAGAGCTATTTATATCCCTGGGCACCTAAATCAGGGAGCAGACATCCTGTCGAGACAGGGGCTGAGGCCCGGGGAATGGAGACTCCATCCTCAATCGGTGGAGCTCCTATGGAGGGAGTTTGGCCAAGCGGAAGTGGACCTTTTCGCGTCTTAGGTAACGACGCATTGTCCACTCTGGTTCTTCCTCACGCATCCCGCTCCGCTGGGGTTTGATGCCATGGTACAGACATGGCCGAGGCTGCGTCTGTACACATTTCCCCCGATCGCTCTGCTCCCGGGATTTCTGGAGAGAGTCAGCCTACTTCTGGTAGCACCATTCTGGCCGGCCCGAGTTTGGTTCTCAGACCTGGTGACCCTTCTAAACGACTCTCCATTCGAGATTCCGCTCAGGAGGGACCTCCTCTCTCAGGCAGGGGGCCCTATCCTGCACCCTCACCCGGAGTTGTCGAAACTCTGGGCGTGGCCTCTGAGGGGGCGCACCTCATAGAAGCTGGTCTCTCAGCTGAGGTTGTTAAGACCATACTCCAATCCAGAGCTCCCACCACGAGGAAGCAATATGCCTTGAAGTGGAAACTTTTCACTTCATGGTGCGGACATCGTCTGCAGGACCCAGTCAACTGCCCGGTTGGTTCAGTTCTGGAGTTTCTGCAGGAACGGTTCTCCACGGGGTTGGCTCCTTCCACCTTGAAGGTGTACGTGGCGGCCTTGAGTGCTTACCATGCCTTTCTAGATGGTAAATCTGTTGGGAAACACCCCTTTGTTATACGCTTCCTCCGTGGCGCCTTGAGGCTGAGGCCAGCGCAACACACTAAGGTGCCTACCTGGGACCTGGCAGTGGTTCTGGAGGGCCTCTGCGGAGCTCCCCTTGAACCCATTGAGGAGGTTCCAGTCAAGTTTCTGACACTTAAGACTGTGTTCCTCCTCGCGGTCTCCTCCCTCTAGCGGGTTGGAGACCTTCAGACACTCTCTGTTTCACGCCTGGAGTTCGCTCCCGGCATGGTTAGGGCGTTTCTCTACCCCAAACCAGGGTATGTCCCTAAAGTGCCCACGTCTGTGCCAGGTCGCGTTGTGTTTCAGGCCTTTTGCCCTCCGCCATTTCGGGAAGCGGGTCAGGAGCATCTCAATCTGCTGTGCCCAGTTCGAGCACTGGACACATACGTCCACAGAGCTGCCCCGTGGCGTAACGCAGACCAGCTCCTTGTGTGCTTCGGTGGTCCAAAGAAGGGTTCTCCGGCCACCAAGCAGACCATAAGCAGGTGGGTGGTCGAGGCCATCTCACTTGCTTATGAGTCCTCGGGCCTTCCTTCTCCTCTGGGGGTCTGGGCACATTCAACCCGGAATATGGCGGCCTCTAAAGCCCTTCACCTAGGCTTGGCCCTCGGCGACATCTGTGATGCGGCGGTCTGGTCCTCTCCGCACACATTTGTATGCTTCTATAACCTGGACCTTCCAACTACTCCAGGTTCCTGAGTCCTCTCGTCCTGATGTGCACACACACAGGCAGGGGGCTCACTCGTATGGCGCAGTGGGTATTCTCGTTCCCAAAGCGTTTCGACGCAGCTCAAAGTGAACTGACGGGGAACGTCCCAGGTTACGAATGTAACCATGGTTCCCCTAAGTGAACAAGACGCTGCGTCTACTTGCCATACTCCTTGCACCCCTTGCACACACTCGCTTCACGTCAAGCTAAAGTGAGTGTGCTGCCGGTGCGCTCTTATGCTTCCTGATCGCTACGTCATCTCGCTCGTGATGTTGCGCTTCTCTATTGGTCTGGTTCTACACACAGTTCAGTACGGTGTCTCGCCCGAGGCGTTCCCAAAGAGTTTCGACGCAGCGTCTCTTTCCCTTAGGGGAACCATGGTTACATACGTAACCTGGGACGGTTTTATATCTATATATATATATATATATATATATAGATATAGATATATATATATATGTGTGTGTGTGTGTGTGTGTGTGTTATTTAGCTGAACGTGGACTAGATGTTGCAATGTGCTTGATGATCAAATTGAATGCCTTGTTGCTTGATTTAAGTGATTGACTTTGTACCTTCAAATAAAACATTTTCAATTGTTTTTTTTGTTTTTTTTAAAAAACATTAAGCACAGCCAGACCTTTTGCATTAAATGATGTACATCTTATTTATTTATTTATTTCAGGTTTATTTTACAGGGACAATGCACATCAGTAATACATAAATGTACAATGCGCGAGAATTAGCCCAAAGGCTATTTTGCATCTGCAGTCCCTGGACTGATGGTAAAATTGTCACCCTAAAAATCTAAAATATAAAACAAGTAATCAATACATAATAAATACATTCTTCAAAATACATATATAATTTACACCAATTCTAAGAAATTAACTTCCGCATAAAAAAAAATTGTACTATAGCCTACCTAGAACCAACAGATCAATACCATTGCACTCAAAAATATATACAATCCAACTATCAAACAACAAAACAATATATCACTAATTCATAATATCAGTAAGCAGGTAAAAACTACGTAGGCATACAGACAAGTAACAGTAGCATTAATCATTCAATTAGTACTCAAACAAACAACCTTGTATATGTAGCATAGAAATCTCTACAGACAAGACAGGAAGGCAATAGAATTTAGTTTAAAATTAATGCTGACAATACTGACTCTCAGTTAACCACTTCTTTAAGTGAAACTTAAAAGAGGCATAGATATTAAACTTTGTAATGTAACTTACAGTAGGATGGAGTTCCACTCACAAGCAGCCCTAACTGAAAACACTCTTTGACTAAATATACTTTTTCTTAAAGGGACTTCTGCAGTCACTTCTTACTGTCCTTCTCATTAATCAATAACCATTTAGTGCTACATTTACAAACTGGTTCAGTACAGGAGGAGCCAGTCTATGTTTAATTGTATACATAAGACAAATATCTGAATATACAATCTTTTATATATATATATATATATATATATATATATATATATATATATATATCACAATGATGATGGTGTTGTATGGATTTCTTGTCTAAAATTTTCAAAGTTTGTTTATATAGAGAGATAACTGGTTTGAGAGAAGTATTGCTTGCTTGTGACCAGGTTGTCAAACAATAGGTAATATGTGAGAAGATCACTGAATGCAACATCACTGAATTAAACATCTTTGCAGCCTTAGTTGACATGCAGCTATGGGCATATCTAAAATTTGCCAAGTTGAACTTAATGTTATTGCAAATAACATTCTTCTTTAACATTCTTAATATGTGATCTAAATGTAAGATTGTGATCAATATATACACCCAAATATTTAAATATTTTAAGCATTGCAATCTTAATTTAAATGCTTTTGTCATTTCAAATAAAATCCAGTATTATTGTGAGAGAGATTCATATTTTATTTTAGCGCAACTTATTGTACTAAAACCAATAGCTTGTGCACTAAAAATGTTTCAGTGTAGATTTTGGTGAGCTTAATAGGTATGTTTACCCTAGTTAGTCTCTCTTATGTATTCCTGTCCATTTAAACACAATGCTGAAAAATCAGTCATGCAGTATAGACAAATGAAAGGAACAGATTTCACACATTGAAACTGAACTATAAAAGAAAAAAAGGTCTGAAATAATCAAATCATTTTATTTTTAGCCATTTCCTTCCCTTAATTAACCAGTAAACTAGCTCATTGAAAGAAGGGGGGGGGGGGACTGTCTGGAAATTTTTAACCTTTATTCCTTGTCGCTCGACACTGTCATGAGCAACCAAATGAAACTAAATTAATTTATTGAAATTGCTTTAATTCACTCCGTCCTTTATTTACTTTATTACAGTAAATAAATATCGGTTCTGCATTTATCGGCCACATAAACATGCAAATAATCGGATTGGTTCTAAAAAATCAATAACGCTCGATCACTACACAGGTCACACACATAAATAAATATATATAAGTGGCTCTATAGGTTTTCTGCTCTTTAAAGACACTCAATAAATGCTTGTGAAGATCAGTCCTCCCTCACCGACCATCCATTTAGTGTCCTCTCATCAGGTGCTCTCTGACTCCATCAGCTGCTGTGTAGCATGTTCAAAGGCACATATTGGTTATGCTGACTATTAATTCATACGAAAAGTAATGTGGTCTACTTGATGTAGCTAAACAATACAGGTTCATATACGAATACTGTATGTATGTATGTATGTATGTATGTATGCATACAAAACAAAGATAAAAAAAAAAAAAAAAAAAAACATACACAAGTGAATTCCTTGGAGAGAAGAGTTAAGAAGCCTTTCTTGATTGAAAATGTAGGTTTGACACTACAGGCGGTTTTCTTATCTGCCAGTACCTGATATGTACCATTTCTGCTTCATTACATTTTTACTAAAACAAATAAGAATTGTTACTTTGGTGAGTCATAAGAAAGAAAATGATTTAAGCAGTTACAAGACACCCTGTCAGCTCTTTTAGGTAGTAAAGTCTGCTTGTTGATTTTCACTCAATTCATTGCATACTGATTTTTCTTTCAGAACCCTTGGGAGGCCTAACAATAGAGGCGATAACCAGAGTTTGATCAGTTCCCTTTTATTATTGGGATTAATAATATATTTGTTGTTGGCTACAGTAAAAAAAAATAAAAATTAAAAACATTGCAATTATGTTGTGTCTATATTATCTAGGTGTTATATCAGTGTAATACTGGTCACATTCAGCACGATTTAGTCCAGAGGAAACTGGTGACTTCTAAAAAGTGCAAAAGTGCAAAATATGAGAGCCTGTGTATCAGGAGCATCTGTAATCTTTACAGGTTTTTTTTTTTAAGAATAACAGTCTTTATGATTAGGACTGTGTGCACAAAGCACGGCAAGACTTTATCATTGAAGAAGAATAGTGGCGAAAACCGAAAGTGATTAATGGGAGCTGTCAAACACTAAGAAGGATTTTGTCCAAACAACAAGCAAAATGACAAAAAATGGAAAGAAAATGTTTTTGTTTCCACACAAAAAAAAAAAACGACCACTGAGAACTTCAACAAGTCAACACCTATAAAAGAGGTGCAATTGCTAAAACTTTAATCATAGACGCAAATGCTAAATGTGAAAATGAAGGCATTATAATCATAAAATCTGGACAGTTTGTGCACCAAGATAAACTTAAACTTAAGTCCTGACCAGGCCAGTCATCTTCAGTGTTATATCAAACATTACTACTGTAGACAGTTTTGGAGAGAAGAGTGAGAACCTGATTCCCTCTATCTAAAACAACTGACAGATGCATTTATAGGCAACATTCAGCTGGAGACTATTCAAAAGATACAAGTATGAATCTAATTTAAGAATGTTGGAAGCTGTATGAAAGGTAAATGGCGGTAGAACATCTTTATTATGAACAACTGCCTATTTTTTAGGTTATTTTTGTTCATGTCCTAAATGTGCCCACACCAAAAAGCATGGAACCATATCTTAGCAACGGGTCATAGAGCAAACTAGCTTTATGAATGTCAAATAATTCTTATAATAATAATAATGATAATAATAATAATACATTATTTAGGGCTGTAACGATTCCTCGAGTACAAAAAAAATCATCAATTTATTTGCCTTGAGGAACACTGTGTTTCCCCATGGACCACAATTACTGACGCACACCCCGATAAATGCTGTACATATTTGAGATTGTAAATCACAATGGTGGCTAGTTAGCTATGTTTTGTGAAAGACTAAAAGCCATTCATGTTGATTGTTTCATTCTCTCTCTGTGATACACATACAGAGACACACTCCTCATACAGTTATGCATAAAAATTCCACAGAACGAAAGTTAGTCAATATCACACACAGAGTGCCAGTTTTCACCTCTAAAAATCAGCATGATTACAAATGTGAAACTGATTTTATGCAACAGTTCAATCAACAAGAAGTTAATATTAAGAGACTTACAGTCATGTGAAAAAGTTAGGACATCCAATTGAATTCCATGGTATTCTGTACCAGGACATCATAAAAAAAAAAATCTGGTCCTTGGCTGGTCCTTAAATTTGGAAAATAAAGCCTCAGATGAACAACAACACATGACAAATTGCACTGTGCCATTATTTATTTAATGGAAATAATGCCAAAATGGAAAAGCCATGTGTGACAAAGTTAGGACACCCTTACTGTTAACATTGGAATTAAGAGGGTAAGTAACAGTCATGCACTGCTAATCAAATACCTTTGATTAACTGATGGTCAGCAAGTGTGAGCACCTCTATAAAAGCAGAAGTTCTGGCAGTTTGCTAGTTTGGAGCCTTCAGGTGTGTGTTAATACAATGCCAAGGAGGTAAGACATCAGCAATCATCTTAGAGAAGCAATTGTTGCTGCCATCAATCCGAGAGTAGTAATACGGCCATTTCCAAACAATTTGAAGTCCATCACTCTACAGTGAGGAAGTTTATTCACAAGTGGAAGACATTTAAGACAGACAACTCTGCTTCCAGGAGTGGACGTCTTAGCAAATTCACCCCCAGATCAGACTGTGTAATCCTCAGAGAAATGGCAGACAACTCAAGAACTACACCTCAGACTTTACAGGCTTCAGTTAACATGTTAAATGATAAGGTTCATGACAATACCATTAGAAAAATACGGGACAAAAATGGAATGTTTGGAAGTCTTGGCAGAAGAAAGCTTCTTCTATCTAAAAAAAAAAAACATGGCAGCAAGGTTTAGGTCTGCAAAGTTGCATCTCCATAAGACTTCTAGAACAATGTTGTTTGAACAGACAAGACCAAAGTGGAGATGTTTGCCTATAATGCACAGTGCCAAGTTTGGTGAAAACCTTAAGAACATATCAGCACAAACACCTCATACCAAAAGACACACAAACTGGTGGAGGGCTGATCATTTTTGGCTTGTTTTGTAGCCACAGGACCTGGACACCTTACAGTCACTGAGACTTTGAACTCCTCTGTATATCAAAGTATTCTAGAGTCAAATTTGAGGGCATTCGTCTAACTGCTAAAGTTGGGCAAAAAATTGGGTCATGTAACAGGACAATGATCCCAAGCACACCAGCAAATCTACAATGGCCTAAAAGAAAAGAATCAAGGTGTTGTAATAACTCAGACAAAGTCCAGACCTCATCCTGACTGAAATGCTGTGGTGAGAGCTGTGCAAAAGCAAATGCCCACAAACATCAATAAACGGGAGCAACGTTGCAAAGAAGAGTTGTCCAAAATTCCGTCAGAAAGATGGTGGAGACTTATAAAGTCACATAGAAAATAAATGCTTCAAGTTATTGCTGACAAAATTGGGTCTACAGGCAATTGAATCATAGGGTGTCCTAACTTTGTCACACATGGCTTTTCCCTCTTGGCTGTATTTTTTTTAAATAAATAATGATACTGTGTGATATGACATGTGATGTTGTTTATCTGTGGATTTATTTTTCAAATTTTAAGACCTGCCAAGGACCAGATATTTTTTATCATCTCCTGATACAGAAAACCATGAAATTCAATAGGGTGTCCAAACTTCTTCACATGACTGTACGTTTTAGACAGAATATTGCCTATTTTTGCTCTATTTTGCCAACAAAAATCATTCCAAACACAGCCACAGCACTGTTTTGTCTCTGAGCAACATGACAGTGTTCATTCCTGAATGAATTAACGTTTAAACTATTAAACTATTCAGTGCAATCGCAATGACTCACTTAACAGTGACTTGCTGCCACCTACTGGTTGTTTTAATTTTGTATATAAAGTTTCTTTTCTCTTTTAAAATAATTATATATATATATCAGTATTCAATGTTTTATGTTTAAAATAACAAAATATTATTTATGCATTTGTAACTGCAGGTTAAATGCATTCATGACCATCTAAGCTGAATTAAACAGTGTGTAAATAGGCCTACATCTAAATGCCTCTTCAGATGCAGCTTCTGTGTTTCCTCTGCAGTGCAAAGATACATTTTGCTGATGATATAATTTGTTTGGTAACAGCCTAAATGTCACTTGACTGATATTGATGTTGACTGACTGATTCAATGAAAGAATTTGACTCAAAATATGCACACTTTTAGAAAAAAATGGCTTTATAAAGGTAAAATTGTCCATAAAATGTAAAAATCTATTTAAGCTTATCAGAAAAGATTGTTCCCCGTCTGTCGTTCACGTTCGACGTTGTGTCAAAGTGACGACTAGGGGTCGCTCTTGAGAGCCCGAATACCTCTGACAGCTTTGAGAAAAGGCCAATGAGAATTGGTATGCAGTATTTGCATAGCCCGCTCCGCCCCGGAGATCCGGGCATAAGGGGGGGGGGCTAGGCAACACTCATTGTTCTGTTTCTTCGGGGCCGAATGCAGCGTCTCTTCATTGAGAAGCAGCGTTACTCACCTCTCTCGTCATTGGATCTACGGCACGGGCAGCGGTCTCTTCCTTCTCGAACGCAGTAGCAGTGAGAGTCCCCTGGGTGCTTCGACGGCGAATCTTGAAGAGCAGATTTCCTCTTAATAAAATCTAAAAGAGCAAATTTCTCTAAAAGAGTGCAGACACGGTGGGTTTGTGTGTTTACTATGCCTTTCCTTCCGTGTCCTTCTGGTTGCGGCTTCTTTCTCTCCCAAAACGATCGGCACGAGCTCTGTCTTCAGTGTTTGGGTCGTGACCATGCTGAAGCGGCGTTCGGCGAGGGCGGATGTCCTGCTTGCGAGGACATGCCCCTCAGCACACTTCGTTCGCGAGTCGCGTTCTTTACTAAAAGACCGCGGCTCGCATCAACCGCTCCCTTCTACTTCCGGGTACGAGGCTGCCGTGGCGCGTGTTGATGAAGAGCGAGAGAGCGCAAGCATTTCGCCGGGTAATTCCCCGCGTCCCTCGCGCTCTGTGTGTCTGCCGGTCGAGCTTTCGGATGACTTTGAAAACTCGTCTCAGTACGGGTTGGATTGGTTATTCGGGGCTCCTGCGGGGGAGGAAGAAGTGTCTGCAGCATCGGAGAGTGGGCAGCCATCTGAAGCAGACGCGCTGTCTGAGGCACCCGCTGCGGGGGCGGGTTCTCAGTCAGTAGCAGACGCGGAAATGGCGGCCATGCTCGAACGGGCGGCCAAAGCAATCGGGATTGAGTGGAAGTCCCCGCCCCGTCCTGAGCGCTCACGGCTGGATGATTGGTATCTGGGTAACGACCGTGGTTCTCGGCCACGTTCTACCCCAGTTCCTTTCTTCCCGGAAGTGCATGAGGAACTGACTAAGTCGTGAAAGGCTCCTTTTTCAGCCAGAACGCGTCTTAGCGGTTCTTCCTCTCTCACCACCTTCGATGGAGGTCCAGCGAAGGGGTATACGGAGGTTCCCGCCGTGGAGCGTGCGATCGCGGTGCATCTTTGCCCGCAGACCGCCGCCACCTGGCGGGACCGCCCAAAACTCCCGTCCAGGGCATGTAAGGCTTCTTCCGCTCTCGTGGGGAAGGCTTATGCTGCTTCTGGACAAGCTGCGTCCGCCCTTCACGCTATTGGCTGAATCTGTCGGAAATGAAGGACGCTGAGAAGGTTCGCTTTCTTGACGCCCCCATTTCTCAGGCTGGTCTCTTTGGCGACACTGTCGAGGAATTTGCACCTCAGTTCTCCGCAGTAAAGAAACAGACGGAGGCTATCAAACACATCTTGCCTCGTCAGGCGCCGGCCCCCAGCCTCCGCCTGTTTCACGCCGAGGACGACCGCCTTCCAGACCGGCTCAGGTCCCGCCACAGGCTGGTCCTGCACCTAAACCAGCCTTGCGGTCGAGCTCTCGCAAGAAGGTGGCGCCGTTAGCTCAGTCTCAGGCCGCTAAGAACCCTCGTCAGGCTTCGAAGCGTGAGGAGAGAGATCTGCTGACCTGTCTGGATCCACACTCGGCGAGGGGACGAGTGTGGGTTTCGGCTCCACCCCGGCTGTCTGCCTCACGGCAGACGGCCACCACATGGTCACTAAAACACTACCCAGCCACTAAAACATGTCAAAGCATGCTCAACCGCAAGCCCTGTGCTTCTGCATGCTTTGACGAATCAAGCGCATCCATCAGTCGAACCCCTGAGTTCAGGCGATCTTCGGATGGATCCTTGTCTGTCGGTTTCGATGGTCAACGCTCCCATGGCTGGGTCCCTCCGGGGTACCCAGCCACCAGAACACATCAAAGCATGCTCAACCGCAGGGCCTGCGCTTCGGCATGCTTTGACGAATCAAGCGCATCCATCAGTCAATCCCCTGAGCTCAGGCGATCTTCTCACGGATCCTTGTATGTCGGTTATGGCGATCAAAGCACCTTGTGTCCTCCGGGACAGCACGCCCCCGAACAAAGGGCTTTCACCACAACTCAGTCACACTGTACCCACCCGAGGTACGTCGGTGGTCCCCCTGAGACCGTTGGCAGAGAGTTTTACAGCTTGGCTCGAGATACCCAACCTCTCTCGCTAGCTTCTCAGAACCATCCGACTCGGCTATGCTATCCAATTCGCACGCAACCCGCCCAAGTTCAGCGGCATCTTCTCTACCGCGGTTCGGGACGAGAATGCTGCGGTTCTTCGGGCGGAGATCGCGACCCTTCTGGCGAAGGACGCGATAGAGCCGGTCCCCTCGGCCGACATGAAGAAAGGGTTCTACAGCCCCTACTTCATTGTACCCAAGAAAGGTGGCGGTTTAAGACCAATCCTAGATCTGAGGATTCTGAATCGGGCCCTTCACAAGCTCCCCTTCAGAATGCTAACGCTCAAACGCATTCTCATGTGTATCAGATTCCAGGATTGGTTTGTGGCGATAGACCATGTGGCGATGTGGCGATGTCTCAATTCTTCCAAGACACAGGCCCTTCCTGCGGTTTGCCTTCGAAGGTCGAGCATTTCAGTACAAAGTCCTTCCATTTGGGCTCTCCCTGTCTCCCCGCGTCTTTACGAAAGTCGCAGAGGCAGCCCTTGCCCCTCTCCGGGAGCATCGGAGCATCTCTTTTCTCGGTATACAACTAGACTCGGTTGCCATGAATGCACGGCTCTCCCCTGAGCGTGCACAGTCAGTGCTGAGCTGCATCCAGAAGCTCTCACGCTGCCCGACTGTCCCCCTCAAACAATTTCAGAGGCTCCTGGGTCACATGGCATCCGCAGCCGCCGTCACGCCGCTGGGCCTGATGCACATGAGACCGTTACAACACTGGCTGCGTTCCCGAGTCGGCCATGGCGCCAGGGTTCATACCGGGTGCACGTCACACCTGTATGTCTAAAAACCCTCGGTCCTTGGAAAGACATTTCGTTCCTACGGGCCGGGGTGCCCTTAGGACAAGTGTCCAGGCGCATTTTGATTACGACAGATGCATCCAACACAGGCTGGGGCGCCGTATGCAATGGGCAAGCAGCTGCAGGGCTCTGGTCGGGCCCTCGGCTGCATTGGCATATCAATTCCCTCGAGCTGCTGACAGTTTTTTTGGCCCTGAAGAGGTTCCGACCTTTGGTTCAGGGCAAACACGTGCTGGTCCGCACAGACAGCACTGCGACTGTAGCCTGCATCAATCACCAGGGCGGTGTACGCTCCTTTCGCATGTCACAGCTAGCCCGCCATCTCCTCCTTTGGTGTCGAAACAATGTCAAGTCTCTACGAGCCACCCACATACCGGGCGAACTCAATTGGGTAGCGGACGCGCTCTCCCGACAGACTTCGCTTCGGGGCGAGTAGAGACTTCACCCTCAGACGGTTCAGCTGATCTGGAGTCTTTTCGGTCAGGCCCAGGTCGACCTGTTTGCCTCGATAGAGAACACTCACTGCCAGTTGTGGTACGGTCTGTCTGAGGCGCCCCTCTGCACAGATGCACTGGCACACAGCTGGCCTCAGGGCCTCCTTAAGTATGCGTTTCCACCAGTGAGCCTAATTGCACAGACCCTGTGCAAAGTCAGGGAGGACAGAGAACAGATCCTGCTGGTGGCCCCCTACTGGCCCAACAGGGTTGGTTCTCAGAGCTGGTGCTCCTCTCCCCCGTTCCTCCCTGGCGCATTCCCCTGAGGAAGGACCTCCTTTCACAGGGGAAGGGCACGATATGGCACCCGCGCCCAGATCTCTGGAACCTCCACGTATGGTCCCTGGACGCGACCAGGAGGATTTCAGAGACCTCCCACTGGCAGTGGTAAACACTCTGTTGCAGTCGAGAGCTCCCTCCACGAGGCGGCTGTACGACCTCAGATGGCGCAAATTCACAAACTGGTGTTCCTCCCGGGGGGAGAACCCACGGAGATGTGGCATCCGAACGGTGCTTTCCTTCCTCCAAGGAGGACTGGATAGACACCTTTCTGCTTCAATACTTAAGGTCCAGGTAGCCGCTATTGCCGCTAACCACGACCTGGTGGAAGGTAGATCGGTTGGGAAGCACAATTTGGTTATACGATTCCTTAAAGGTGCACGCAGGCTGAACCCCGTCAGACCGCGCATTGTCCCCTCTTGGGATCTGTCTGTGGTCCTCCGGGGCCTACAGTCAGATCCCTTTGAGCCGCTCCAGTCAGTCGAACTCAGTGCTCTCTCCCAAAAGACGGCTCTCCTGACTGCGCTCACATCGATCAAAAGAGTGGGAGACCTCCAAGCCCTCTCCGTCAGTGACTCGTGCCTCGAATTCAGGCCGGCTAACTCTCACGTTATCCTGAGACCGCGGCCCGGTTATGTGCCCAAAGTGCCCACCACTCCCTTCAGGGACCAGGTGGTCACTCTGCAAGCTATCCCTTCTCAGGAAGGTGACCCCAACCTCTCCTTGTTATGCCCAGTCCGTGCCCTGAGCATTTACTTGGAACGTACTGAAAGCTTCAGACGGTCGAGTCAGCTCTTTGTCTGTTTTGGAGGACAGCAGAAGGGGAAAGCTGTCTCCAAACAAAGAATTTCCCACTGGATTGTGGATGCGATTCGTTTGGCCTACCAGGCCATAGGGGTGCCCTGCCCGCTGGGGGTGCATGCCCACTCCACCAGGGGCGTCGCAGCGTCGGTTGCACTGGCGAACGGGATCTCTTTAACAGACATTTGCAGAGCTGCAGGTTGGGCTACACCTAACACGTTCGCCAGGTTCTACAATCTGCGTGTAGAACCAGTCTCTTCGGGAGTCCTGAACGCAAGCCCAGTAACTCCTGAAGCTGACACGGTGTAGAAGCTTGCTGAAGCGTCATTCCCCACGGGTGATGACGCTTCCCCAGTTCAGTAAGTTTCCATCATGTTGCACCCGCAACGTAGCTATGTTCAGCGGAGGAACTAGCTATCAGAATCTAATATGAGGTTAGGTTGCCTCTTGTGAACTCTCATATTAGGTTGGTGCCCCACATGTAGTGGCTCCTAATGCGGCCCCATGTGTGTATCTCCACCTATACTCCCAGAGATGCGGTGTTTCCCTTAAGACAAAACTTGTCTCCGACCCTGAGCTCAGCAGTCTCTCCTCATGCGGAGCCTGCCTCAGGATCGTCCCCTTGTTGTGCTCCCCTAATGCGAGCCCTCAAGTGTATTCTCCACACGAATACCTCCCTCCGGGCAGGGTGTGGTCTCCGTAGTGCCAACCCCCCCCCCCGGGGAGGACGGACACTGGCCCAATGTTTTCCAAGATGTTCAACCAAAGGTGAGGAAAGGCTGGCTGAAGCTCTTGGGCATTGGAAGGTCACGTAGAGGTGAGTGACATTTATCTAACACGCAAGACCTGTTAATATTTGCACTCCATGCACTCGTGACGCGGTCCGCTGGTTGTGGCGTTTTCAACTGGAACCCCTAGTCGTCACTTCGACACAACGTCGAACGTGAACGACAGACGGGGAACGTCTTGGTTACGTATGGTAACCCTTGTTCCCTGATGGAGGGAACGGAGACGTTGTGTCCCCCTTGCCACAACCTCGGACCGCCTCTGAGTGTAGCCAGGTGCTTCGGCTCCTCAGATCAGAACAATGAGTGTTGCCTAGCCCCCCCCTCTTATGCCCGGATCTCCGGGGCGGAGCGGGCTATGCAAATACTGCATACCAATTCTCATTGACCTTTTCTCAAAGCTGTCAGAGGTATTCGGGCTCTCAAGAGCGACCCCTAGTCGTCACTTCGACACAACGTCTCCGTTCCCTCCATCAGGGAACGAGGGTTACTATACGTAACCAAGACGATTTCTTTCACTGCTGTGAACTGACCAGTACACAGAATATGAAGGATATTCAAACCAAGTTTCACACACACACACACACACACACACACACACACAAAGTACGTAGAGAGACACTTAAGAGGGTTTATTCTCTAAATAACTCTAATTTCATGTTGTAGAAATATGTGTTTAGAAAATGTGTAACTCTTGTTCTTGTTCCAAATTAGCTTCATGTCCACTGATTTTTGCCTTCTACAAAAGCCACAAAGCCTTCCAAGAATGCTTGAGCTTTATAAATGCAATGTTTAGATATAAATATATTTATTACTATATTTTGATATAGATTTATGCCTTAGTTTTAGTTACTGTTTACCTTTTTTTTACCTTTAAATGCATTAAAATTGGTTTAGTTTGTACTGTTATTAATGTATGCAATTTCAGCAATATGTTAATTTTCTAAAAAGGAAACAAAGCAGTTGTTTATTTTAAGAAATTAAAATCTTATTTTGTCTTATTTATATTGTCTTTTGTCATATTTAGTATTGCTTCTTAATTGCTTCGTATCCTATTTCTGATATGTATTTCAATGTATTGTAATTGCAGCACAACTTGAAGTATAATTCATGTTCAGAACACAAATGTTTTAGGATGAATTGTGTACTGTTTAATCAAATCATTTGTATTCTGAACATGAATGGTCTTTCAAGCTGTGTGGTAATTGATTGGTTAAAAAAGTCACTATCCCCATATATGTGCAATAATGATTTTTGCCTAAGCAAGTGTTACTAAAAATGGAAAAAAAAAAAAGTAAAAAAAGCATACATTTAATAAAAATTATTATGTGCTACAAACTAATGTAGGTAGATTAGATAAACCTTTGTATTCAAAACAGAAGTATAGTCTTTGTTTTCATCAAATGTAACACTCACACACAGCTTCATCAGTATGACAGCAATATCCCAAATATCCCCACTCCCAAAAAGCCATCTTTAGTCTTTATTTGTAGTTTTATGATACATAAATAACAATAAAAATTATATCACAATAAAATGAAATGCTTAACTAAACTTAAAATACCTTTAAGACATTTAAGTAATTTCACTCAGCAGCCATCTTTGAAATTACTCTTGTGCTTGCAAGTGTTACTTCCACCAATTTAAATAGGGAAACATAAAATTCTCCAAAACAATTCACCTAGCTTACAATTAAATGTCATTATTGAAATCACCAATGAAATCTGACCATAAAAAGGCCCTATAAATGTTGTTTCTTATGCTCAAATAGCATTAAAAAGTGCTTAGGATACATATCAATCAGCTCCTTAGCTCCCGTCCTCCTGAATCAGTACTTCATGTAAACAAATCTGGCTAGAGCACCAAATGCGCATGTTTCTATAGCAACTGGAGCTCCTAACGGCAGCTGCTGTGACGCAACAACTTCACCAATTAGCGATTGGCCCTTTTATTACGAAAGTTACACCATATTGTGTGTTAAACTTTCTCCCGTTCATAAGTAATAGTCTTTGTATATCTCCAAACCGAGTTTGGAGAACCCTGATCCAAAGTCTTTGCTAAACTGTTGGCTACAGTTTAAAAAGAAGTAAAAAAATAAATTAATTAATTAATTTTAACATGGACAATCAGTGCCATGCCTCACTTTAAGAACATATTTTGTCTGTACATATGACACATGGTGTAGGGGAGTGAGTAAATGTCTACTAAATCCACCTTCAAAAGGTAAATGTCAGATTTTCTAGCAACTGCAAACTCCTTTTATGACCATCCTTTGCCCTTTTGATCAGTTTGCTGGCATTTACTTATAGTATTACTTAAGGAATTTCATGAATCCATTTAGTTTTTCTACCTGCAGATGTACAGTATAGGGACAAAATGTAACAGTACATATTGCACAATATATACAAATGTGTATGGAGAAAATGAATGGGGAAAATACTTCCAGAATCAAGGCCACTAAAAAAGTGGATAGTTACTGTTAGCTGATTGTGGCATTATGAAAAATGGCTACTGAGTGGGCTGACTAGACTTTGGATCTATTTTAGATGACAACGGGTGTGAGAGTGAGAGTGAAAAAAGCTGATAACAATAAAAAGAAACAAAAGTCAAAATAGCAGTCTCACTCTCTCCATGACTGATATATGCAACACATACCAAATTAAAATGCCTTTGTGATGCCTTCTGAGATAATTACACTTCCATACACAAGAATAGGCCTGTATAACCGTGCCATGTGTTTACTGAGCGATGGTACTGGCTACAATTATTATTTTATGTATGTGTGTATTTGTATTTATTTATTTATTTGGGCAAGGTTGTGTGTATGTGTGCGTGTGTGTGTGTGTGTGTGTGTGTGTGTGTGTGTGTGTGCCTATATGTATATATATTTGAATTATTTCACATCTTTTTGCTTTCACATCTGAATAGTGTACAGCAGTCCTCCCACTAATAGCCATGTAGGTATACGAACCACTGTGTAAACAGCATTTAATGGTAAAATGTCTGCTGTCTCTTGTGTCTTCCGTGTTTACTGTATTGCTCACTTTGTGAGCAATTAATTTAGTCTATGATGGTCCTTCAGGAAGTGCCATGTTAACCTCTGTCTTGTATTGCTATTGAAATTATACATCCACTAAAAGGCCGGTAGTTTTTGGATTGAGGACAGGTGATATAACAACTCCGGGATCAATGTGGCTTCGGTCACCGTGGGAAAGAAGAGACTTGTATTATTTCATGTTGATTTAAGGCATTTCTGAAACTGTCTGTTTGTTGTCAAAAGGGAGAAGGAGGCAGAAATAATGCACACAATAGTGACTCACAAGTAGTACTGAGCAGAAGGAAACGACTCCTTTCACCCTGTATCTAGTGAATCAACTTAGCTAGCTCAGACATGTTGCTATGGTTATTTTCTTGACAGATGAGGAAAACTATCTTACAGCAGGAGAAAGGCCATTAACTTAAAGCTGAAGCAGGCAGACTGGCTTTCATTGCAGTCCACAGAATGACAAGCAAAAATATCACTATGCTTGACATCACCATACCATACAGGGATTAATTCACTCCACAGTTGCTGGTCTAGCACTGTGTTGTATTTAAAAAATGTTGTATTATTTTCTGTACAAAATTACACAAACATAGGTTATATTATTATTATTATTACAGATTCATGCCTTGCGCAATTGATGTGAAGTTTACTGATCACAGAAAGCAGGTGGTAAATGAAAGTTTGTTTGTTTATTGTTAAATGCTTTCTTATATTTATAACATTGCTAAATGATCAGTATTGTGTCATTGTCAATATATATATATATATATATATATATATACACACACATTATCATATGGTTTTCAAAGGACATCATTATAAAAATAAACTTCTTGTGGGCCCACCGCAGACAGACTAAAATCTACATCTTTAATCTACATCTTTTTTTATAATAATAAAAAATAGTGTTAAATAGTGTTAATAGTGTTAAATTGCACACTATGGTGCTATAATAGTGCCATGCTTCCCAAGCACCCAGTATCAGTGATAGTTATTATTATTTGTCTATACTAAATACTAATACTAAATAAGGCAATGCAAGGACTGTGTTTTTTTCTGCACTGTTACTGTATACTGTAAATTAATTAATTAATTAATTAACTCTGAGTCATGTCTGTTTGATACTTTTGGTAAATAATTGTTTCAGTTTGCATGAACTTAACACATACAGTCACCAAAATTTATTCAGACACCTTCAACATTTCTCACATTATCATAGTTTATTTGCTATAGTTTAGAAAATGGTAATAAAATATGACAAGAACAGATAACTTTGGCAGAAAGGTATGTAATGGATTACAATCAACCAAAAATTCAGACAACTGTTAAGTATGACAACAGTCGTCTGAACATCAATATTTTTTTTTGTTCCGTCTGTGGTATAAAAAGGTTGCATTAGCAATTAAAGAAAAAACAGTTAAGCAAAACATTGTCATGTCAAAGTGTTCAAATAATTTTTGGTCCCAAATTTTTATCGGTTTTACTGGTAGTCCACTGTATGAAGAATTTTTTGGTATAATATTTCACAGTTTACTTTATTTTGCTATCCTTACTTAGATAAATTAAATATAGTGTCCTGCATTCACTAGTAAAAAAAATAAATAAATAAATAAATTGTATCTGGTGTCCGAATAATTTTTGTATGTGAATGGTCATACAGTATATTAACTTTTTTTTGTCATTCTTAGCCTACTACACAAAGCTTATGTAATAAAAAAAACAAACACACTGTGAAAGTAAAGAAATTATGAGAGAAATTATATTTATTATATTATATTTGTAATCATATACACATTTTAATACTGAGTGGTTTTGTTACACTACTTAGTATTGTACTGAAATATAGTATTAAGTATTAAGGTTTTACGAGCAGTGCTGGTTTTCTGTATACATCATTGTAAAGGGCTTTCTTTGCTTAGCATCCAAATTATATCTATAAACTTAAAAAAGGAGTCCTTGTTAAATACTGCCATTTTCAATCCTACAATACTGCTAACTTGTGGTCTAATTATTTTTTTGTTTTGTTTTTGTTTTGTTTTTGTTTTTTATCTCAAAGCATTTCATTGATCTCCTTTGTTCTTAAAAAACATAACATTAATATCACATTAATAGATCAAAAAGTAATGTAATTTCATGCTGACTCTGCCTGCTCTGAATTGCACATGTTGGTTATATGCATGTAGTATAAGAAATCTGCACTTGCATAACCTAAATAGGTCATCACAACTAGAATCCAAACAACCTGAACTGGTAGCCATACAGCATTTGGGACCAGAACGAGCTATGCAGACAGGAACTGGGAACTTGAGGAAGAGCTGTCAAAAACTTTAAATAAAAGGTTGCACTGCCACATCGAGGCAGATGTCCACTGAATTATGGATGTTTCTTGGCTCCAGACTTTGCATCTGCCTGCCTAATCAACACCATTTAAAAGATGTGGTGTGTGTAGACATTAGTTGCATTTTAATTATTTGACATACCCCTTTTTACCAAGCCAAAAATAAAGTGTTCCTCTAGGTAGCATTTATTTATAGAAGTGCTTCATTTATCGGCAATGGATCTGCATTTTGCCACTGTATTTTTATCAAAGCTATAAGTTAAAGTCAACATAAAAATCACAATTAACTCTAATTCCTTGTCTCCCCCTTTCACTCCGACCACCTGCATCAATTTTGGAATGCCTACTTTTCAAGATCCAATCAAATCCCTGTGGATAAAAACAAGTTTTTCTCTAATTCTAATTAACTACCCTGTTTTACTCAGAAATACATATTACTAAAATGAGTTGCAAATGGTTTTACAGTGACATGGAAGCTTTCAAAGTAAAATATGGCTAAAGAAAAACAAACAAAACAAAAAAAGCTCTCCTTTGTCCAATCACTGTTCTCTCAAGACCTTGAATGTAATATTTGCAAGTGAGAATTGAGACTGGACACTTTCATTACATTTTAGAGCTGAGAACAACTAATTTAGCTGTTACTGTACCTGTCTTAGATAATGAATAAGCCTTTTCAAAACTGTAGTGTGTAAATTAAATTTATATGACTGACATTTGAGGATGAGTGAGCCTCTTTTCTGATGACATCAGACACAAACCCTCTGTCCAACTGCATTTAATGCCATCTTATTGTTACTGAAATATCAACATGAAATCTGATGTCAACTAAAGAGGAAAGTATTTTACAGGCAGAGCAAGTTCTTTCCTTAAAAAAGTGCATTTAGGTGTATTTAATGTGCATGTAATGTACTTCAAAGCTTTACAAACTTTACTTAAAACTTTAAAAACAGTCTCTTAAGTGTAACCCAAAAAGAGCACATTTCCATGACTATTTGTTAACAAACTTTCAACACAAAAAGTGCTTAAATATCTGTTTATTAAGATTCTAAAGCACACGTAAAGTACATTAAAGTAATTTCAAATTTTAACTGTATATTACATTAAGTTGATTTTTTTTTTTAATTGCAACTTCATTATTACAAATGTGTAATTGCAGGTGTATATCCTCTTCAGAAATTTGCACAGCAATGGTTCATCATCAACAGTTATCATAATGGAGCGCTATTTATATCAAAAGACCACAGATTTCTGACACATTTTAAAACTGTTCAGAAGATATTAACAAACATATTGTTTTCTTAGCTACTTTAGGGGCTTAAGCCCATTGTGTAATGTTGAGTTGAGCACAGACTGCTTTTCAGCTGCTCGTGCCACATTTTTTTTTAAATGCTGTGACATGTTAATGTGTCTTTTTTAGTGTTTAATAGCTGCATGCTTTAAAATGCAACCATGTAAAGATATATTTATAGGGAAAACGAAATAAATAAAATGCAGTAAATACTGGATATTTATTATTGATGGGGGATTTTTATACCCCTGATGTGGCACGTCTTTTTAGAAGCTGTGCTGCATCTAAACAATGGCTGTTCAAATTGCTTTTCTTCTTCTTCTTCTTCTTCTTATAATTATTATTATATTCAGTTGAACTTGAAAGAAAATTTACTGGGCTACAAAAGGGGTTTAAAACATGGGGGGTAAAACAGGAAGCATATTTAAACACGTATTAAATCAAGGGAAGTCTGAATATTTATTTATTTTTTGTTTTGTTTGTTTTTCCCCATACCTATTAATAAATATTATTATTAATTGCTTGAGAGACTATTCACTATATCAAAAGACCCCAAAATTGTAAGGCTATGATCAGGTTTAACATCCTTTTGGGTAAGGAGGTGAGAAAAAAAAAAAAAAAAAAAAAAAAAACTTTAGGGAGACAAATATGCTACTCCAAATACTGTCATATTTTGAGCAACAAATAACCTTTCCACTTCTACTATTTTGCACATCATGGCTGATAAAACTAGATTAATTAATGCCTGTCCCTGAAAACTCCCCACATGCCTTTGAACAAGGAATAGCAGCAGTCATTGTCATTAACTTTGATGGCACAGCTGTGACAAAACTAATGATTCTTTCACAGGCTTGGGAAGCAGTGGAAGTGCCTGCAGCATCACTAATTCTTCTGAAAAAGCATGTCCTCTAAAACGCCGAACATAATGGGAATACAGAAAGTAACCTTTGAATTGAAGTTTACAGGCAGAAAGAGGAGACTATATTTATATTTAATGTGTTGATTTGTAATCTGCGGTTAGGCTTGCTATTGCTGCGATCGCACGTCAGTGCAGGTTCTTGGAGAGGAGGTATTTTTCACTTAGGTCTGACGTCACGTGTCGTTTTCTAGAACCAAACGATTTGAGATTTCAAAAAAAAAAAAAAAAAAAAAAAAAACATGCTAATTGATGTCTGTTACTTTAAGTACGTTTTAGACACTTTAACGTTACCGTTAGCAATATTTGTTACATCAATTAACTCATAGAATAGCGCGTGCAGTGGCCTTCTACAGGTCCTAATACCCATTTAATAAGGTGCGTAATCAGCAAACAAAATGCATGAAAGTTAACAAAAAGAACAGTTCACTGAATTCATTAGATTTTTTGCTAATCCATCAGCAGTATTACAAACACTTTAGACCTAGTTTGGAATAGTTGTAGCTACAACATTATTATGTCTATTCTATGAAAAAAAATGTATTGTCTGTAATTAAAAATAAATAAATAAATAAATAAATAATAGATCAACTAAAATGTGGAGTGCATTTAACGACCTGAAAGTATACATTTCCATATGGCCTAAGTGTTACGAAGTGTTAGCATAAACATCAGACTCCTATAAAGTTAACTGTCTTATGTTTTATGCGCAAATTCTCACTTTTGAAATAGCTCCCTCACTATACACTATTTTGGGAGCTATTTAAATTAGATGAAGACAGATTGCAAAGTCAGTCTACTGACAGACTATTGCAAACGCGTAGAACCTCTATGGAATCCACTGAAAGACCAAAGACGGCCAGGAATAACCATATGACTACAGACGAACCATAGGCCTTTCTTTACGCAAAACAACTGTCTGTGATCTAAAAAAGTTTAAACCAACACGTTTATGTGATGTAAAATAGCCTTTAGGGTTTCTGTTTTGGTTTTAAATATCACATGATGGAATTTTCTGAGAAATAATGAATCGCGTTTTCTTCCTACCCTACCAGAAGACCAACAGACATTGTGACGATTAAAATAATAATAATAATAATAATAATAATAAATCAATCAATCAATCAATCAATCAATCAATCAATTCATAATCAATCAAATTGCAATATTCACCTAATTTCACCGAAATCATCATGCTGTGTAATGTATCTTAAACAAAGAAATATCATATATATATATATATATATATATATATATATATATATATATATATATATATGTATGTATAAATGGCATAACTTCAACACTTTTGTGTGCGTGCCATATGCAAGTTTTGATGTGGCTTCATCAAACGCAAAGTCAACGTCCACCTATATTCAAGGTCTAAAGGACTTTTGTAGTCATACCCAAGAAAACATATATCCTTGAAGGGTATTAAAGACAATGACACCCAGCTTATAAAACAGACTTTCAACTTACCGTGAGCTGCGGCAACAAAACCTGCGAAAAGCAGCAGGATCTGCTTCAATGTGCCCATCTTGTCCGCTGTAATTCCACGCAGCGCCACGGTGTCTTGCGTTTTATTTTCTCCGATCACAGCAATGCATAGAGATCCAGCTTTGGCAAAAACATCTGACGCCTATGGCACACGGATTCGTCTATATTAGCTGTCATATCACCGGGAATGGCCACTGCAGAGACGAGAAACGGTGGTGTTGGGACCAAAAGTGATTCCCTCGGTCCAAACCGTAGAGACAGAATGGAGCGATGAGGCAGTCCGCATCTAGAGGAAGGCGCTGGACTCAACCATCATGTGAGATACAGGGGAATATGGATGGAGATCTACAGTCTGCAGACTCTTATGAGTCCACATAAAACATCAACTCATGAAGTCGCTTTTAAGGGAGCCATTTAACAGGAACGATCCGAGTGAAAGCCTGCAACCTCCCCAGCAGAAAAAAAGAAGAAAAAAGTATATAATTATTATTAGAATTTCGCTCATATTTGGGTCTGATTCTAACAAAATCTATTTTTCTTAAATCCAGCATATGTTTAATATAAAACACTTTTATAGAAAGCTTTGTTACTGTGCAGTATTATGATTTCCAATGCAGAATATCCAGTACATATGTAAAGAAAATTTTAAAACTCCTGAATTAATGAATGAATAAAAAACGACATAAACTTCCCAAATATTCCAAACTGGGTAAAAGAGAGAGGATCTGGAAATTCAAAGGTATTTAAAGAAAATATTTAAATATTTGAAAACTCCTGTCCAGTAGCAAGATATTATTCCAGTACAAAACAAGCAGAGTTGTGATACTTGTTCCACCATATCCAATAGATCTCAAGAATCAAACATAACTTACATGACATCAAACATAGCTTCGAACTTACAATTAATGCCGGAAGATTCACTTTTAGGAGTCGTGTTCTGTTGAGACTGGTTTTGAGTGTTGCAGATTTGCAGATATATCTGGGCGTGTGGGGACGAATGTGTTTTGATGACAACTTTGTTTACAAATCCTCATGACAGGAATATTTTATAAAATATAAAATACAGCTCATCTGCAACCCCAGCATCTGATACAATATAACGCACACGTTCAAACTTAAACACCCTCTGGAAAAGAGTGCAGCACACTTCATCAGTAGACAGCACGTCTCACAGTTCCCTATGATATAATAACGGCTGCAAAATGCGTTGGCCCGATGGCATTTCTTTGAGTTTGAGAGCGAGGCTCATTCTCTGGTCGATTTATAATGTGGCTTTACTGCCATCTACTGAGCCTGCACAGTCAGATTAATAAACTGAACATGACTTGATTTGCATAGGGGAAGACGCATATATTTGCACTGTTTTCCACTTAAATTTAATGCGAAAAATTTATATTCTACTATCAACATAGCAATTTGATTTAAAATTGTCAATAAATTTCAGAATATCTTAGTATTTTGTATGCCATCTTTATTGTATAAGTCCTGATGGAATGCTTTCTAGTATGAATCAGAATGTTAAAGCACATCTTGTGCTTCAGTGGAAGCAAAAAAAGTTCTGTACAGAGTAGGAGTTCACATGATCAGTGACACAAATGTAATTATTTGATTAGTGAAGTTTTTTATTTATTTATTTATTTCTCATTCTAAATTCCATGCTTAAGTGCTTTAATGTTCACTATTGACTGCATTGAGATCGGTGGTGCTGTCCATGATGTGGTGCTGAAACAGTGCTGTCCCTGACTCTAGTAAAGGTAAATAATAATGTTCCCTCCCCTGTGCCTTCTGTGAAGGACACATTTACCTCCACCTGTTCCAAATCTGAGATTCTGCTTTAGAATTGATAAAATCAGAAAGAAGAAACAACACTTCTGCCTTTGACTTGTTTTGAATGAAGCAAATTAACTTTGAACTAAATATATTCAGGTTTGTCAATGGAAGACGTCTTACGTTCATTTTTTTTAGTATTGTATGTTGATTTGAGGTTAGTTTGTGTTTCACTAGTGGAAAAGACATTCTTTGAAAAATACTTTAACTTTATTTATATAAACATATCTAAAACATTCATAAACACTAAACTATAAATTAAATAATAAAGTAAAATATATATTTTATAAATGCAGACAGGAAAAATGTACACCAGTTTACTGGATATAGATACTTGTTTCCATCTTCAACTTGTTTGAAAGTTAATTTACAATTTTCCTTTAAGAGTGCGTATAAACTCATGTTCGACTAAAGTGATTTTTAATAATGTAAATGTTCTTTGCTTGCTTTCTGTATGTAATTTATTACTGATTAAATAATCTTGGAAATTAAAGCATTGCAATTAGTAACTTACAATGCAAATTGTGATCAAGTTAAACACAAATTCAGTCGTATTAAAAAATAATTTTATGACATGACACTCATCTGGTTGCCTAAAATGTGCATGTGATGTGTATAGGCCTAACAGAATTTAATTTACATTTTATTTGGACTAAAAATTGACAGCACAGCATTAAGGCATGGCTATATGTTACATTATATTTGTCATTCCATATACAGGCAGGCTTGGTGACACACATATACCATAGACGTTTAGACCAGACAAAGGCAAACTGAAGACAAACTGATCAGATGGTCACTGGAGTTCCCTGATCCAGTCCATATCCAGATGGTGGGTCAGCACATATAGACCACCTCTACAGGTATAAACTGCTTGTATGTTGGTCAGAGGAGAACTGACCTCCCAACTGAGCCTGGTTTCTCCCAAGGTTTTTTTTTTCTCCATCTGTACTACAGATGGAGTTTTGGTTCCTTGCCTATGGCTTGCTCAGTTGGGGACAATTACATTTGTTATTAATTTGGAATTATTAATTAATTTCCTTCAACTAAAATTATTAACGGTTTCTTTTTGCATTAATAATATATTACCTTCTTATTTGATAATGTAAAGTTGCTTTGACACAATCTGTATTGTAAAAAGTGCTACATAAATAAAGGTGACTTGACTTGACTTGAACATGACTTGAATACACTAGTAAATGAGGATAATGACAAGACAAACCTGAACCAAATTACATAAACAGACACGAGGGAAAACTAAATCAATGAACGGTTACATAATGACGTCATCTAAATAAAGTTAAATACATGTTTAAAAAAATGGTCTTAATTTTATTCCAAAGTCTTTTAAATCCATTCACTGACAAATCCAAAATTTAAAAAATAAATAAATAAATAAAATCAGTTTATTTGTTATCTGTTTTAATAGTCCTACTTAAAGAACCTGTAGCGCGGAAGGATCGACAGAGTTGGGATCCATATGCAACCGTTTATTGAATACAAACGTAGTCGTACAGGCAGCGTCAACAGGAGCAAACAACAGCAGCGTAGGCAAAACAAAACAGCAAACAATGTCCATGCGAGAGTTAAGGGCTGGCAGCAAGCGGGGATAGTCCATAAAACAGGCAATGGGGTCGAGGGAATCCAGAGAGTAATCGATAGAGATAATACAGTCCAGGTCGGCAACAAGAATAACAAACAGGGAAAATCGCTCAGAGTTGTACACCGTGGCAATACAAAACTTTGCGAGGGAATGGGACAAAATGGTGGCCTTAAATATCCGGGGCTCGCGCTTCAAGATGGCCACGGGTGGAAGGTCGCCCCAGGCGTGGGTCGCTGGGAAATGTAGTCTGAAATAGTCAAAACTTGGGAGAGAGCTCCCACTGACGGCGATCGGAGGGAGCCACAGAGACCGGATTTGTGACAGAGCCCCCCTCCTGAGAGCGACTCCTGGCATGAAGAGGCCGTCGACGCCGGGGTCTCCCCCTTCCTCTGGGGGCTGGCCGATCTGGGTGAGTCCTGTGGAAATCAGAGAGCAGATTGGGGTCCAGGACATCGTCAGCCGAAACCCAGGACCTCTCCTCGGGGCCATAGCCCTCCCAGTCGACCAGACACTGTAAGCATTCTCCCCGGTGTCGTGAGTCTAGGATCTCGTTGACCCGGTAGGCCTCCTCGCCGTCAATGACAATAGGAGGGGGGCCTGCAGGACCGGTCCCCTCTAGGTTCTCCCCTCCTCTCGGGTCGTCAGCGGGCTTCAACAGAGAAACATGGAAAGTGGGTGTGATACGATATTGTGGGGGTAAATCTAAACGGAATGAAACAGGGGTGATTTGTTTTAAGATTTGAAAGGGACCCACGTACCTGGGGTTTAACTTTTTGTAGGGCAGTCGAAGGCGCAAGTCCCGGGATGAGAGCCAAACCCATTGTCACAGGGCATAGGGTGGTTGGCGTGAGTGTAGTCGATTGGCCTGCCTCTGGGTGCGTCGTACGGCATGCTGGAGGTGTACGTGGGCCGAATTCCAAGTCTCCTCGCTCTGTCGCATCCAAGCGTCGACAGCTGGTAGGTCCGTGGGCTCTCCAGACCAGGGGAAGAGCGGGGGCTGGAAGCCTAAGACACATCGGAAGGGTGTTAGGTTGGTAGAGGGCTTACGGAGCGAGTTTTGGGCATATTCGGCCCACAAGAGGTAGCGGCTCCAATCATGCTGGTGGTCGTGGCAGTATGTTCGCAGATAGCGTGCAAGTTCCTGGTTCAGGCGTTCGACTTGGCTTACATTCACGCCGAGCAATTTGAAGAATGCTGACCACACTCGGGAGGTGAACTGAGGGCCTCGATCAGAGATAATATCTTCCGGAAGTCCATAGTAACGAAAGACAGATTTGCAGAGAGCTTCAGCGGTTTCTAGGGCAGTAGGTAGCTTGCGAAGAGGTATGAGGTGACAGGCCTTGGAAAAACGATCCACAACAGTCAGAATGGTGGTATATTGTTGAGATGGGGGGAGGTCTGTAAGGCAGTCTATCGAGATGTGCGAATAGGTTCGTTGCGGAATGGGCAATTGTTGGAGTAATCCGGCTGGGTGCTGATGAGGAACTTTGGAAAGGTTGCAGCTGATACAGCCTTTGATGCATTTGATGGTGTCAGACTGCATTGAGGGCCACCAGAATCGGTTGGTGAGGAGGTTGAGAGTGGCGTTGATGCCTGGATGACCCGAACTGGGTGTTGAGTAAACTTGGGACAGGGCCCGTGGTCTGAGTGCAAGAGGTACATAAGTGAGCGTGGGAGGGCATTCGGCTGGAGTAGGGTCTTGGGCCTGTGCTACAGTGATCTCAGTCATCATGTCCCACTGTACTGGGGCCACAATGATGGAGGGTGAAAGAATGTGTTGGTCCTGATGAGGTTCAGGGTCTGCTTCTGAATGACGAGAGAGGGCATCGGCCTTAGCATTTTGTGAGCCCGGCCTGTAGGTTACTACGAAATTGAATCTAGTGAAAAAGAGGGCCCAGCGGGCCTGGCGGTGGTTAAGTCTTCAGGCTGAGCGCAGATACTCTAGGTTACGATGATCGGTTAGTACCGTGAATGGGTGTCGTGATCCCTCGAGCCAGTGTCACCATTCCTCCAGAGCTAGCTTTATGGCTAACAACTCACAATTGCCGACATCATAGATTCTTTCTGCCGGGTTGAGCTTATGAGAAAAGAAAGCGCAAGGATAGAGTCTGGGAGGCTCACCATGGCGTTGAGAAAGAACCGCACCGACTCCGGAGCTTGATGCGTCCACTTCAACGACGAACTCCTTCTAAGGGTATGGGTGGTGGAGAATAGGAGCAGAGGTGAATCGGGCCTTCAGATCCTCAAAAGCCTTCAGGGCCGAGGAAGTCCAGGAGAGTTTATGATTGCCTGTTTTCACCATAGACGTCAGAGGAGCAGCCACTGAACTAAAGCCTCTAATGAAGCGCCGATAGAAGTTTGCAAAACCTAAGAAGCGCTGGAGCTCTTTCAAGGTGTTAGGGAGTGGCCAGTTACGTACAGCCCTGAGCTTTTGATCATCCATGGCAATTCCCTCCTGACTAATAACGTAGCCCAAAAAAGCGATTCTCGTCCTGTGAAACTCACACTTCACCATTTTAGCGACAAGGTTGTGGTCAGTAAGTCTCTGTAAGACAGCTCGAACATGACTGACGTGCTCCTCATATGAGTTGGAATAGATCAGGATATCGTCGATGTAGACTATAACCCAACGGTTGAGCATGTCTCGTAGGGCATCGTTGATAAAGGACTGGAAGTACGAAGGGCTACTGGCAAGTCCAAAGGGCATGACTAAGTATTCATAGTGACCAGATGCTGTTGAGAAGGCGGTCTTCCACTCATCACTCTCTCGGATGCGGATTAAATTATAAGTGCTGCGTAAATCCAACTTAGTGAAGATCTTGGCCTTGCGGAGTTGTTCGAGGGCTGAGGGTACCAGTGGAAGGGGATAATGGTACTTGATGGTGACATCATTCAGACCTCGATAATCGATACATGGACGTAAGCCTCCATCTTTCTTCTTTACGAAGAAAAACCCTGCCGATGCGGGTGAGGTCGAAGGCCGAATGAACCCCTTCTCTAGCTCCTCCTTGATGTAGTCACGCATGGCCTCGGATTCAGGTTGGGAGAGTGGAAATATTCTTCCCCTGGGGATCTTGGCTCCCGGTATGAGATCAATAGCACAGTCACCAGGCCGATGAGGAGGTAGTTGAGTTGCCCTCTCCTTACTAAAGGCCAGCTGTAGATCGTGGTATTCTTGGGGTAGGCCCTCAGTTCTCGAGTGTGGTTGGTAACCGTTGGGTGTGTCAGAGTGACTGGGTGGTTGTTCTTCGGAGGAGAGGCAGTGCTGATGACAATAGGATGACCAATCAGTGATGGTGCTGTCATTCCAGGAGATGGTGGGACTGTGACGGCTCAGCCAGGGGTATTCGAATATAATGGGGGCGACCAGGTTTGGCATGATAAAGAGACGGATGGATTCTGTGTGATGGGGGTGAATCAGAAGTTTGAGATCGGTGGTGGTGGTGTCAATTTGTCCAGTTCCTAGCGGGCATTCATCTAGGGCTGCCACTGAAACAGGAGGAAGACAGAAGAGATGTGGGATGGCATGCAGTTTGACAAAATTTGTATCTATAAAATTTCCAGCCGCACCTGAGTCTATCAGAGCATTGGTAGCTAGAGTGGTAGAGCCAAAAGTCAACATTACAGGTATGGTGAAACTGGATCTAGGTTTAGAGGGTTGACTCACCGAGTTGGATCTACGAGGAGGTCGAGTGGGACAGTAGGCTCGGATGTGCCCTGGCTGGCCACAGTAGAGGCAGAGATTCCCCTTCAGACGTCGCTCTCTCTCCTCCAGAGATAAATGCGTGGATCCGACCTGCATGGGTTCTGGTCCGGTGGAGATGGGGACAGTAACGGCGGCTGCTGATGGTATGACGCTGGTTGCATGTTGTCAAGGCGTATGGAAAGTTCAATGTAACGATCTAGACTGAGGTCCTCATCCTTACACGCCAGTTCTGCCTGTAGTTCGGTATTCAATCCTTTTCTATAGAAGAGTTTGAGCGGTCCCTCATTCCAATCTGTCTGTGCAGCCAGAGTGCGAAAAGTGAGAGCATAATCAGCAGCAGTACCTCTACCTTGCCGGAGTTGGACGAGTTGTTCCTCAGCTTCTCTGCCGTCAGTGGAGTGCTGAAAACCCTCTTTAAAACGCTGGATAAAAGCTGCAAAAGACGGGAAGGTGGGACGGTCAGGGCTCCAGACCGCGGTGGCCCAACCCAGTGCTCGTCCAGTAAGGAGGGAACAGGCGAAGGCCACACAACTATTCTCTGTTGGGTATAAGGCTGGCTGTTGCTCGAGGAAAAGAGAACATTGAAGAAGAAACCCCTTACATTTAGCAGGCGATTCATCGTACTTATCGGGGTAGGCCAAACGAGGCGCGGCAGGAGAGGAGCTAGACACGGTGTAGGCTGGCTGTGGAGGAGGCATTGGCTGGGTAGGACCGGGAGCAATGGCCACCTGAATGGATTGAAGGGTCTTAACCATCTCCTCCGTTTGCGAAGTAAGCCGAGCTATCTGCTGCTGATGGGCCGCGAGCATGTTGGCTTGGGCTGAGAGCTCTGAACTGAACTGCAAAACGGTCGCTGGATCCGACTGCGGTGAAGTTTTCTGTAGCGTGGAAGGATCGACAGAGTTGGGATCCATATGCAACCGTTTATTGAATACAAACGTAGTCTTACAGGCAGCGTCAACAGGAGCAAACAACAGCAGCGCAGGCAAAACAAAACAGCAAACAATGTCCATGCGAGAGTTAGGGGCTGGGAGCAAGCGGGGATAGTCCGTAAAACAGGCAATGGGGTCGAGGGAATCCAGAGAGTAATCGATAGAGATAATACAGTCCCGGTCGGCAACAAGAATAACAAACAGGGAAAAACACTCAGAGTTGTACACCGTGGCAATACAAAACTTCGCGAGGGAATGGGACAAAATGGCGGCCTTAAATATCCGGGGCTCATGCTTCAAGATGGCCGCGGGTGGAAGGTCGCCCCAGGCATGGGTCGCTGGGAAATGTAGTCCGAAATAGTCAAAACTCGGGAGAGAGCTCCCGCTGACGGTGATTGAAGGAAGCCACAGAGACCGGAATTGTGACAGAACCACATATGTTTTGTAAATAATTCCAACAATCATGGCAATAAAGCTTAGATATTATGAATCAAATTAATCAATTCTATGGGAATTTATGGAACTGTATGGAAATTTAACATATTAGACTATAATATTTTATTTATTATTTATTTATATGGTGTGGTCAACCTCAGATGCATTCTGGCATCATGCCATAATTGACAATATTTCACTGACATGGTTTAAAGATGATCTGAGTTTAAATGGGTGGAAAAGGGATAAAATAATAAAAGGAAAATAAAGGGAAAAGAATTTAGTTTCTAGCCCTATAATAATAATAATTATTATTATTATTATTATTATATAAATATATTATATATGTTATTGGAGTCCTTACCACAAAGACACATTCACACAAATTCTTGAGATGATAATGATAATTTTCCAAAATTACTGGTAACACAGAAGAGATAAGCCCAGTATTTCAGACAAAGTTAAACACACCTGAGCTCAGGATCATATTGAAAAGTTTGAGCGATGAATTCTGAAGTTCAGGGAATACAGTTTTTTTAAGGAGTCAGGTCCAGAGTGTTTTGCGCACTTACAGAGGGAGAACCAGGGACAGGTGTGGAGTGTTCTCTGTGATTGAGTGTAGATACAAACTAAAGCCTTCTACACACTGCATGATTTTAGCAATCCTATAAGATTATTGCTGATCACACTGTATGAGATAGATCTAATAAACCTTAGTACAACATGCATGTAGACTGTATGATGCACCTATTGACTCGTAGGCTACGACGCATATCACTGCAGAAGAATAAAACGTCATCAGCATGTGTTAGTGGTAAACAAAAAGAGCATAATGAACCACACTTTGGCAGTTCTAGTTTTTATGTGTGCTGAAAAAAGCAGATAAGAGCTTGAGGTACAGTGCATCTAGAAAGTATTTACAGTGCTTCACTTTTTCCACATTTTGTTATGTTACAGGCTTTCAAAAATGGATTAAATTAATTATTTTCCTCCAGATTATACAAACAATACCCCGTAATGACAACATGAAAGAAGTTTGTTTGAAATCTTTGTACAATTATAAAAAATAAAAAAAACTAAAAAGTCACATGTACATAAGTATTCACAGCCTTTGTCAACACTCAAAATTGAGCTCAGGTGCATCCTGTTTCCACTGATCATCCTTGAAATGTTTTTACAACTTGATTGACATCACACTCACCAGAATTGAAGTGCATTTTGGGTATCGCCGCCATTTGTAAGGTATCAAAGCCGAGGTTCTGTGCTTGGAGAATTGTTTTTTTTTCATTTGCTTTTAAATAGTGCGTTCTTGTTGCATTAAAGTCTATGATAGTAAATTACATGATAGAAAAGGTTAATAATCCACTACAAAGAAAGATATTTTAGGTCTCCCATTTGAAAGAAAGACTAGACAACACGTAGCGAAATAACCAAGAGGGATCGGATGGCCTGGATACGCAAAATCATCATATTTGCCACGTATCTCCGTTTATGTTCATTTGCACTTGACATTTTCATAAAGGTAGGTAAGATATATATATTTTTTTTAGATGTGCTTATTTTCTATTTTCTGAAGTAGCTAATGTTATATCCACATGTTGTTTTTTGTTATCAGTGCTACTCAGTGGTGTAGTGCAGGGTATACAGCTAATCAAATTACACATGAATAAATGCAAATATTCCCTAAAAATGTCCAGTAAAGAGTGATGTGATCAGGACCGTGATGTTGGCTTCCTTTGAAACGGGGTCATGTACCATGAAATGTCAACCAATCGTTTTATGCATAGGTGTGGAGAATGTGTCTTTTATTTTTTTATTTTTTTGTTTTGTTTTGTTTTGTTTTGTTTTTTCCTGAAATTAAATATTGTTTAGGGGGGGAGGGGTTGTACTTAACTCAAGTGCAATTTAAACTGAATAGTCAAGTCAGCTTTATTTATATAGCGCTTTTTACAATACAAATTGTGTCAAAGCAACTTTACAGTATCAAATAGGAAAGTAATATATCAATAATGCAAAAAGAAACCATAAACAATTTTAGTTAGAGGAAATTAATCAATAGTTCCAAATTAATGAACTGATTGTCCCAAATTAATTGTCCCCAATTTAAAAAAAAAGTGGCACAAACTGAGTGTAACTTGTGTGCGCGCAGAAGAAAACTGATTTTCAGTGAAGATGATCATAAAGTAAAAAGTATTACATACAGGTATATACTTCAGAAATATGTAACTAATTTTGCTCATAATTTCTAGGGGTGTCAATAATTGTGGCCAGTGTTAATATATACATACTTGAATATGCATAAAAGCCATATCTGAAAGTCAACTTTATTTCTAAGTCAAGTCAAGTCAGCTTTATTTATATAGTGCTTTTTACAATACAAATTGTGTCAAAGCAACTTTACAGTATCAAATGGGAAAGTAATATATCAATAATTCAAAAGAAACTTTAAACAATTTTAGTTTGAGGAAATTAATCAATAGTTCCAAATTAATAAATTGTTTGTCCCCAATTTAGTTTTCCCCAATTTAGTTGTTGTCTCCAACTGAGCAAGCCATAGGCGACAGTGGCAAGGAACTAAAACTCCATCTGTGACACTGATGGAGAAAAAAAAACCTTGGGAGAAACCAGGCTCAGTCGGGGGGTCAGTTCTCCTCTGACCAATAAACAAGTAGTTTTCGGTGCTAAGTAAGAAAATGATCTGCCACCCGCAGTTGATTTTGATATTCTGGGTATTATCTGATTGCCAGAGTTTTGAGAACGCAGCGGGCGTGAGGGACTATAATGTGATAAGAGCTCCCTCAAGTACTGAGGAGCTAAACCATTGAGGGCTTTATAAGTAATTAGCAAGATTTTAAAATCAATACGATGTTTAATAGGAAGCCAGTGCAGTGTTGACAGAACCGGGCTAATATGCTCATACTTTTTGGTTCTAGTAAGAACTCTAGCTGCTGCATTTTAGACCAGCTGGAGTTTATTTATTAAGCGTGCAGAACAACCACCCAATAAAGCATTACAATAATCTATCCTGGAGGTCATGAAGGCATGAATGAATATTTCTGCATTTGACTTTGAGAGCATAGGTCGTAATTTCGCTATGTTTTTAAGATGGAAAAATGCTGTTTTACAAATGCTAGAAATGTGGTGTTCGAAGCAAAGATTGCTATCAAATAACACACCTAGGTTCCTAACTGATGATGATGAATTTACAGAGCAGCCATCAAGTATTATGCTGTGTTTTAAGTTATTACTTACTGAGGTTTTTGGCCCAATAATTAACACCTCTTTTTTTTTAGAATTTAGCGATAAGAAATTACTTGTCATCCAGTTTTTAATATCAACTATGCATTCCATTAGTTTTTCAACTTTGTATGTTTCACCAGGCCTTGAAGAAATATAGAGCTGAGTATCATCAGCGTAACAGTGATATCTCCTAAGGTTAACATATAAAGCGTAAAAAGTAATGGTCCTAGTACTGAGCCTTGAGGTACTCCATACTGCACTTGCGATCGATACGATACCTCTTCATTTATTGCTACAAAATGATAGCGGTCAGATAAGTACGATTTAAACCATTCTAATGCATTACCGCTAATGCCAACATAATTTTCGAGTCTATTCAAAAGAATGTTGTGGTCAATAGTATCAAACGCAGCACTAAGATCCAAGATCCAAACTGCTCCCCGGGCGCCGCAGCGATAGCAATATGGCTGCCCACTGCTCCGGGTGTATGTTCACAGTGTGTGTGTGTGTGTGTGTGTGTGTGTGTGTGTGTTCACTACTGTGTGTGTGCACTTGGATGGGTTAAATGTAGAGCACAAATTCCGAGTATGGGTCACCATACTTGGCCACACGTCACGTCACTTTCACTTTTTTTTTTTTTTTCACTAATGAAAGCAGTTTCAGTACTGTGATAAGGTCAAAATCCTGACTGGAAATCCTCACAGATATTATTTTTCTCTAAAAAAGAACATAATTGTGAGGATACTACCTTCTCTAGTATTTTTGATAGAAAAGAGAGATTTGAGATCGGTCTGTAATTAATCAATTGATTAGGGTCAAGTTGTGGTTTTTTAATGAGAGGCTTAATAACAGCCTGTTTGAAGGTTTTGGGGACATATCCTAATGACAGTGATGAGTTTATAATATTCAGAAGAGGGTCTAGGATATCTGGAAGCACCTCTTTTAGTAGTTTAGATGGGATAGGGTCTAACATACATGTTGTTGGTTTAGATAATTTAACAAGTTTATAAAATTCTTCCTCTCCTATAGTAGAGAATGAGTGGAATAGTTCCTTAGGAGATCTATAGCACACTATTTGATCTGCTACTGTTCCTGACGGCTGCATGGTTACAATTTTATTTCTAATAGTATCGATCTTTGTTGTAAAGTAATTCATAAAGTCATTACTACTGTGCTGTTTGGAAAAATCTGTTGGTGCTTTATTTTTGGTTAATTTTGCTACTGTATTGAATAAATACCTAGGGTTATGTTTGTTTTCTTTTAAAAGAGATGAGAAGTAATCGTTTCCAGCAGTTTTTAATGCTTTTCTATAGGATACAGTAGACTCACGCCAGCCGGAACGAAAGACCTCTAGTTTTGTTTTCCTCCAGCTGCGCTCCATTTTCCGTGCTGCTCTCTTAAGGGTGCGAGTGTGCTCGTTATGCCACGGTGTCAGACTGTTTTCCTTAATCTTCCTTAAGCGTAAAGGAGCAACCGCATCTAAAGTGCTAGAAAAGAGAAAGTCAATAGTTTCAGTTACATCATCAAGTTTATCTGAGCTATTGGATATACTAAGGAATTCATGAAGTCAGGAAGATCACATATAAAGCTGTCTTTGGTGGATGAGGTGATAGTTCTACCATACTTGTAGCAAGCAGTTTTAGCTATCTGGAGTATACATGAGACTAGATAATGATCCGAGATATCATCGCTTTGCTGCAGAATTTCAACGCCATTAACATCAATTCCGTGCGACAGTATTAAATCTAGAGTATGATTTCGACAATGAGTAGGTCCTGACACATGTTGTCTAACTCCAATAGAGTTCAGAATGTCTATAAATGCTGATCCCAATGCGTCTTTTTCATTATCAACATGGATGTTAAAATCATCCACTATTAAGACTTTATCTGCAGACATCACTAACTCTGATAGAAACTCCGAAAATTCTTTAATAAAGTCTGTATGGTGCCCTGGAGGCCTGTATACTGTAGCAAGTACAAACGTCACGGGGGATTTATCCTTTGGACCCTTTTCTCTGGATAGTGTTGTATGAAGCACCATCATTTCAAACGAGTTATACTTGAAGCCAGTTCTCTGAGAAACGCTAAAGTTATTGCTAAAAAAGTTATTGCTGAAAATTAGCTGATTTTGGTGACGTGAGGCAGCTAGCAGACGTTCGGTTTAACCAGTCTGTCTGCTTCCTGACCTGGGCCCCAGTTAGTCAAGTGCAAACTCTAAGACTATATGCCATATTTCTAGAGAGAAGAGCGGCACCTCCCCCGGAGGGATGGAGACCGTCTCTTTTAAACAGGTCAGGTCTGCCCCAAAAACTTGTCCAATTGTCTATGAAACCTATGTTATTCTGCGGGCACCACTTAGACATCCAGCCATTGAGTGACGACAATCTGCTATGTATCTCATCACCACGGTAAGCAGGGATGGGACCAGAGCATATTACAGTGTCTGACATCGAACTTGCAAGTGCACACACCTCTTTAACATTATTTTTTGTGATCTCCGACTGGCGAAGTCGAACATCATTAGTGCCGACGTGAATAACAATCTTACTGAATTTACGTTTAGCATTAGCCAGCACTTTTAAATTTGCCAAGATGTCAGGTGCTCTGGCTCCCGGTAAACATTGGACTATGGTGGCTGTTGTCTCTATTTTCACATTCCGTACAATAGAATCGCCAATAACTAGAGCACTTTCATCAGGTTTCTCAGTGGGTACGTCACTAAGCGGGGAGAATCTAAAGCGCTTTATACAATATAGATAGCTTCACAGCAGCTTTACAATAGTATCAAATACAAATTCTAATGTGTTTGAAACACAAAAGCCTTCCAAAGACATAATAATAAATATTTAAATAGTGATAATTCAAATAATTACAAATTGTGTTTATCAGTAGGTGATACAATGTTGAAATGTTGAGAAAACACTTATTTGGAAGTGTAATTTTTGTAAATCCGGTGGTCAAATGCTGTGTGGTCTCAATTTTTGTGTAATTACAGCCACCTGACTAGTGACTGAAAGACAAGTGTGTAAGTGGTTTAGAAAGGAATATTTAAAAGATGAAAAAGAAGATTTAATAAATTGTGCTACTGTATGAACAATATGTAATCCTGTAATCAATAAGTATCTATAGTCTGATTACAAGTACTTTAAATTGTAATTTACTGACTTGCTCTGATGTCAAATAATAATAATAAATCTTATTCTGAATTGACTTGCTGATCATACAAGCTTAATGCTCATTAATTTAAAAAATTGTGATTTTTTGTTATGTTCTAAAATGTTTTGATTTTGTGTTTATGTAAACAAACCAGCATTTAAAGGGTTTCAATTCTGAAAATTACTGAATGTTTGGTATCTATGGATAGAACAGATGCTGGTTAAAAAACTGACATCAGTGAAAGTGGAAAAAAATATTAAATATCATGTTTTTATGACAATTTTTGGACATGGACATTTTTTGTCCATTTTGCACCTAAAAGCACAAGTGTTAAGCACCTACTTCTCTCATACTTCACTGCAGCCCCCTACTCTAGTCTCACGAGGCGGAAAGAAATAAAAAAAGGGGGCGCCAAACAGCATCAACCAAAAGCAGCAAAACAAAGTATACCAAAGGCTAAAGGAAATGGAGGGGGAAAAGCCGTTCCATGGTGGAACGATGAATGCAGTAAGGCAATTAAAAGCAGAAATAAAGCATTTAAAATATTAAAAAGAACACTAATAGCAGAAACAGTAATCAATTATCAGAGGGAGAGGGCAAAGGCTAGAAGGACAATTAAACAGGTAAAAAAGGAATATTGGAGAAATTATTGCAACTCCATAGGGAAGGAAACTAAATTAGGAGAAGTATGGAACATGTTAAAAAAGATGAGTGGAATATATACAACAAGGAATATGCCAGTTATCTCAGGAGAAGGAAGGACAGCTATTACAGAAAAAGAAAAAGCAGAATTACTAGTTAAAACCTTTCAGAAAGCACATAGCAAAGAAAACCTCAATGAAAATTACAAAATGAAAAGACAGGAAATTTTAAATCAACATCGGGGCATTTATTCTAAGCGACAAACTGGAGAAGGAACAATAGATGCTAACATTGAAATATGGGAACTTAAAAGGGTACTACACAAGATAAAACGAACAGCACCTGGTCAAGATGGAATTTGTTATATTATGCTCAAAGATGCAAATGATAAAATTCTTAAAGTAATTGTGGACTTATTTAATAAGATTTGGGAAGAAGGAAGTCAAGGTCATGGAAACATGCAATAGTAATCCCAGTAGCTAAACCAGGGAAAGATGCATCAATAGCAGGAAACTACAGGCCAATTGCACTTACATCAAATTTATGTAAAGTGATGGAAAAAAATGATTGTGAATAGGCTAAATTATGTACTTGAGAGTAAAGAAATATTGGCATCTAATCAGTATGGTTTTAGGAAAGGCAGATCAACATTAGATGCATTAATAAACCTAGAAACAAATGTAAAGAAAGCTTTTGCGGTAAAAGAGGGATTAGTAGCAGCGTATTTTGATATGGAAAATGCATATGACATGTTATGGAAAGAGGGATTATTGATTAAAATGAAGAATATTGGAATAGAAGGAAGAATGTATAATTGGGTTTTAAGTTTTTTAATTGACAGAACAATTCAGGTTCAAGGGGGTGGTGAAGTATCTAGAACTGTAAGGGTGGAAAATGGAACGCCTCAGGGAAGTGTGATAAGTCCTATATTATTCAACATTATGATTAATGATATTTTTGGAAAAGTGGCTCCAGGAGTCAGCACTGGGCTATATGCGGACGATGGAGTATTGTGGAAAAGAGGAAGAAATATAGCTTTTAATATGGATACAATTCAAGAAGCTATAGAATTAGTGGAAAAGTGGTCTCTAGAATGGGGATTTAAATTCTCTATAACCAAAACTTGCTATCAGATATTTACTAGGAAAACATCTCCAAAGAATAAAGTGCTTAAATTGTATGGAACAGCTTTAGAGAAGGTAACAAAATTTAAGTATTTAGGATTGTGGTTTGATAACAAATTATCCTGGAAGGATCATATACATTATATAGTAAATAAATGTGGTAAAGTGTTAAACTTAATGAGAGCAGTAGCAGGACAAGACTGGGGTGCAGACAAACAGGCATTAAAGGGAATTTATGTTGGGTTGATGCATTCAACCATAGATTGGATGCTTGGTCTATGATTCTGCCGCATCGACACTATCAAAAAAAGAAACTTGATGTCATGCAAGCTAAGGCATTAAGACTCATTTTAGGAGCAATTAAAACCACACCCAATGCTGCATTGCAAATAGAAACATCAGAAATGCCATTGCATATAAGAAGACAAAAATTAGCTATGGCATACTGGATTCATTTACAGGGACAAAGAAACAATCATCCAGTAAAAGAAGTCCTAAATGATTGCTGGGAAACTTTAAATACACCGGGCAAAGGATTTGCATGGAAGATAAAGGCGTGGATTAAGGAAGATGATTTAAAATCAATACCATTTGCCCCGACAGTGGTAATATCTCCAATTCCGCCTTGGATAATATCTCAACCTGAAATAGACCTAGAATTGCATAAAAACAGAAGGGAGATTGATGAAGCAGGTAGCGTAAATATGTACTTCAAAGAATATATTAAAAGAACACACTACTCTTTCCTCCAGATATATACAGACGGATCAAAGAATTTAGAGTCTGGTAGGACGGGGGCTGCATTCTTTGTACCAGAGTTCAAGGTGAGGAAGGCTTGTAGAATAACAGACGGCACATCAGTGTATACAGGTGAGATGACAGCAATACTAATGGCAATAGAATGGGTGTATAAAGTTAGACCAGACAAAGTAATAGTATGCTCTGACTCAGTGGCAGTTCTTCAGAGTTTACAATCATTAGAAACAATCAGAAGTGATATTTTAACAGAAATCATGACAAGGTTATACAGTTTACAAAAGATGGGAATTATAATCCGATTCATGTGGGTACCAGCACATGTTGGAATCCAAGGTAATGAGGAGGCAGACAAAACAGCTAAAGAAGCATTAGAAATGGAAGAACCTAATATAAACATAGCTACAAGTAGATCAGAAGGGAAACAACTCATATCAAAAGCATGCAATAAGAAATGGCAGACAGCTTGGGACTCAAATCAATCAGGCCGATTCTTTTACATGGTTCAAAAAAACATAAAGAAGAGTAAAATAAGTCACAATCTTTGCAGAAAAGAACAAGTTATATTTACGCGTCTACGTACAGGGCATTCAAATTTAAATTATACATTACACATTATAGGAAAGCACAACACTGGTTTATGTAATTTTTGTCTAGTAGAAGAGACCGTAGAACATGTTTTGAAGAAGTGTAAGGCATATGTAAAAGAAAGGAGGAAACTAAAGGAAGAATTAAAAGCAGCAGGATATCAAGAATTCACATTAAGCAGCTTATTAAGTGATGGTCCAAATACAGGTAAACAAATACATGCAGTCATGAGATTTATAAAGAATTGCAATTTATACAACAAAATATAAGGGATGTAGTACATTGTCTTCACACTCCATCGCAGCAGGTGGCGGTATGCACCTATAACGTTGGTTCGCAATCCGCCATAAAACCAAAAGAAGAAGAAGAAGAAGAAGAAGAAAAAGAAGAATAGCATCAACCAACTGGTGTAAGGAACGTCAGTGAATTCCCATCATGCGCTGCGAAAGGAACCATTACCGCGAAAACATTTTGTTACAGTCGTGAATAGTCAAATAAAAACAACGGCACGAGTTATATCTAAAAACGCATAAATGGTTTCGCAATGTTGATGCGTTTTTCTTTGGCTAAGGTGAGCAATGAAATTCACCAGATGCTCTCTTACAGAACAATTTAGATGTCTGCTGGGACACAGACTCTAATATACCCTGCGTTTCACCAGATGGGATAAAGATCAGCATTTGTCAATGCTTTTTGTTTTTTGTTGTTGTCTAGTACTTGCTTTTTATAATTTGGCTCTAAGTTTTGTTCCTTTGACTTATGTTTTTGACCTCTGCTAATCTCTTGGTTTAGACACGGGGTTTTAACGGGAGTCCAGTGTTCTTTATATCCTCATGCTTTGTTCTCTGTTAATAAATTGTGCAAATAGTTAGGTAAAATCCTTGCTGATTTTGTTCTCTGTTAATAAATTGTGCATATAACCTGGGTAAAATCCTTGCCGAATTTATATTACCATGCTTATTATATGTTTTGCTTAAATCATGTTGAGTTTAGCATGTTCCTTTTTCTGTTGGTTGATGCAGTTTTAAAAGAAGACCTTTAGGATCAATCATGACAGGAAAAACATCTTCCACTGCATTTCTCAAAGGTATTGATGGAGATTTATTAAATTGGAATATATTTTCTGTCCTCTAGGATATTTATTAAAGACACGTGGCTTTTAAATATATAATTCCATTCTTATTTTAGAGCAATATACCAATAAACAAAATAAAATGCTGTTTAAAACAAAATTATTTTTTATTGTTATGGTCTTTTGTTTGTTTGATTTTAATCATATTTTATTCCCACCTGCTTCTGACTTCCATATTTTATTCCAGTGGTGCTGAAACCTTGTTGTTATTAAAGTGTTATGAATCAAACATTTTGTGTGCAGTGAATTCATCCACAGTCCTCTTTGTCTCTTTTAAGATGTGGTGGCGTATGTTGATGTGTGGTCTGCAAGCAGAATGGAGGATTACTCTGATCCGTTCATCCAGCAGCTGCTGGACATGGGTGCAGAGGTGACTTTTTTTTGTTTTTGTTTTTTTTTTTTTTGTTTTTTTTTTTTACATGTTGTCAATTGTTTAATTCATTTTAATTTTGTTTGTAAAGTAAATGAACACAATTAAATCGCAGGTATCTAAGACACTCAACAAACAAGTGACCCATGTAGTCTTCAAACATGGCCGCCCATCCACATGGAAGAAGGCCCAGAAAATGGGTGTGAGGATTGTTTCTGTCCACTGGGTAGCAAGGTAAACATAAAAATAGTCTACTGCATGTTCAGCTCAACATTATGGAAACCAGGATATATGAGAATATGCAATTTTGAATGTAGGTTTTGTTTTAGGCAAAGTTGCTAATTTAATTTCTGAAGGTTAGGTATGAATAATTGGTTAAAAAGTAGTGCATGGCAGATATGAGTCTTTTTGTTATAATTTTCATGTCCAGTGCCATGTTTAAATAGCAAATGCACTTGCACCCATCTGATTTGATTGCTTGTATTACATGAGAAAAGAAAGTTTTGCTGATGCAGTAGCCTAGATTTAAAGCGGGTAAGGTTCAGGTCACAGTCTTTGTCAAACGGAATTAATGGGTCAGCTGCTGTTGGACAACAGGTCAGGTGTTCTGTTAAGTACTGCATGTGCGGGTTTACCAAACATGACTCAAGCAGGACTCCGCTTTAAACTGCTTTGCTTCTCTCCGACAGATAACCTCACCTGTATGATGTGCCATTTACAGGTGTTCCCTAAACCGCCACACAGCTCATATAATTTTATTTCAGTTTTTCATTTATTTTGGTGTTTGTTTCATTTCAGTTTACGAACATGTTTTGTTTTGTTCGAGCACTTGTTTTCATCTTAGTTTTAGTTTTCATTTTTAGTTTTTTTTTTTTTTTTGCTTAAAACATTAAAATTAGTCCCATTATGTCATATCTGCTAATAGTTTTCATTTAGTCATGATGTAATGGATGGTTTACCCAAAAAATGAAAATTCATACACGTTTGGAATGACAGTGATACAATTTTTGAAAAAATTAATGCACCAAATTTTTTTCCTTTCTATCACATTTAGAAGTGTTGTATGTAGGATTGACACCCAGTGGTTGAACTAGGTATTAGGGATGGGCGATATATATCGATCGATATTATGCGCATCTTGTCAGTAAAGCCGGTTCTTTGATTAGCGGTAAATCTCCATCACCTGTGTTCAAATAGAGTGCCAGTTTATTCACAGAGCCGTAGATCACTGACAAGCTACGCAATATCTGGTTCTGTTTTGCGGGTGATTCATTGGGGTAGCTTTTCAGTGATCTACGACTCTGAATAAACTGGCGCTCTATTTGAACACAGGTGATGGAGATTTACCGCTAATTAAAGAACCGGCTTTACTGACGAGATGCGCATGAATTTATCGACCGATATATATCGCCCATCCCTACTAGGTATTATTCAAAATATTGAACAGGCAGGTTGCCAGATAGACAACACCAACAGGAACGAGCGTACCTGACCATGGAAAGCATCAAGCCGTAGAATGTTCAAAAAAAAATGAAAGGGAAAAAATAAATATGTAGCGCCTTGTTGCGTGAAGCGTGAGTCTGCACAGCGCCTCCGGATAAAGACTGATAGTTCGTTGTCTACCAGCGACTTTACGAAGGTAAATGACATGTAAATGAACTTAAATGACACGTTCACGTGTTGCACATTAACTTGATGGCACACCACGAGTGTGTTAGTGTGTGTTAAGGGGGTCGCCCACCGGACGAGAAGCGCAGCGCCGCGTCGCGACAAACTCGGTGTATTGCACACCGGACGTGGACATTCTACCAGGCGCCTATACAGGTCCTTCTCAAAAAATTAGCATATTGTGATAGTTCATTATTTTCTGTAATGTACTGATAAACATTAGACTTTCATATATTTTAGATTCATTACACACAACTGAAGTAGTTCAAGCCTTTTATTGTTTTAATATTGATAATTTTGGCATACAGCTCATGAAAACCCAAAATTCCTATCTCAAAAAATTAGCATATTTCATCCGACCAATAAAAGAAAAGTGTTTTTAATACAAAAAAAGTCAACCTTCAAATAATTATGTTCAGTTATGCACTCAATACTTGGTCGGGAATCCTTTTGCAGAAATGACTGCTTCAATGTGGCGTGGCATGGAGGCAATCAGCCTGTGGCACTGCTGAGGTGTTATGGAGGCCCAGGATGCTTCGATAGCGGCCTTAAGCTCATCCAGAGTGTTAGGTCTTGCGTCTCTCAACTTTCTCTTCATAATATCCCACAGATTCTCTATGGGGTTCAGGTCAGGAGAGTTGGCAGGCCAATTGAGCACAGTAATACAGATGATTAGGTTAATAGCTCGTTTAGAGAACCTTTTCATGATATGCTAATTTTTTAAGATAGGAATTTTGGGTTTTCATGAGCTGTATGCCAAAATCATCAATATTAAAACAATAAAAGGCTTGAACTACTTCGAGTTGTGTGTAATGAATCTAAAATATATGAAAGTCTAATGTTTATCAGTACATTACAGAAAATAATGAACTTTATCACAATATGCTAATTTTTTGAGAAGGACCTGTATAGCCGAATGTCGACCGAGTCCCAAGTATAGGTCTCTGGGAAACAACAAGGTGCTTCCCAATTATTGGACCTTTTCAAACCGGTCTAGGAATTACCCAGCCATCCAATGAAGACCTTACAGAAGCCCGTACAGAAGCGGAAATGCGTTGTTGTTAGGCTATTTCTCGTTTTTTATTGATTTTTACTATTATACCGATATCGCCACAACATTTGTCATCTCTCTCCTCATTTCACCGCTTTCTCGCTTTATAACTCATATCAGGTGGGAAAAGCGCATCATTCTCGCCGAGTCAGACCTGTGACCGTCTTTTCCCCCTTCTTCCAAAACGGCTATTGTTTCAGCTAATAAAATAGTTACATAGTTAATTCAAGTAGCTATAAAACAATGTTAGTTAGATAAATGTGTGCTATTAGGCACATATCCAATTTTTTTTGCGGAGAGGGGAACATGAGCCGCTTTGGAGGCGCCAGTGCGATAATATATATATTTTTTTTTCCACAGGAAAAAATGTCAAATTATACGTCATTTTTGACGGTTGAAATCGCGGGGGCACATAGACCAGACCGCAAGGGCTTTAGCTTTTAACTTCAAAGGGGCAGGGTCTCGATTTGAGAGAAATATGATGTTATTTAATATAAAACCATGCAGAAGGCGTTCTGTGGCGCGGCAGGATTTTGAACAGAGTCCTGAGTCGTAGCTGGGCACCGCAGACAGACGCCGAACGGCGCCGCCGGTGTGCGTACACTAATAGAAAACAATGTGTTCGAATTTTAAAGAGGTGGTGCGACCCCCTTTAAGAGTAGTGCCTGCTTACCTGTCGCTATCCGCATGTCAAGTGCTGAAATGACTTGGAATTGTGACGTTCGCTTGTTTTTTAAATGTTTAGCCTAATGATACGGTATGGACACAATATTATATTTATAATAATAATAATAATAGGCTTGTCTAGGCTACTCTTTTAATGATTTGTGCTATGCTGTCATCTTTAGCTAAATATAAATTACCAACGAATATAAATAGCCTACATGTAAAATTGTATAGATTCATTCAGTGCAAATTTGGAACACATCAGAGTCTTAATGAAGTAAATACGAGCTCATTCTGCAGTGTGGAAAGAAAGGCGTCTAATATTAATGTAAAACATTTTTCAGGCATACGTTATCTGCTAAAAAATTCTTATAAAAACGTATATAAACCATAGTTTAAAAAAAATGATAAAGGTATTATATGCTTTATAATTTACATAGATAATCAGTTCAAATGCATTTTTTGAAAAATAAAAAATATAAAAAATGTGTGCAAATGGTTAATTATTAGTATGAGTACACAAAGACTCAAGTCTTATAAAAGCATTAAACTGAAAACATTGAAATTTCATAAAAGTGTGTAAATTACATTTAGCCGACTCTTTTATCCAAAGCGACATACAAATGAGAAAGGTATGAAATGACATAGTATAATATAAAAACAATAATAGAAATGCAGTTCAAAATACTCACTATAATCCTGATTACAAGAAAAAAAAGGTGCTCTTAAACTGAATGTGTGACAGGTATGGTTATGAATTGGGGTTTGCCTGAGGAAAAATTTTCAGTCAAATTATTTTTTTTTGCTTTAACCCATGCTGAAATTAAATGCGTTGTTTTTTCCGCCAACTGGAAACCCGGCAAGCCGAAATACAATTAGGTAAACTGGCAGTGGGCGGGTTACACAAACCAAAACAGAGATAGACATTCCGACATGGAACGTACATTTTCAAAGGAGAATAACTAACTTTAGCATTGTTTTTCAGATAAACAAATATGTGAACTTTAAATATCTGCAAACATATTATGGTATTTTTATGCTTTAGTAGAGTCAAAAACTTACATACAGCACCTTTTAAAAAAAAAAAAAAAAAAAAATTTTCCCCTCTCAAGTCCAAAAAAACTAAACCGAAAAATCTGCTGTGGTTTAATAACAACATGAAAGCTTTAAGGAAGGTTTTCAGAATGTCAGAAATAAAATGGGAAAAGGATAAATTACAAATTGAAAAGAAAGGAAAGGTGTGAAATGGAAATGTGACGTGTAACCAAGTATGGTGTTCCATACTCTGTTTTTTTTTTTTTTGCTTTGCATTTGACCCATCCGAGTGCACACACAGCAAAGAACAAACATATCAACTTTTGGAACGGGCAAAATGCTTTTCTAATTTAATCAAAAAAAATCTCATTAAATTCTGTGTTAAACCCCTCTAGACTATCTGGCTTAGAGATCCTAGCTTAGAGTTATTTATTTACTTAGTATTTATTTATTTACTAGTATTTAAATACTAGCTCCTCTGCATTTTCTTACTTTCAAGCTGTTTCAGTTTGAGTTATTTTAAACCTGAAACCAGCTACCTGTTCTCGTGATGTGGATTCTTCAAAGCAGCTTAAAGGCCGTTTCACACTGACCATGATTCGAAAAATTGAAGCGAATATAATGGCTTAAACGCTACACCTGGCTGTATGTATGAAGTCGCTCTGAGTCAAATTTTAGTCTTATGTGTGTCAAAATTCTAAGAATGATGTCACTTTACTCTTATTCCCAGACTTAAAGGATTAAAGGACACTTTCAAAACAAAAATTTTCAGATAATGTACTCACCCCCTTGTCATCCAAGATATTCATGTCTTTCTTTCTGCAGTCATAAAGAAATTGTTTTTTGAGGAAAACATTTTGGGATTTCTCTCCATATAAATGGATTTAAATCCAGCTTCAAAGGGCTCTAAACGACCCCAGCCGATGGAAAAGAGTCTTGCCTAGCTAATCGATCAGTTAGATTATAGACAGTTTATATACTTTTTAACCTTAAATGCTCATCTTGTCTTGTCTCGTCTCTGCGATGCGCAGTCAAGTCTGTGTGATCAGGGTCAATACAGTTAGGGTATGTCGATAAACTCCCAGCTCGTTTTCGTCTTCAACTTCAAAATGCTGTTATGTCCTACAATGCTGTTTTACCTTATTTTTTTGTAAAGGGCATGTGATCTTCATTGTATTTTTACTTTGTAAACACTAGATTGGTACTTCTGCAGCAATGGAGGACGATTTTGAAGTTGGGGAAGAAAGCGAGATGGGATTATTCAAATACAAATATTCAAATACAAATCTCCCCTTAAATATAATCTCTTGTAAACTGGTTGGAAGATGTTCCATAAGGCTGGCTGCAAACTACACGATTTTCAAAACTTAACCGATTTTAAAACCATGGGAGACCACAGATATGAAGACAGTTTCAGCTGATTTTTAACCATATAATTCTCTGAATGCACACTAGACGATTCAAGCAGACCATGGGACCACACACTTTTTGATTGTGGGAACAATTTTATAGTGATATGACATGTATGCATGTGACATGACATCAACATGTTTGATATTTATGATTTAAGTTCGATGATTAATCAGGGAACTTTGCTGCTGTACCATGGGTGCAGCAGGCGCAATGATATTACACAGTGCCTAAATATAGTTCACAGCTATTTTACTGTTACCTTAGAGGCTTAGTACTGGTCACGTTGGAAGTTACCTAGCTATAGTCTATTTTCAGGTGCTGCATGATATCATTGCGCCTGCTGCACCCATGGTATGGCAGCAAAGTTCCCTGATTATTATGCCAGAATAAGAGGATAGTTCCTATCCATATCAGCCTGGAAAATCGCAACTTTTCATTTTCTGTCGGTCTTAGTATACAATGTAACTACAGAAGAGTCAAGTTTTAAATAGGCAAAATATCAAAAATATTTGGTCATTTTTGAACAAGATGCTAATGGTCTAATCAGATTCAATGATTTATGCTAAGCTATGCTAAAAGTGCTACCGGCAGACCGGGAGATCAGATGAATGGATTCAAAAACGGTAAAACTCATCTGCTTAACTATAAGGGAGTTGGAAAATGAACCTATTTTCAAAAAAAGTGGAGTGTTCCTTTAAGTGCAATTCTTTAAATTTTTTATTTTTTTAAGTTTTCAAATATGTTCTTAAGAACATCTTAATTTTTTTTTCTTAAAAAGAAAATGATACATCTTTATCTGTGTAAATACATGGCTGAAGACGCACTGATAAACTCATACATCAAGGATTGTCTTTTTTGCGGTTTCTGCAGATTATCCTAATAATCATAATAAGCATGCACACTAGCTTGTTTTCGTCACGATCTTGACTGGCGCTCGACTTCACGTTTTTAGAGGGTTATGAAACCCCATTTAGCACTGGTTAGTTCTCACCAACAGTTTTAAAAAATGCTGCGAAAGTGGGCGTGGTGCGCTGCGGAGGGGGAAGGGGGAGAGAGTCAACTTCAGGTTCAGACAGATCAGACAGTTACATTTCGAGTTAACAACCCCCCCCCCCCCCCCCAAGTGATGTTTAACATAGCAAGAGAATGTTTTCATATTATTTTTCTATTATTTTTTTCTTCTAGAGAAAGTCTGATTTATTATAGTTGCTTGAATAAAAGAATTAAAAAATAAATAAATAAAAAAACTGCTAAGGTCAATATTATTATTAAATTATTTTGATTAGCTATAGAACAAACCACTGTTGTCCAATGACTTGCCAAATTAACCTAATTTGCCTGATTAACCTAATTAACCTAGTTAAGCCTTCAAATAGCACTTTAAGCTGAGGATTAGTATCTTGTGAAACAACTAGTAAAATAATATGCACTGTCATCATGGCAAAGACAAAAGAAATTAGTTTGGACTTGAGAGAAAGAATTGTTAATGCTCATAAAGATGGAGAAGGATACACACAGTTATCAAAGCGTTTTCAAGTGTCAAGAACTGCAGTGAGATGCATTATCAAGAAGTTTAAAGAGACCAACACAGTGGAGAACAAGACGGGCAGAGGCAGGAAGCGAAAGATTTCAAAAACTTTGGGAAAAAAAACTAGTGAGAGAGGTTTCTAAAGACCCAAGAACAACTGCCAAGACAGTCACTAGAGCCCTGCACAGGAATGAACTGCAAGGTTGTCGACCAAGAAGGACTCCACTTCTGAAGAAGAGACACCTCCAAGCTAGAATGAACTTTACTAAGGACAACCTGGGGGAATGTGATGCATACTGGAAACCATTCTTCATATGTTTCTAAGATGCCATTCTTCATATGATGCAGCGAGTGCATCAGGTGTTATGGAAAGTGTTCCCGGTTCCGCTTTTTGGTTAAAGAGATCTTTAGTCTAGATTTAAACTGAGTGTGTCTGCCTCCCGAACAGAATTAGGTAGACTTTTCCAGAGTTTTGGTGCTAAGTAAGAAAAAGATCTGCTGCCCGCAGTTGATTGATATTCTGGATATTATCAGATTGCCAGAGTATTGAGAACGCAGCAGACATGAGGGACTATAATATGATAAGAGCTCGCTCAAGTACTGAGGAGCTAAACCATTGAGGGCTTTATAAGTAACTAGCAAGATTTTAAAATCAATACGATATTTAATAGGGAGCCAGTGCAGTGTTGACGGAACCGGGCTAATATGCTCATACTTTCTGGTTCTAGTAAGAACTCTGCTGCATTTTGGATCAGCTGGAGTTTATTAAGCGTGCCGAACAACCACCCAATAAAGCATTGCAATGATCTGTCCTGGAGGTCATGTACGCATGAGTTAACACTTCTGCATTTGACTTTGAGAGCATAGATCGTAACTTCGATATGTTTTGCGATGGAAAAATGCTGTTTTGCAAATGCTAGAGATGTGGTTTTCGAAGGAAAGATTGCTATCAAATAGCATACCTAGGTTCCTAACTGATGACGGCGAATTTACAGAGCAGCCATTGAGTATTAGTAATTAGTATTAGTTTTAAGTTATTACCTGCTAAGGTTTTAAGCCCAATAATTAACACCTCAGTTTTTTCTGAATTTAGCAGTAAGAGATTACTTGTCATCCAGTTTATGTTGACTATGCATTCCATTAGTTTTTAAAATTTGTATGATTCGCCGGGCCATGAAGAAATATAGAGCTGAGTATCATCAGCATTGTGAAAGAACAGTGAAAGCTAACACCATGTTTCCTGATGATATCTCCTGAGGGTAACATGTAAAGCATAAAAAGTAATGGCCCTAGTACTGAGCCTTGAGGTACTCCATACTGAACTTGTGATCGATATACCTCTTCATTCATTGCCACGAATTGATGGCGGTCAGATAAGTATGATTTAAACCATGCCAATGCACTACCATTAATGCCAACGTGATTTTCGAGTCTATTCAGAAGAATGTTGTGGTCAATAGTATCAAACACAGCACTAAGATCCAGTAGCACTAATAGAGAGATACAGCTACGGTCGGATGATAAGACCAGGTCACTTGTTACTCTAATAAGAGCGGATTCAGTACTATGATAGTCTAAATCCTGACTGGAAATCCTCACAGATACCATTTTCTCTTAAAAGGAACATAATTGTGAGGATAATACCTTTTCTAGTAATTTTGACAGAAAAGGGAGATTGGAGATCGGTCTGTAATTAATTGTTTGGGATCAAGTTGTGGTTTTTTGATGAGAGGCTACATAACAGCCTGTTTGAAGGTTTTTGGGACATATCCTAATGACAGTGATGAATTTATGATATTCAGAAGAGGATCTAAGACATCTGGAAGCACCTCTTTTAGTAGCTTAGATGGAATAGGGTCTAACATGTTGTTGGTTTAGATGATTTAACAAGTTTATAAAATTCTTCCTCTCCTATAGTAGAGAATGAGTGGAATAGTTCCTCAGGAGATCTATAGCGCACTATTTGATCCGATACTGTTGCTGAGGGCTGCATGGTTATAATTTTATCTTTAATAGTATTGATCTTTGAAGTAAAATAGTTCATAAAGTCATTACTGCTATGCTGTTGGGAAATGTCAACGCCTGTTGGTGCTTTATTTTTTTGTTAATTTTGCCACTGTATTGAATAAATACCTAGGGTTATGTTTGTTTTCTTCTAAAAGAGATGAAAAGTAATCAGTTCTAGCAGTTTTTAATGCTTTCCTATAGGATAGGGTAGACTCACGCCACCCGGAACGAAAAACCTCTAGTTTTGTTTTCCTCCAGCTGCACTCCATTTTCCAGGCTACTCTCTTTAGGGCGCGAGTGCTCATTATGCCACAGTGTCGGACTGTTTTCCTTAATCTTCCTTAGGCGTAAAGGAGCAACCGCATCTAAAGTGCTAGAAAAGAGAGAGTTAATAGTTTGTTACTACATCAAGTTTATCTGAGCTATCGGATATACTGAGGAGTTCAGATAAGTCAGGAAGATTGCTTATAAAGCTGTCTTTTGTGGATGAGGTGATGGTTCTACTATACTTGTAGCAAGGAGTGGGATTTACAGTTTTAGCTATCTGGAGTATACACGAGACTAGATAATGATCCGAGATATCATCGTTTTACTGCAGAATTTCAATGCCATTAACATCAATTCCATGCGATAGTATTAAATCTAGAGTATGATTTTGACAATGAGTAGGTCCTGACACATGTTGTCTAACTCCAATAGAGTTCAGAATGTCTATAAAGGCTGATCCCAATGCATCTTTTTCATTATCAACATGGATGTTAAAATCATCCACTATTAAGACACCTCCCCCTTTACCTTTTAGACCCGGTTCATGTTTATAACCATAATCTTGGGGAGTAGACTCATTTAAAATAATATAATCATCTGGTTTTAGCCAGGTTTCTGTCAAACAGAGCACATCTAGGTTATGATCAGTGATCATGTCATGTAGTGTTTTTTTCATATCGTCCTATCGTCAGCCTGTGAGATTGCCGATACACGATACTATCGTGCTACTTTATTTGATTATCCATGTACTAAATTCCTTATTTGTTTTGTAAGGGTAGTCTCGTTAATGGGCATGTTGCGTATACAGAGCGCTGACGATAGTTCTGCCTGAGTGGTTCCAGTTTACTTTCGGTTTCATTCTCTGCTGTCCGCCATCTTCAGTGAGTGGTTGGCTAAATGTGCGTGCATGAATGTAAATCAGTTTATCTTTCTTTGCCCGTCATATTGCGACAATGTTACCGCTGCATGTCTGATTGTTGTGTGCTGAAAGTTAGCTGATTTTGGTGACGTGAGGCAGCTAGCAGATGTTTGGTTTAGCCAGTCTGCCTGCTTCCCGACCGACTATGTGCCATATTTTCAGAAAGAAGAGCGGCACCTCCCCCGATGGGATAGAGACTATCTCTTTTTGTCAGGTCTGCCAACAGGCAAAAACTTGTCCAATTGTCTATGAAACCTGTTATTCTGCAGGCACCACTTAAACATACAGCCATTGAGTGATGACAGTCTGCTGTGCATCTCATCACCACGGTAAGCAGAGAGGGGACCAGAGCATATTACAGTGTCTGAAATCGAACTTGCAAGTTCACACACCTCTTTAACATTATTTTTGATGGCGAAGTCGAACATCATTAGTGTCGACGTGAATAACAATCTTACTGAATTTACGTTTAGCATTAGCCAGCACTTCTAAATTTGCCAAGATGTCAGGTGCTCTGGCTTCCGGTAAACATTGGACTATGGTGGCTGGTGCCTCTATTTTCACATTCCGTACAATAGAATTGCCAATGACTAGAGCACTTCCATCAGGCTTCTCAGTGGGTGCGTCACTAAGTGGGGAGAACCTGTTTGATGTTTGGGTCGGAACTGAAGAGCGGTGTTTTGACCCGCGACTATGCCGCCTCACTGTCACCCAGTTGTAACCAAAGTTACCGGAACCGAACAATGTACAGGGTTTCCTGAACTAGTCGCATCCAAAACCGAATCTAAGGCCCTCACATTCTTACTATCCTCAGTTAAAGTTTGGATGCGTGTCTCTAGTTCTGAAATCTTCTCTGTCAGCCTAATTGTTTCCCTGCATTTATCACATGTAAATCCCTCACTGCTGACAGAGATAGATAAACTGTACATGTGACAGGCAGTGCACACAGCAATAGTAGGAAAAGATGCCATTACTCACCTGAATGTAAAAGATTCCAACTTAACTTACCACTGTTTATTGATGAACTTGTGTAAGAAAGAGCAGGGGAAAACACTGAGAAACGGCAGTAGATCTGGGTATGCAAACTTGAATGGCAAGCTAACGTTAAAAGGTTGACGAAATGCTAACGCGTTGTACTTGCGGTTATATGGTAAACACAAACGATAAGCGAAAGCAAGAGCAAGGAGAAAAAGGACAGTAGGCACGAAATATAAATGTGAGTGGAGCGAATGGCAAGCTAAACGGCTAATGGAATGCTAACGCGCTGTAATGCTAACGCTCTGTACTGTATCAGATCAGTCAGATTAGTTTGATAAAGTTTGAAATCTGGTGCAATCAAGACTATTTTATCACTTTAAACAACAGATAGTAGTAGTCGGATAGAGGTTGCTATAGAGAATAAAACAAAAAGCTCTAACAAGCTACACTTCTCTGTGCTCTGCACTCTGAACGAGAACTACAGCAAACGACGGGTGGTGGGCACTTTGGGCACGTAACCGAGTTAGCGGGCCCGAATTTGAGGCATGAGTCACTGACGGAGAAACCCAAGCACACTGGGAATTAAGCCCAGAGAAGAAGGAGATTGCTCTTTTATTGACCAGTCAGCAGATCTCTCTCCTCCGGGCTGCTCGTTTCAGGAGCGCTTCAAAGCCTGATGAGGGTTCTTAGTGACCTGAGGGCGAGCTGACGGCACCACCTTCTTGCGAGAACTCGACCGCAAGGCTGGTTTAGGTGCAAGGCCTGAGCCGGTCTGGAAGGCGGCCGTCCTTGACGTAGAGCAGGTGGTGGCTGCTGCTTCGGGGGAGCGGGACTGGAAGCCGGCGCCCGACGAGGCAGGTGTTTGATCGCCTCCGTCTGCTTCTTCAACGTGGAGAACTGCTGAGCAAACTCCTTAACAGTGTCATCGAAGAGGCCAGCCTGAGAAATGGGGGCGTCAAGAAAGCGAATCTTCTCAGCGTCCTTCATCTCGGCCAGATTCAGCCAAAGGTGGCGCTCCTGAACCACCATTGTGGACATCGCCCTCCCCAGAGCCTGCGCTGTGACTTTCGTAGGCCGAAGAGCATAGTCAGTCACCGAGTGCAGATCCTGCAACAGCTCTGGTTTGGGAACACCCTTGTGCATCTTGCTAAGAACCTTGGCCTGATAGACATGCAGGATGGCCATAGTGTGAAGGGCAGATGCAGCTTGCCCAGAAGCAGCATAAGCCTTCCCCACGAGAGCGGAAGAAGCCTTACATGACCTGGACGGGAGTCTTGGGTGGTGAGAGAGGAAGAACCACTATATCACGTTCTGGCTGAAAAAGGAGCCTTCCACGATTTAGTCAGTTCTTCATGCACTTCCGGGAAGAAAGGCACTGGGGTAGAATGCGGCCGAGAACCGCGGTCGTTACCCAGATACCAATCATCTAGCCTCGAACGCTCGGGACGGGGTGGAGAATTCCACTCCAGTCCGATCGCCTTGGCTGCCCGTTCAAGCATGGCCGCCATTTCCGCATCTGCCACTGACTGAGAGCCCGCCCCCACAGCAAGCGCTTCAGACAGGGTATCCACTTCAGATGGCGGCCCACTCTCCGATGCTGCGAATACTTCCTCCTCCCCAGCAGGAGCCCCGAATAACCAATCCAATCCGTACTGAGAAAAAATGTTCAAAGTCATCCGGAAGCTCGACCGGCGGACACACAGGGCGAGAGTATCGCAGGGATTTACCCGGCGAAGAACCACTCACTCCCTCCCGTTGTTCACCAACACGCGCCGCAGTAACCTCGTACCCGGAAGTAGAAGGACCAGCAGCGGAAGCAGTTAGTGTGAGCCGCGGTCTTTTGATGAAGAACGCGGCTTGCGAACGGAGTGTGCCGAGGGGCATGTCCTCGCAAGCAGAACATCCCCCGTCACTGCTTCAGCGTGTTCACGACCCAAATACTGAAGACACAGCTCGTGCCGATTGCTCTGGGAGAGGTAGAAACCGCAACCAGAAGGACACGGAAGGAAAGGCATTGTAAACACACAAACCAACCATGTCTTCTGACTCTTTTAAAGAAATTTGCTCTTTTAGTTTTAATAAGAGGAAATCTGCTCTTCGAAATTCGCAGTCAAAGCACCCAGGGGACTCTTACTGCTGCTGAGTCCGAGAAGGAAGAAACCTCTGCCCGTGCCATAGATTCAGCGTCAAAGAGGTGAGTAACGCTGCTTCTCAACAAAGAGACGCTGCATTCGGCTCCGAAGAAGTAGAACAATGAGCAGTGCTTAGCCACCTCCTCTTATACCCAGATGGCCAGGGCGGAGTTGGCTATGCAAATACTGCACACCAATTCCCATTGGTCTTTTCTCAAAGCTGTCAGAGGTGTTCAGGCTCCCTAGAGTGACCCCTAGTGTCGTCACTTTGACACAACATTGAATGTGAATGACAGACGGGGAACCGCTATTACACTCACTATATGAATGAATCGTGTTTGTGCTAAACTCTTACAAAGCAAAACAAAGAAGATTATTTTTAAGAGTTTGAATTCTTCTTAAATTTTGTCTTAAGAACAATCTTAAGTAAAAAGTTGTGTGATGAAAATCTTCACACAACTTAATCAGTTTAGCAACCTGTCTTGAAGCTGTAGTATATTTAGGTAGGTTAAGGTCTATGGTGAAATATGTAAGGGATAATCAACGGTTCGCGGAGGCAACCACCCTCCGCTTTGCGTCGGGCGGTTATTAGCCTCCACGTCGTGCATTAAAATCCTTTAATGCACGGCAAGCCGTTGATTATCCCGCTTATTCCATGGTTATTTGCAAATTTATAGACACGTTACAACTAGTATTGCTCTTTGCAGCGCAAGATTTGACTGAATGGGTAAAAATGACGGTTATTTTCGTCAGTTAGCTCATCAGCTCTATCATTCTGCCCGATTCAAATCAGACACAGACATGAAATAATGATAAATCACATTTATTTTAACGAATTACAGCATTTATCTGAATTACTTATCGATTGATCGAGAGAAAGACAGAGAGAGAAGGAGAAAGGGAGAGATGACAGTTGTATGTGCGTTTTACCTGCCTGCTGCGCGTCTGTGCGTCTCTCTCTACAAACAACGAATTAATTCAAAAACAGCGGTCTTACCATCTCGTTGCTGAGGAATATTATGTAGCGATCTATTATCCAGGCTATTTGATTAATATGAATCGAGAGGAAGCCCTGACAACAAGTTTATATGTGCACAGCACAATGCGATCTCCGACCACTCTCTCCCCCTCACCCTTTCTCTCTCAGTGTGCGGTTGCGTGCATCAATTAAAGCAGCGCATTAATATAGAACGGTGATTAAACTGACTTGGAACTACCTGTGCATTAAACGATTTTAATGCATACCTGCCAGCCAATCAGAATCCAGTATCCAGACATTCCATGGAATAATAGCGGTTAATTCATGGAAGAAAGAAGGTTCAAATTTATTTGGAGCACACAATTCCGATAAGGACCCTTTCACAAAAAAGCTGGCCAAGCTTATTTTTTGTCTCTTAATTACGTGGTTGATCCCTTTAAGGTTTAATGAAACTTTAATATTACCCATAACCTAAACACCAAAAAATTATATAGATCAAGGAGAGACATCTGAAATTCAACTTCAGAATGGACATGATAGGCACTGAGAAGGCAAAGTATAATTTCACCACTTTAGAAATGAACACAAAACCCCACACATTTTCCAGATTTGTGGAAAGAAAAACAAACTTAAAATATAAAGAACATGCAGCCAACCGGCTTTTGAACATCCTAAAAAAAAAATTAGCAGGCATTTCAGAACCAATGACCCTAAAAGCCTGTTCACACCAAGAATGATAACGATAACCATAAATACAGCGATAACTATATTTGCGTCCACACCAGTGAACAATAACTGTCCGTTTTTGTTGCAACTTCAACCAGTAGATGTTCTCAGCACGCACTTTTAAACACATCTAATCTTATCTCTTACATAATGTAGTTGAATAAAAACATGGACTCCTTTCTACTGCACCTTCAAAGAAGGCAAGACAATGTTGTACAACCTGCACTGAATTCCTGAGGAATTTTGTTTTGTTAGGGGCCATTCACACAGAACGCATCTTTGTCTAAAAACGCGAGACGCAGCGCTCAGGAATGGCTTTAAAAAAGCGCAGCATAGAATGCAAGGGTCTCGAGACGCGCTTTTGAGATGTGATGCAATAACGACAAAGCATTTTCAGTATACATACACATTCAGTGACAGAGATATTTCTCTCCAAGCTCATTTTTAAGGAACAAGTTGTGATAATCGCTTGAAAAAATGTTATATAATTCAGGATATCCAGACACAGCCTGTGCCTCCTCCGCCATATTGCCGTCAAATAAAACAGTTGTCATGCTAACTTGTTAATGTAAACAGAAGCTTGCAACACTTGCCCCTCCGAGTTGTTCTGATTGGTCCACTGCTTTAGAACTGACATTCATGAGCGGTGCTGTGTTTAAAAGTTTAAATTCTTTCAACTTGACACGGTGTCTTAAAAACGCTGCACTCCTGTGCGAGGCACTGCAAAAGACGCAAGACGCAAGCATAACGGTCATGCACGTGAAGTGTATTTAACATTTACTTAATAAAAACTAAAAATATATGCCAATATTTTCTGTAAGATAAGTCAATTGTTTCATTTAAATTAAATTGTTTAAATGGAGGTTTGCAGAAATGAGTACACCCTAGATTTAATTCAGCAGATGTATAATATTCTAGTACTTGGTATGTCCTCCAGAACTTTGTTTAATGCTCTGACCCTTCTTGGCAATGAGGACAGATGTGGCATTTTGTCATGAACTTGTACACTGTTTAACTCCTGGAGGACGACGTCTGTAAATACCCTGTGGCCGGTTTCACCAGCTGGACGTACACCCGGTTGTAAGACTAGGCTGAACGTAAAATTCGCTTTAAGTCGTGCATAGAATCAATACCCGTTGCACCATCTAGGCATAGTGCTACGTCTGAGACAAAATCTTGCACCTAGTCAAAGGTAGGTGTAAAGTGAAAATTCAGGATTTGCTCTGACATAATAATAATAATAATAATAATAATAATAATAATAATTATTATTATTATTATTATTATTATTATTATATATATTTTTTTTTTTTAGGATTCGTGTCTGTTAATTAATTATTACTGCAGACGTGAACTGTAATGTTTATGGTCTTAGGGCAGGAAAAGTGATGTCAATCGCGAAGCTCTGTGTAGGCTGCCGACAGTAATTGACCTAATACAAATAAATGTATGTACAGCATGTATTATGCAGTACAAATATTACACATTATCTGGGATTAATAAAAGAAACTCTACCATTCAACAGTAGACCTAGATGCTTGGAATTCACATCTTTAAGTCGATTCATTATTTGTAGCGCGCCTACCATCATCACTTTGTTACTTTTAATCAGAGATAAAGTATCAGTGTTCAAATTCTGTACAAATAACTGTGTAAACTGTAAATGTGTTTTTTTTTTTTTTTTTTTTTTTAGCCACAGAAAGATGACAGGCTAAATGTGACTTTACGTATTGCTCATGTATTTTACTATTCAGGAAAGACATTCATTGTACACAAACTCAATAGTCAGCTATAAAAAAAACTCTATAGAGAGAAGCATTGTATTACATTTATTATATTTTACTTAATCTGTCACCTTCATTTTTAATGTGTGTTTGAAGAAATCTGTCATGGGAATGTGCAGGGAGATTTTTAAAAACAATTTTAAAAACGCGGACTTGTAGGACATGTTTAGTCAATGAGATCATGGCACGTGGCTTGGCTTATGATATCTTGAGCAATTCAGTTTTATATAAGTAGATGTAGAAATTGCAGCGTGAATGTCGTCTGAGTTATCACTGCAGGAGAATGTATCAGCGTGGATGCGCATCTTCTACTTTGGACGTAGTTGCACCTGGTCGTGGTGGTTGGAGAGGTTAAATTTGTTTGTGCTTTTTCTCTACAGTAGGTAATTCTAGTGGTGACAACAACCTGTGCCATACTCTGTGAGGTAAACTGTCAGTCTTTTCATAGCTTTTGCTGGCTCTAAGACACTTGCATGGTATTTATTCTGCTCTTTTTCCAGCAAAAATTCACTAATCATTAAATGAAAACTTAAAGACCTGATTTTTTTTTCGGAGCCTTGTCACAAGCCCATTGTTTTTGAATGTCAGTAACTTCTGCTATATATCCACACTTAAAACAATGATTTGGTATTCCTCTTGTACCATTGTCCTCTTAAATAAAATAAATCTCCTGACTTTCTCAAGTGGTTCCATTGTTGCCAGCATTAGTTTTGAGTATGATTCAGTGGGCTATATAACACTTAATTGTCAGGAAATTACTTGTCTTTAAAAGTTTTGGGTTTAATATACTTAAATGTCGATCAAAAATGCCTTAAACCTACACAATTTTTAGTAACTTTCAGGAGGGTGTATTCATTTTTGCAATACAACAGTTTATTTCTTTGATTAAAAATCTTATTTTCCTGAATAATTCTGGCATTATTCTCAGGTAATTGATCAAGCAGGTTTGTTTGTACGTATAAACAAGACTATCATGGCCTCGCAGTCAGTATTTAAAGTCAGCAGGGAAACGGAGAGTTAGAGATCATTCCTGCGGTTTAAAAGAACGACAACACGATGATGAGAAAATATCTCAGTTCAGTACCGTGTAGTGAAATCCGTCATCAGAGAGTCGATGTAAGGCCTTTAACTGAAAATTGTGTTTTTACTGTTGTCCTTTTGCAATACATACGTGTGTGTGTGTGTGTGTGTGTGTGTGTGTGTATGTTTTGGTTGTACCACACCTTGGTGAGCACACCAAGTTTGTTTTTAAGGCTATATATAAATAAACTTTACCTTGACTGATATCACTAAAAATGGGTGTCTTTATAAATCACATCTATCTTTGACAGCACCAGTCCCTGTAAATAAGTCGGAAAAGCAAACCATCCTTTTTTTTTTTTTTGGTTTTGGTTCTTTTTGGTTTGTCATTTTGTAGATATTGATGGAAATTCCTTTGGAGAGCAAAAATCTGTTCATGCCAATGACAGCATGTTCTGGTGCAGTTTTGTTCTCTGGCTCCATTAGTGAGCTTTTTCTCTTTTTGATTGTTGCATTTCTTTGAATGGCCTTTAGATGTCTCTAAACTTCAATATTTCCTTTCATGTTCCTTTCAAATTCTATTTATTGTGTGGTTTTGCAGATGTAAAGAGAGTAATGAACGTGAAGATGAAGATCTTTTCCCTGCTCAAAATGAAGAGTCTAAACTTCATCTAAATAAAAAAACAGTAAGAAAACTAAACAAAGCATATCTAAAACAACAAACATGTTGTCTCATTTTACTCTTTTGAATTTATTTATTTATATATATATATATATATATATATATATATATATATATATATATATATATATATATATATATATATATATATATATATATATATATATATGCAGGTCCTTCTCAAAAAATTAGCATATTGTGATAAAGTTCATTATTTTCTGTAGTGTATTGATAAACATTAGACTTTCATATATTTTAGATTCATTACACACAACTGAAGTAGTTCAAGCCTTTTATTGTTTTAATATTGATGATTTTGGCATACAGCTCATGAAAACCCAAAATTCCTATCTCAAAAAATTAGCATATCATGAAAAGGTTCTCTAAACGAGCTATTAACCTAATCATCTGAATCAACTAATTAACTCTAAACACCTGCAAAAGATTCCTGAGGCTTTTAAAAACTCCCAGCCTGGTTCATTACTCAAAACCGCAATCATGGGTAAGACTGCCGACCTGACTGCTGTCCAGAAGGCCATCATTGACACCCTCAAGCAAGAGGGTAAGACACAGAAAGAAATTTCTGAACGAATAGGCTGTTCCCAGAGTGCTGTATCAAGGCACCTCAGTGGGAAGTCTGTGGGAAGGAAAAAGTGTGGCAGAAAACGCTGCACAACGAGAAGAGGTGACCGGACCCTGAGGAAGATTGTGGAGAAGGACCGATTCCAGACCTTGGGGGACCTGCGGAAGCAGTGGACTGAGTCTGGAGTAGAAACATCCAGAGCCACCGTGTACAAGCGTGTGCAGGAAATGGGCTACAGGTGCCGCATTCCCCAGGTCAAGCCACTTTTGAACCAGAAACAGCGGCAGAAGCGCCTGACCTGGGCTACAGAGAAGCAGCACTGGACTGTTGCTCAGTGGTCCAAAGTACTTTTTTCGGATGAAAGCAAATTTTGCATGTCATTCGGAAATCAAGGTGCCAGAGTCTGGAGGAAGACTGGGGAGAGGGAAATGCCAAAATGCCTGAAGTCCAGTGTCAAGTACCCACAGTCAGTGATGGTCTGGGGTGCCATGTCAGCTGCTGGTGTTGGTCCACTGTGTTTTATCAAGGGCAGGGTCAATGCAGCTAGCTATCAGGAGATTTTGGAGCACTTCATGCTTCCATCTGCTGAAAAGCTTTATGGAGATGAAGATTTCATTTTTCAGCACGACCTGGCACCTGCTCACAGTGCCAAAACCACTGGTAAATGGTTTACTGACCATGGTATTACTGTGCTCAATTGGCCTGCCAACTCTCCTGACCTGAACCCCATAGAGAATCTGTGGGATATTGTGAAGAGAAAGTTGAGAGACGCAAGACCCAACACTCTGGATGAGCTTAAGGCCGCTATCGAAGCATCCTGGGCCTCCATAACACCTCAGCAGTGCCACAGGCTGATTGCCTCCATGCCACGCCGCATTGAAGCAGTCATTTCTGCTAAAGGATTCCCGACCAAGTATTGAGTGCATAACTGAACATAATTATTTGAAGGTTGACTTTTTTTGTATTAAAAACACTTTTCTTTTATTGGTCGGATGAAATATGCTATTTTTTTGAGATAGGAATTTTGGGTTTTCATGAGCTGTATGCCAAAATCATCAATATTAAAACAATAAAAGGCTTGAACTACTTCAGTTGTGTGTAATGAATCTAAAATATATAAAAGTCTAATGTTTATCAGTACATTACAGAAAATAATGAACTTTATCACAATATGCTAATTTTTTGAGAAGGACCTGTATAATATAGGTAATTAATCATCAAATAACCTTATACATGCTTTTTTAATTGTTTTTGCAGCACCGTTGCATGCAGCCTAGAGATATGCCTATAAAGACTCCTGAGAATGACAGGCGGATGAAGAAAAAATTTGATAAGATGATAGAAGGCCTGATCTCCTCGTCCCCCGTTGGTGAGAAATGCATTTTTTTTTTTTTCATGTTTATTTAATTCAACCATTTTTGAGATGTGTTGTGCATTTGGGATTTTGTTTTAATACAGTTTCTGACACCTCACCATTCGTTATTGATGAGGAGAATGGAGTAGTGTACAGTCCCTCTTTAAAACGCTCTGACAGCATGGCTCGGCGACTGAGAGAAATGAGAGCTCAACGTGAACATCTCTCACCCACTGGTAATTCCTCAAATCATTTTGAGAACTAGTTTTCATTTGTAAACTAATATTTTTGTGTTCTATCAGACCACAAAGCTTTGTACTGAATTATGGGAGAGCAAATCTTTTGGTTTGTAGAGAATCAGTTTAATTTGTTTATTTACGATTGATTAAAAATAAAAAGCATTTATCCACTAAATTTTCAAAAATAAGAGTGGGCATAACCATTCATAACTTGCTTTTGCTTTGCAAAATAAGGGCATGGAATAGAATTCTTAAAAACTTCCCTAATTCTTTCTTGGGTGCAGGAATGTATCCCACACCGTGCTGGAGAATATTGCCACCCTCTGTTGTTAATAGTTTGCACATGTTACCAAAATTAAGTTTTTATTTTTAATAAATACACTGAGAAAAATAAATGAATTATCACACCCTACAGAATCTTTTCATTTACAGAACATTTCATTTTTGTCTTGCCCCTCAGCCTCACAGATGCTGGAGCGTGGCTCAGCATGTGATTCACCTTTAAGACCTTCTATTGGGGCATCACCAACTTTGTCTTTCTTGCAACACCTTGCAGGTTTGGAGAAAAAAAGTTTTTTTTTTTTTTTTTTTTTTTTTTCTTCAGGAGTAGAATAATTGCCATAGTAATTGCCATAGTTTTCCATTAAGTAAAACTAAAAGTGTTAAACTTATTTTTATTTTTAATTATTTTTTTTTTTTACAGAGGAAGAGCCTTTGGATTGCTTCACAAAATCTCACTATCATTCCTCCAAGAAAGGAGATGAACAAGAAAAACATAACTGTCATAAGTTAATAATGAAAATGACAAGTAAACAACAAACACCATCTGAAGCAGACACTGCCTTGGTTATGTGCAATCTGGCCGGCGTTGAAACAAATAGTAAAGTCTCACCTATATCTTCCAGATCAAGACGGTCTTTAGTGAACAGCACTGGAGGAAAGAAACAGACCACCTTAGAGAGTTACATTAATAAAACCTGTTCAGAAAGAAAACAAAGCTCACACCTCAAACCACAAACTGAAAACAGTGGAATATCTATAGTGTTGTCTGGCAGCCCTGAAAGACCTAAAAGTTCCTTGCCTGAAAGCCAGACAAAGACAAATAAAAAAAACAGTAAAACTGTACAGCAGTCCAAAGAATTGCAGAACAACTCCAAACGTTTATATTCCAAGAAGCCAACTTCATCAAGCAGTTGTTTTACAGAAACTGAAAGTGATGGATCAGTAACTCCCAAGCCTGTTCAACACCAAAATTTAAAATTTCAACGCCAAACTTGCGTCAACGCTGCACTGCGTACTGCTGACTCAATTGGTTGTCTTCCTAGTAGAGACCTTGTGGATGGTGAGGTGTTTGAAGACTACTTCTCACCAGCCAACAATGCCCTTAAACAAAGGGTCGTTTTATTTGGTTCAACCTCAGAAAAATTGCACATGCCCACTTTTGATCTGGTGGACTCAGAAAAGAGGAAGAGCAAGAGATTATGTGGTAAAAAGCGAAAACACGAAAAGATTGACATTAAAGACTTGGTTGGCTTATCAGACCTTGCTCCTGAGACACATAAATCAAGGCCTGAATGTTTGTCTGTGAAGACATGCGAGTTGCTCAGGTTTGAAGAAATGAAAATTGAGGCATCGTCAAAGAAACAGAGGACACAAACTAGGCTGAGCTCTGCTTGTCTTTCTGTAGGGAAGAAGCGTAAAACCTCAGTTGAGCTTAGTCCTGCTAATGAAAAGAAGACATCAATGGCTACTTCTCCAATGTCATCCTCAGTGGTTAATGTGAAGCAAATACAGAACTGTCTTGAAATTGACCCTGACCCCAAAAATGCAGTTGAAAAGGGACAGATGAGTTTAAAAAGTATGTGAATTGTTTTATTTTGACTTTTTTATTAGGATTAAATTGGACTCTGCTTATCTCTAAACACAGTTGAGTTTATAAATTCACAAAGCAAGGCCTGACAGT